>OY759168.1:88598920-89103342 GCA_963662145.1 Sturmia bella | reverse complement strand
TTTTCAGGGTTCCGTATTCATCAGAGTGTAACGGAGCCTCATTACCGAGAATTTAGACAACAAGCCGAAAACTATCAGGTGTCCCTATACAACGTAAAGTAAAAAGTAGCCGTAGCTCCCAAACTGTAAAAGACAGAGAGCTGAAATTCACACAATATACATATGTATTTACATATGTCCTACAACAACAAATGCTAAAAACAACAACAAGTCGAAAACGTAAAGTAACAATTAGCCATTAGTAATGTCTGAATATTGATTTTTTTTTTTTAATAATCAGTAAAATTTACTGAATACTGATTTTTTTTTTTTCAATAATCAGTAAAATTTACTGAATATTGATTTCTCTTTTCAGTAACCAGTAAAATTTACTGAATACTGATTTTTTTTCCAGTAATCAGTAAAAATAATAAAATACTGAAAATGTACTGGTACTGAAAAATGTCCATCTATGGCCATTACTCTCGAACCGTAAGAGACAGAGGGATGAAATTTGCATAATGTATGTATTCACATACGCTCCAAATGCTGAAAACAACAACAACTGTAAAACTACCAGGTGTCCCTTTACAACGTAAAGTAACAGCTATAACTCTCGAACCTGTCGTATTTGCACAAAAATTGTTACGTTGCGTAACTTCGGACCAGTTTGGACTGTTTAGGGCTGCAACTGGAACAGATCTATTGTATGCACAGATATTTTCACTCGTATGAAAAAAGCCTGGAAAAGATTAATTATATGCGTAAGTAAATTTTTAAGGACACAAATTTGTAGAAGGTAGATTTTTGCCACTTGTTTATACATACATATTTACTATGGTGTGTCGACTTAGAAATTGATATTGTGCCACCAATTTTCGCCAGCTTTTGGCATGAGAAAATAAAGTCCAATAAAGTTATTAACAATTGTATTAACAAAAAGAACATACACTACGACATACCAAAAAAAAATCATTTTGGAGCAGTCCTAATTTAAATTTTTTATATTTTTGTATGGTAGTACCTACGAAGAGATGGGGACCGTATGCTCGAAAAAATATTGGAAAAAATAATTTATTGGGAAGTTGGCTGGTATTAAAGGCCCTAACTCTCATTTTCTTTAATCATGAAGTTGTGAAGAAAAGTTTGTTTGAACCTTTCTGAACCTCATTGTGTTCATGGGAGTTATGGAATAAGTAATAACGTTTCAAAAATTCTTTTAAATTTTTTTCGATTCTACTGACGAGTTGATTAAGCTCATATGATACTACATTTTTCTTGCATTGTTTAATGCAATAGTAGAATTTACTATGTGCAAAAAGTTCAGCTATATTAAGATGAATGCAAAACTGTCAACATTTTTGATGAAGTTATCGATAAAAATCAGGTTATGTCAAAAAAAAATTTTAAATTTTTCAACTTAAAATTGACATTTCAAACTTGAATGTTGCTGTGTCAGCGGTTTATGGACAATTTTTGCGATTTAACATTTCGGTTTTTGAACATTTTTATTTCCTAGCGCTTTCTTGAAAATAAGAAGAATACAAAACTTTACGTTTTGTATATTTGGTTCTTTCTAGCAATTACTGTTTCTTTCTATCAATCCTATACCAATTAATGAAAGAAAAATAAAGTATCATACGGGCTTTAGCATCAACGAAATGTCGACGACATTATAGACGACAGAAAACATTAATAGGGTATATTTTAAGACCTAAAATAATACATTTTCTTCAATCTTGTTTTCCCCGCTTCCAAATGAACAGCCCGCCCTGCTGCTTAGAGAAGCTCCCATTCAAAAAAAAATTAACTTGGTCGCCTGAAAAATAATTTTTTTACATATCACAGTGAAATTTTTTTTTCTCACGCGAAAAGCCACCGGAAATTCGATGACACAATATCGATCTCTAAATCGATCCAGCTTTGTATAAATATTTCAACATGTGGCTGAAACCCCCCCTAACAACAACAACAGTATGAGTTTTATTGTTCATTTAATTTGATAATAAAAATGAATTTTTAAATGAAAATGAAATGAAGTTTTTGATTTCTTTTTTTGTCTTATTCCGCGGCGCTTGCTGTAATAAACAACTCATTCAGCCACTCATACTGGCATGCATTCATATGAAAGCGTAGATGTACATACATACATATATATACACATATATACACATATTAACATCACATTAATACATAAAAATTATGAAGAAATTTCTATGTACGAGTGCAGTATGATAATTCTGTTACATCCCAGGTCTAGCTTCCTAGGCTTAACTTTCCTTTAATTTGACTTCTTCTTTTAAGCTGCGTAAAATATACTAACTTTTTGAGGTCATTGGATGTAGAGTGATCCGTTATTTACGACACAAAAAGAATCGATCAAACTAAAAAGGCATTCAACAAAATGACAGAAGGACTTTCCATATTAATTGAAAATTAAATGATGCTCCCATACTTAATCTGTGTAATATCTTCAAACGAGCAATTATTGTACACTAAAAGAGGTTCGTTCATAAATTCTATGAATTCCAGCATTAAATTAATGAAAAAATTCATTAGTTATAAACTAACATTGGGATTTTTTATTGAATCAATGATTTAAGTTCCATTGAGTTTATTTTGATGATCGTTTCGTTAAATATATGAATTTTCATCGCTAAACTAATAAAGCATTTCATTTCTTAAATCGTTAAATTAATGAAACGATTCGCAGTTCTTACGAAATGATTTCAGGTTCTAATTGCCAGTTTAAGTCTACTTTGCAGAATGATAAAATATTTGATTTTTTAACAAACTCTCTTTAAGAAAGATTTTTAAATGTAGATGCTCTAGTGAAATCATTTATTGATTCAATGAAAGCACTTTTCATAAATCTAATGATATTTTTTATTGAAATATAAAAACTAATGAACCGATTTCAATGAAGTTAATTTATTAGATCTATGAAATTTCATTGCGACAATGAAAATTTTCACTGGATTCACCCTTCACTTTTTGTCGTTAAATATTCACATTCGACGGCTCGACATCATATATACGATGTGATAGGAAAGATCTATTTTTAAGTCTACATCATTCTCATCTCTGATGAAAGGACCAACTATTTGGGCTGAAAGTGGATTCTCGATTAGAAGGGAATAGTAATTTTAATTTGATAAGTAGAACAGTAAAGCCCACAAAGTGAGTCAAAGGACGTAAGTAGGGCCTTTACAATTTTGTTAATAAGATGATTGCTTTTGATTGTAGAATTAGAAAATTTTACAGAAACATGCAAATTGATGCGCTGCATCAAAATAAAGCAAAAAATAAATTTCAAAAATTTGTTTTAATCACATGATCGTTTGTAAGTTATTCTGCTCTTTTTTATATAATCCAACAACTTACGAACAATGATATGTATATTTCTGTGTCTGTTTTCTATGATAAAGCGGCCCATACAGTAACATTTTTTAAGAGATCAGAGTTCCATTGAATTTCCTGTATTTTCTTTAGGCTTTCTATGTCACAAAGACAACTACATATACATATATTTGTAACAACAGCAGGCATTGTCTATGCTATAGTATTTGCCAACTGATCCCGCACGTGATACATTTGACTAACTATACGTTGAGGCTATAGGCACCTCAACCGAGTAGTTCACTTACTTGGCCATAGCTGCATTTGACAAACCTTCGAAGAAAATTCTTTGCAATGTTCAGTTACCGTTTTATACCATGTTCATACATGCGCCTTTATTGAGATAATCGCAATAAAGTCCATTATTGAGCTCAATATTCCATACAAAAAGTCAATAAAGTTATTGCTTAATAAACTCAAAATTGCTTTGAATATTGAGAAAAAGATGAAACACAACACTGTAAAAGATGTGTTTAATAAGCAAAAGTATACAATGCGAGATGAATGACGAGATAAATGTCAACAAAAGCAAACAAAACAAAATAATAGCGCAGTTCATTATTTGGTGCAAATGTCTTGCGTAAGTGCGAATGCAAGAAATCGTTGCTTTTTCTTTGCAACCCAACAACAAAATATACAAGGTTGCACTCGCAATATTTTTGCATTTACGCACCGCTAATAACGTGTTGCTTTTTTCGCATGAGTATTGCGTTTGAAACACTGACACTCGAACAGCTGACATTTTAAAACAAAGCAAACAAAAAATTGTAGAGATGGAGCCAACAGCAATTACCAAAAAAATAAAACGTGAAAAATTAAAAATTGTGTACTAATTTATCAGCTGTTATTTGGAATGCAATAAAATTTGCAAAGGTGTTAAAAAGGGTGCTCAATATCAGTTGCAATATAATCGCAAATGCAATCAAGTCGCAACCAAAAACGCACCAAACGCTGAGAACCGCTAATAAAAATAAAAACATTGCAGCATTTCCAAATTTTTATTTCTCTTTCTTTTTATTATTGCCGCCTTGGAGTCATAACATGTACGCACTACTTGTACAAGTTCCATATTTTTATTGTACAACACTAAAATCTTTTTAATAAAAGACAGTTTTTCTTCCATTTTTCTTATTTGAAAATATTTTTCAGTTTTCTCACTACCAAAACAAAAACAACAACTTTTTTCCAGCTGTCAAACACTAATTGAGTTAGCGCAATATTTGTATGTATGAACGCAAAAAATATTATGTCAATAAACTGAATATTATCTCAATTAGAAATGCATGTATGAACAAGGTATTAACGAATCCAGGCCAGTGATAAAAAAAATAGTAAAAACCATGATATAACTAATAATTTAGCCCCATCTCCTGAACCGTTAATCATCTGACTACTTAAAACTGTGAACAGAATAAAGAGATGAAAAGCAGCGTAAACAAAATAGCAAATCAGCTTAAGCTCTGTTCATCTCTCTTTTGTAAATGTAGAAGTGGAGTCTTTTTGACAGTTCTCAGAAGCTGCACAAAAACAAAATGCATGTTATTTTTTTCATAAGTGTTTTCACGTCTAATGACGAGTTGGTTGGTAGCAATTAAATGTCGACATATGGACATGCTGAAAACTTTTTAAAGACAGAAAACAGCTCTAAGCCTTAGGGTTTTTTGAAAATTTACTCTAGCAAATAATAAACTATTGTTTGGTTATTTTTGTACTTTTGACTGTGAACAGTGTTGCCAGTTTAGGGGGTTTCCCCTTAGATTTTGGGTTTTTTTTTTTTCTTTAGGGGGTGTTAAATTCTTTCGCGAAAAATTTAGGGGGAAACAATTTATTTTTGGGGTATATTTAAGGGATTTCTGTGTTTGGTTGAACGGTAAAATGGCAGGAGTTAGAAGATTTTTCAACTGATAAATTTGTAGACTAACGATTTTTAAAGTAAAATTAAATGAGATATTTTATGTTTGTTACCGCCGTCAACAAAGTGTTAAGCAAAACTACACTTAATGTTATACCCTGTATAACTTATTATCACTCCGTTATGTATTCTCTTCAAAATAACTTATGTTGAATTCCTTTTTTTTTATTATCTACATTTTATTTGCTATTCCTTTTATTTTAACTAACGGTCCATAATTTCTTGTAATTAAATCACATCATTTTCTGTATTCATATTTTAAAGAAAGAAAAGAAGTTTGGACAGTATTAGTTGAGATTTTGATTTGTTACGACGCGGTTAATTTACATTAAATTTTAAAGTTCCTTTATTTTATGCAATTTATTTAATTCTTGAAATTTTGTTAATCGTGTAATTTTTAACTCACAATTAATCAGTTGAATTATTAAATGCATTTTGAAAAGAACTCTTAAAAAGTGTATTATTTTCACGTTGCCAAAGCAACATTTCTTTAAAATTTAATTAATATCTAAAAACTTCCGTCTTTTAAAATTGGACAAAAGAGTTTCCATTAAATAAAAAGAAAGCTTTTGTGAAAATAACCGCAATGTCAGACCATAATAATACGCAGCACAATTGCAACAAATGCAATATGCCAGATGACGAACAAATGGTTGCATGTGACAAATGCGACAAATGGTTTCACTATGGTTGCGTGGGAGTAGATAGCAGAGTGGCAGATTACAGCTGGAACTGCGAATTTTGCGAAAACAGGTCATCAGCCCCTGCTTACCCAGATCAAGCAAACGACTTTGAGACTCAACCGAGTTCATCATCGTCACCATTAGTAACAGCAGCAACAAGAGCTGCACCACCAGTCACAGTCACCGCTACAGGTACAAACTTTCAAAGTTCATCATCACAAGTAGTGAAAGAAAGTAATACAACCGCAGTAGCTACTGGATCAAATGTTCCGCTGCCAGTATGGTTATCAAATCCAACAAATATGATCAGTCATCCCCAGGTATGTACTGCGCCACACCAATACATCGTAACGGCTACAACGGGATTACCAGCATTTCATCCAACAACAAATACACCATTTTATGGTACAACAACTTCCTCGTATATGCATACAGCACGACCAACAACAACAATGTATTTCAATAACGGACAGCAATCAACTCAAGCGCTTACAAACAAGCAAAATTTCCCAAAAGCTGTTCAAAGTAATTTTTCTTGCGCGGAAAGGCAAAAAATGTTGCAGTTGGAGCGATTAGAGGAGGAAAGAAAACTCCAACAAGAATTTTTAGAACGTAAATATAAAATTCTTTCAGAAAAAGACTTCCAATCACCTGCAGATCAGGTAAACGCTCAACATTTCGAAAGCAATCAACAATTACACAGCACATGCCAGCATATACCTCCCATGTGCAGCGTAGCAAGTGCTGAATCCAGATTTAACGGACATCAGCTTGAACCCACACCTTCACAACTTGCTGCCAGACGTTCCATACCACGAGAGTTACCATCATTCAACGGAGACCCAGACGACTGGCCAATTTTTATCAATAGTTTTGAAAATAGTACGGCACTCGCTGGATACTCAGACGCAGAAAACTTGATACGTCTACAAAACTGTTTGAAAGGGAAAGCTAGGGAGTTAGTAAAAAGTAAGTTACTTCTACCTGCGCTTGTACCAGATATTATCAAAACACTTCGTTTGTGTTTTGGCCGACCAGAGCATATTTTAGAACGCGTTATAAATAAAGCAAAAAATATGCCAAGTCCCCGTGACAAGCTTGAAGCGCTCATAGAGTTCGCGCTTAACGTACAAAACATATGTGCAACTATGGAATCATGTGGATTGGAGACGCATTTAAACAACCCCATGTTGGTAAAGGAGCTTTTAGATAAGTTACCGAATCAACACAAGTTGAATTGGGCGATGCAACCTAGGAATGAAAGTGTTCCGATAGTAAAAGCTTTTAGTGTGTGGTTATATAATTTAGCTGAAGCAGCCAGTACAGTGGTTACGCCTACCTTTGGTAAAAGTGCCTCCGTGAACACCCATACACAAGCTAACGATAATGTGCCAAAATTGTGCGTCGTATGCGAGCGGGAATCACATAAAGTGCATCAGTGTGATAGATTCAAAAAATTACAGCTGAACGAAAAATGGAATATTGTGAAGTCAAACAACTTGTGCCGGCAATGTCTCAATCACCATAAGCGAAAATGTCATCTAGACAAGGAATGCGGAATATCTGGCTGCAAGTATAAACACCATCCCCTGCTTCATAAGTCCATCAATGCTGTTAAACAGCCAACAATGCAAAATGTAAGTACAAATCAAGTAGAAAATACGCAGCGAAGTGTACAAATTAATGCACACAACAACCTTGATGAAGGAAGGCCATTCTTTCGCATTTTGCCAATCCGCTTGCATTCGAAAAACGCAAGCGTTAATACATTTGCCTTTCTTGACGAAGGGTCCTCTGTCACCCTAGTAGAGCGTAGTATTTTTGACAGCTTGCATTTGGACGGGGTGCCCGATCCCTTATGCCTGAAATGGACAGGTGGGACAACCCGTGAAGAAAGTGAATCTCTCAGAGCATCATTGAACGTTTCTGGCGTCCTCAATGACACACAGTTCGTGCTTTCAGACGTTCATACAGTTCAGCACTTAGATTTGCCATCGCAGACTTTAAATATGGGCGAAATTGTTAAAGAATATCCGTATTTAAACGGTTTGCCTATACAGTCGTATCATAATGCAAAACCTATGATTCTAATTGGGGCAAATAACTGGAAATTAGCAGTTCCTACCAAAATCCGAGAAGGAAGTTGGCAAAAGCCAATAGCAACAAAAACGCGACTAGGTTGGACCCTACAGGGTGGCAACATAAACTGTTCAACCCAGCATAGACTGAACATACATACATGTGTCTGCCAAAAAAGTTACGACGATCTTCACGAACTTATAAAGAATTACTTCCACATTGAATTACCAAATGCAACCACTCTACATACGGCAGCAGACAAAAATGCCTTGAGAACATTAGAAGCAACATGCAAAAAAGTAAATGGTCGCTATGAGGCCGGCTTGCTGTGGACAAATAGTGATGTGCAATTGCCTGAAAGCTATACTAACGCTTATCGTCGACTAATGTGCCTTCATAAAAAGTTCATTAAAGACGAATTATTGCGACAGAGCATGCAAGTTCAAATTAACAATCTAGTTGAAAAAGGATATGCAAGAAAATTGAGCTCCAACGAATTGGCAGTGCCTAATAAAAAAGTATGGTACCTACCAACCTTTATAGCTTTGAATCCCAATAAACCCAACAAAGTACGGTTAGTGTGGGATGCTGCAGCAAAGTCAAATGGAGTATCACTCAACGATTTTATGACTAGCGGCCCAGACTTATTGAAATCATTGGTTGACATCCTTCTAGCATTCCGTGTAGGCAAATTCACAATTTGTGGCGATATTGCTGAAATGTTCCATAGAATAAACGTACGAGAAAGCGATATGCATGCTCAGCGATTCTTATGGTGGGACAAGGGTGATAATTTTGATCAGCCAAGTACATATGTAATGCGAGCCTTAACCTTTGGTGTAAGTTGTGCCCCATGCATAGCCCACTTCGTCCGTGATAGAAATGCCGAAGAATTTAAAGACCAATACCCACGTGCTGTTAGCTCAATCCAGAACCATCACTATGTCGACGACCTTATCGACAGCGAAGACACTGAAGAAGACGCTGCCATGCTAGCAAAACAAGTGGCAAACATACACGCTGCTGCGGGCTTTCATATAAGGAACTGGGCCTCAAACTCACCCGCTGTTTTATCGCAATTATCAAATATTTCAAAGGCATCTCAAGATGTAAAACAATGGGGAGCCACTGAAAAAATTTTAGGAATGTATTGGGATCCAGTTACTGACGTTTTTAAATATAATTGCCGATTCGCACGTCTGCGCCGCAATGTGATCCATGAAGATATTGTGCCTACAAAAAGAGAGTGCCTTCAGGTACTAATGTCTATATTTGACCCCCTAGGTTTTTTATCATGTCATACAATCGGCCTCAAAATCCTGTTGCAAGAAGTCTGGCGTTCGTGTATTGGATGGGACGATCCATTAAATGAATCTCTCAACGCAAAATGGACTCAATGGAAATCTTCAATTCCACTTATTTCGAACGTTGAAATACCCCGATGTTATTCGCAGATACTCAATGAAGCGAATAATGTTGAATTACACACATTTGTCGATGCAGGCGAATATGCCTACTCCGCTGTTAGTTATTTGGTAGTACAACTAGACGACTGTGTCACTGTAACCCTGGTGGCCGCTAAGTGCAAAGTAGCCCCCCTCAAACCATTGTCAATTCCTCGTATGGAGCTTCAAGCCGCCCTTATCGGAGTAAGACTCGCGAACACAATACAAAACATCCAACGTTTACGTATATCCTCGAGATACTGGTGGTCGGATTCGAAAACTGTACTACAATGGTTACGGGTAGACCCCAGGAACTTCCAGCAGTTCGTTATGCACCGAGTTGGCGAAATTCTAGAGCATTCTAACCCAAATCAGTGGAAATGGGTGCCAACAAAAATAAATCCTGCCGATTTTGCAACAAAAATATCAACACGCAAAAACATGGACTTGTGGTTCAACGGCCCTGATTTTTTGTACAAAGATTCAAGCCAATGGCCCAAATGTGAAGACTTAGGGCCAATAAACTCTTCTGAACATAGACGTCACGTGCTAGTAATTAAACGAAAGCCGAAGCATTTCAACTTTATTAATTTCGAATACTTCTCTAACTGGAAGAGGCTCTACCGAGCGGTAGGGACTTTTTTGCTATACATGTCGAAACTAAAACGTACAAGTGAAAGAGCTTATCACTCTGCAGTCACACATGAAATGGTTCAACAAGCAAAGCGATTCATCTTTAGAGAAACTCAGCGAAGCGAATTTCATCAGGAAATTACCAGCCTAAAACATGGCGAAGATGTAGAAAAATCGAGTAAGCTATATCGCCTCAACCCTTACCTAGACGATCACGGAATTATAAGATGTCACAGCCGGGCAATTCGCCTTAATAATCACGAAGATGAAATTGTGCTGCCAGCAGATCATCACGTCACATTTCTTATTGCACGTTCATTTCACGAGGACTTTCACCACCACTTTCATGAAGCAGTAATCAATAAAATAAAAAGTAAATTTTATATACCCCGTCTCCGAGTCATGTACAAAAAGGTACGTAATTCATGCCAAAAATGTAAGAATTATTCTGTGGTACCACAGGTGCCTCAAATGGCTCAGCTACCTGCTGCACGCCTAGGAGCTTTTCAACGACCCTTTACGTTTGTCGGTATAGACTTTTTTGGTCCATTATTGGTAACCGTTGGTAGAAGAAAAGAAAAGCGATGGGGAGTAATTTTCACTTGCCTTACGGTACGCGCAATTCATATAGAAGTTGCTCATAGCTTGGACACCACTTCGTGCATTTTGTGCATACGAAACTTCATTGCCAGGCGTGGTACTCCTCAAGAGATTTATACCGACAATGGTACTAATTTTAAAGCGGTGGAAAAAGTCCTGAAAGATGAAGCCGAACAAATAAATTTTTCGAGCATAGAAGTAAAATTCGACAAAACTAAATGGTACTTTAACCCACCTGGTGCGCCCCACATGGGCGGTGCATGGGAGCGCCTAATAAGATCTGTAAAAAATGTTCTATACAGCTTGTATCCTGCACTGAATTTCAACGATGAAAACTTTAAAAGTGCCCTTTGTGAAATCGAATCAATAATCAATTCCCGACCGCTCACGTTCGTTTCAATCGAGCACGAAGACGATGATGCAATTACCCCGAACCATCTGCTTCTTGGCTCTTGCGATGGATACAAACCGTTCCTCGCCGATAGCGGAAATTTACGTCTACGTTGGCAACAAACGCAAGCGTTTGCCGACCATTTTTGGCGCCGCTGGGTAAAGGAGTACGTACCTATAATATCCCGTAGGACAAAATGGTTTGATAAGGTACCACCAGTAAAAATGGGGGCAATCGTCATCATCGCTGATGAAAATCTTCCCAGAAGATGCTGGCCCAAAGGGAAAGTTGTCGACACAATCGTAGCTGCAGATGGACAAGTGCGTAGAGTGGTGGTTAAAACACAGTTTGGCATATTAAATAGGCCGGTGGCGAAGGTAGCTGTTTTAAACGTCGGTGAGGATCATGAGCAAGCTCGCATCCCAGACTCGCTTACGGGCGGGGGAATGTTACCGCCGTCAACAAAGTGTTAAGCAAAACAGCACTTAATGTTATACCCTGTATAACTTATTATCACTCCGTTATGTATTCTCTTCAAAATAACTTATGTTGAATTCCTTTTTTTTTATTATCTACATTTTATTTGCTATTCCTTTTATTTTAACTAACGGTCCATAATTTCTTGTAATTAAATCACATCATTTTCTGTATTCATATTTTAAAGAAAGAAAAGAAGTTTGGACAGTATTAGTTGAGATTTTGATTTGTTACGACGCGGTTAATTTACATTAAATTTTAAAGTTCCTTTATTTTATGCAATTTATTTAATTCTTGAAATTTTGTTAATCGTGTAATTTTTAACTCACAATTAATCAGTTGAATTATTAAATGCATTTTGAAAAGAACTCTTAAAAAGTGTATTATTTTCACGTTGCCAAAGCAACAATGTTCATCTGGTAGTTTCAAGTACATAATTTTGCAATTGGTAATTTTGCAACTGGGCCATTTCTTTGAATTTTTTCCGTTTCTTAAGAATTGGGAAAATAAAAATATATAAGAACTTTTGATAAAATTGAAACTCTTTTTATGAAAATATGGAAAGAACGTAAAGAGCGAAGAAGACTCTTAATATTTTTGGAGAAACTTAAATTTTTCTAGATACGCAGATAACAATTTCCAGCTGCCTATAAATATGTACTTCGATCTTAAAATCTGTGAATACAAATAAATCGAAAATTTATAATAAATATACATACGCCTGTAATCATAACATATGCACTGAAAAACATGTACATATAATCAGTTAATTTTTACTTCTTTTTAATTGGGGAAAATTTAACAATATTATGAATTTTCCGCATTGTCAGTGCATTAATATTGGTGATTCGCAAACTAAAGCAGAATGTTCACCAAAAAAATTTTAGGGGGATTTTGTAGAAAAACATTGAATTTTAGGGGGTTTTAAAATTTTTCTGGGCGGAAGAAATACATTGACCTGGGAACACTGTTTGTGAAGCACTGTTGCCGCAGTCACAGCATAAGAACTGAAAGCATGTTTCCACGACATATGCTTCGCTCTCTATTTGTGCTTAACACCCCAATTTTGTATGCTTCGCCATACAAAATTTTGAGAGCGAATGAAGTCTTCATGTTGAAGCTACTTGCGAAGCATGCAAAATGTCTGTCTTCTCTAATTTTAATCGCAAATTTATCTGTACTAATTGTCAAAATCATCTATTGTAAACAAAAGAAAGAAAAACAAAAAAAAAATATCCCGCGAAAATTGAAAGTTAGTTTTTTAATAGCAATAAAATAAGAAAAAAGTGAAAATAACAATGAACAATAAGCAAAATTTTGTGAAAAATGCCATTATGGCCCGAAGAATTTCTTCCAAGCTACATTTTATGGAGTATTCAAGAGCATGCTCCAACCTACATATGGAGCTGAACAAGAAACGTTCCCAGCTTTTAGAGCAGCTGCAAATGCTTAACGTTCTTAAATTATCAATAACTTCGGAACGATTAGCTTGGAAAATAGTAAGTTGTGTTATCTATAGGTACATATGTATGTACATTAAAAGGTACATATGTTGTTGTGAACAATTTATGAGACATAAATATTTTTGGAAATAGTGAAAATGTTTTGTTTCTTTATTAAAA
Source organism: Sturmia bella (assembly GCA_963662145.1). Lineage (NCBI taxonomy): Eukaryota > Metazoa > Arthropoda > Insecta > Diptera > Tachinidae > Sturmia > Sturmia bella. Next base: position 89,090,122 of record OY759168.1, on the reverse strand, counting down.
ACAACTGTCAAATCGAAGCACATAGGTAAGTCATGTAAACAGCATGCTTCGTAAATATTATAAAGAGAGCGAAGCGGGTGATTCAACTCGTAATGGATCGATAAGAGTAATGATCGAAAGAGTTCCGTCACGTATGCACACAGCATTTGTTGTTTATATTGTTTTGGCATTACATTACTTTTACTCGATAGCTAATTCGATTGCGAATACGAGGATCTCGACTCTGTAAGCGACTCACATCGATTGATTGGAGAGCTAAATCGGACAGCTGTAACATTGATTTTGTATTCTAATCAATATTAAAATGATTTCTACAAAAACAAAGTTTATCCAAAAATTAGTGAATTGATGTACTGCCTTCGTATTTTTGTTTTATTTTTAAATTAATCCATTTTAAAAGTATCCATAGCTGTTTTCACTCTGTGAATTTATTCTTTTCCTTCAACTAATAAATACACATACACTCGCACACACTTCAAATTTTAAAGTATCAGCTTAAGCGCTGAGTGCTCAAGCCACAGCCGTTACATGTTTGTGTGGCATGTGTAAACATATCTTTGCAATTTTGTGCTTGCATATATATTTCTCCAAATACTCTCTTACAACTATCGTGGCAAGTTTCGTTAAGCAACAGATAGCCAAGAAATTTAGAGTAAACACCATTTTGAACCAAATGCAAAGATAAACATTTCACTTACAGATTAAATTATTCACTTTCTGAACACAAAAAACTCCAGCCAGGCAACAAAGGGTGGAGATCAGCCATTAAATTCGCATGACAATTGAGATCGAACTTATTTTGAACGATATTAATACACTTTTTAAAGGTTCTTATTACACTATGACCATTCGACCGATACAAAAAGTAAATTTTGTTTTTGTTTTAGCAATAACGACAACCACGGACTATTCACACTTAACTGCTTTCACTGACGCTAACACAAGCAAGCATAAAACCAAACAAGTTTACATATATACATATATATTACCATCGGTGTGAATAAGTTATTTATGCCAAACGCGTTATCCGCAGAAACGTCTTGCTCTATTCAGCTACTGCAATAAACTGTTAAAGTATCACAACCAGTTTTTGTATTTTCATTCCTCTTACCAATGTTTGCTTCTTTTTTTTTATTGTAAGGCCTAGTATTTGGCTAAAAAAGAAGTTTGTTTACAGGGTCTTTAAAAATTGTTTTCTTCGTTTCACTGAAGAAATAATCTGAGAAATTTATGATTTCTTTGGGGAAAGGTTACTGGCACACCATAAATATTTTTAGAGACTAAAACTTATTTCTCTTTTAGATGGTGCAGTCTTGTAGAGGAGCCCAACCGCTGATGCTCATGTTCTAGCGCATATTCCGAACTACATAAATGTAAATACTCTTATCGGAAACCTGAAATAAAATAAATTGAACCGAGTCAGTCGAGACTGACTCGCACAGCAAGCGTTCCCTACTACCGTGCAAAATCTAGACAAAGGGTAACCCTGGTGTACCCTTTAGTTTTAAACATTTTATTATTTTTAGCATTTGCTGTTGTAGAGGCTGGGCAAGTACATGCACCGTGTAAGTTTAAAGCCTCTATCTCATACCGTTTAAACGTTATATGTAGCTGATTTTCATAACTAAAGGCTGTCCCCATGTATGAACGCCAACTAAATTTTAAAAGTTTTATAAAAATGTGATTTTATACAAGAATGATAGATTTACAAATTACGAAATCCCAAACATGAACATTTTTTGCACACGACTGCAACAAAGTTAGAAATGACAAATAAAAATGCTTTAATAACTTACATACATATGTATTTTCCTAAAAAAACCTAATTTTTACAAACATTGCAATTTGTATTTACGTTAATTTTTGTTCACTTGAATATACATATGTAAATATAAGCACTGCTAATACATCATTTTTATACCCTTTGCCAAAAGGGTATATGTATATAGATTTGTCATAAAACACCAATTTATTGATATAAATCTCATTTTAAGCTCTAAACACATAGACGACAGCAGACTGCAAATGCTGCCAACTTCAAATGCTGCTCTGAAGTCGGCTTCATAATTATTTTGAAGACAGCAACAAAATAATAATCAGCTGGTGTGTAAATCAATTTCGAATTTTTATAAATATTACAAATTCAAAGTTTAAAAATATAAAAAATGAGCGAAGAAAATTTATCGAATTTTATTACAACAATTGTTAAAATAGCTCAGACTACAGCTGAAGTGTATTAAGCCCATAAGCCGAATAGTACAAGAAACCGAAGATGGTGGGTTCGCCCAGTAAATATAACCCGTGATGAGGAGAGCATTTTCAAAACATGTGTACAACAGCTCAAGGAAAAAGATGAAGAACACTTTTTCAAAGCTGTCTGCTGTCGTCTATGTGTTTAGAGCTTCAATCGCTTTATAAATGTCCCTTCTGCTTGGGGAGTGAAAATAAGCAAAATCGGGCTTATAATCACTGAAATGTAGACAAAAAAAAAAGCATCACACAATTTTTTATCACATTTATTGTTTTATAAAAAATAAAACAAAGTCGGGATTGAACCAGCAACATGCAGGTTGCTAAGCAGTTAGCACTACTATTGAGCCGTCGCATCTTCTTGGTGATGGGACATTTAGCAGGGTGGACAACTAGTTGATTCGAAGCCGCCACACTTTCTCGTCAGCACCCGTCTTTGAAAAATGTATAAAGTAAGTTGTAATACATCTTGGTTTTCGTTGTCCACGCTGCTAAATGTCTTCTTCGTCTTATTTAATTAATATCAATCACAAAAATAATATAGAAAGAACAAAATTAATACAAAAATTCAAATACAACCAAACAATTCAAAGTTAAGATAGCAAGTGTTTAAAACATATTAATTTAATAAAACATATTAATTTAAGAAAATCCCTGCTAGTTTTAAATTTAGAACAGATTTTTGCTTTTAAAGTCGGATTTCCTCGTCTATAGTAAACAAAAAGCTCACTTTTATTTAGCAGTGACTTAAAATTCCTTAAAACATACATACTTTTTCTGTTATAGATAGCGCCCAATAACAAAAATAGTTCACAGATAAAGGCACACAAAACTTTCATTTCGCTTCAACATTTTCCCCCGATTTTTATCTCCTGAGTTGTCAAAACTGATAGGAAGCGGCTACAAAACGTATGACAGCTCCAGAGAAAATGTTGAAGCGAATTCAATTGCGACCACCTGTAGTTGACCTGGGGGCTAATTCCCTCATTCGCTTGCGAGCGATTTTTCACTTGAACTTACGAGTTTATGCTCGTTTGGGATTCTCTTATTCGATAACGCATAAAATGTATCGAAATTTGAGATGATGTGATTCGACAGTGAGTGATCATTCGAATGCAACCATGCGAGTTTTTACTAGTATACAGAAATTCAATCCAAATAACGTATAACACAAAGAAGCGGAAAAAAGAAAATGTAAGTTTAAAATGTTATATGTATGTTTAATAAAAAAGTAATAACACCGTATTAATTTAGGTCGAAAATAAATTATACTCAAAAAGAAATCTTAGCCAATTTCATGTCAAAGCATACTGATTTGGCCAAAAATATTTTGCCCAGTAGCTCGCAAGCTAAAAAACTAACCAACTTTGAGAACACCTAACATGCAAGCTGAATGCTTCTGCACCACCAGTAAAGGATTCCAAAACGTGGCGCAAGGTACAGATTCAAAAAAATGTATTTAAAACACCTATAATGAACTTCTTTTATAAAGGTGTATGCTGACGAAAACAAAACGTAAGGAAGAAGCTTTCCTTAAATAAATCGTTAATTAAACGCACAGGTGGGGGCCCTTACGAAGAGAAAGTTTTAACCCAAGTAGAGGAACAAATAATGGTTGCAGCAGGCATTGATGTAGCTGTTGAGGCTCTAAAGAATGTCCGAAGCTTTGGCACACCAGCTAAGGAAAATGAAAAAATGTTTCAATAGCATCCCATGAAAGCAATGAAGCTTCATCTCTCTCCCCCTGCTTAGGATTCTCTAGCGAAGATCAAATTCATGACAATTTCGCCTCGGTTATGGAAATTGATGGCGAGGAGGACACATTAGATGAAACTAAAACTAGCTTGAAACATAAAGCTTTGCCAAAAACCAGGAAAAAAGATAATAAAAGAATTTCGCTAGAGAAAAATATAATGTCTGTGGAAATTTATCAAAAAGAAATGTTAAAAAGGCTTGATAAGCTCATTGAAATCAATAATAAAAAGGTAGAACTAAAGGAGAAGGTGGAATAATTTTTTCCTGGTTACATTAATGTTTTCATCCCCGTCAGACTCGGAAGAAGATAATTGGAAGAGCAAAATAGGATCCATTTTATGTGTATTTAATTAAGATAAACTTAAATATTTTTTATCACAAATGAAATATTTTTGAACTTTTGTTCTACATAAAATTATGACTTTGTTTACAATTTATTCAGGGTTGTAAATTGATATTTACACTTTTCTTTTCAACACTGAAAGAAAAACTCGATTCGTAGCGTGCCGAGTAACATCATTAGAAAATTACGAATTATCGAAACCAATTTCTATTCGAATCTAATTTCGATCACGAATGAGGGAATCAGCCCCCTGATAATTGGACCATGAGCACAAAGTACACAGAGGTGAAAAGGGGCCAAAACGAGATAGCAAAGTTTGTTCGTCTCGTCTTCGGAAACTTTCTAGAATTAGTAACCAAAAGAAAAGCGTATTATTATCCAGTTCCTTTTTATTCTACTTTGTGATTTGATGCTGCAAAAAAGTGGTGGTTTTTGTTAAAATTATTTAAATAGTAAAAAAGAGTTTTAAATTGTGTGTTTCCTTTATAATATATAATATAAAACGTGTACTAATAAATATATATTTATGGAATAGTGTTTTGATTGTACAATTGTGCCGAAATTTGTCTGTAGCTTTGTGTTGTTTCTGTGGTGTTTGTTTATAAAAACGTGCTATTTTTTGTTTTGTTTACATTTGTTTTTCGTATAAAGCACAAAACAACAGTCTGTGGTGTAAAGAGCATACCATGATACAACTAATAAGGTAGCCTCATCAGCTAAACCGTTAATCATCTGACTACTTAAGGTTGTCAAGATAATGCAGAGATGAAAGGAAGTCAAAACGAGATAGCAAATCTGAGTAAGCTTTGTTCATCTCTCTTCTGTAAATGCAGAAACGGAGGCTTTTTGACAACTTACTATCTATACTACAATCCATTACAGCTGCCCGCATCCCAACTCGCTTCAACATTTTTCCCCAGTTTTATCTTCCGAGTTGTCAAAGCGATAGCAAACGACAACAAAATGTATGACAACTCGCGAGAAAATGTTCAAGCGAATTGAATTGCGACTACCTGTTGTTGATTCGCCTTGCTGGTAATGAATCTGCCTTCAGTCGAGTCCAAGGCGAATCAACTACATGTGGTCGCAATTCAATTCGCTTCAACATTTTACTCGAGCTGTCACACGTTTGGTTGTCATTTTCTATCAGCTTTGACAACTCAGAAGATAAAATCATGGAAAAATGTTGCAACGAATTGGGTTGCGGGCACCTGTAATGGATTCGCCGTGGTCAAGTCTCTTGGGGTCACCTTGTGAGTGAATTCGCCTTGGCAGCTGCGGAAGAAATTGTAAATGCCGTGCCGTTGTAACGCCAACGGCGTTATTTTTCCCGACTATTATTTATTGAAATTTATTTTTTAAATTTATGCAAAACTTGCTACATTTGTAATTATGGCTGATAGATTAACTCAATTACAAGATACTGTAAATATGGTACGTAATTAATGTTTGGTTTCCGAAATATTCATTAACCCCTTCCTACTAATGCATTCACAACGATTTCAGCAAGCGGAGCATTTTTGTAATGCAATTGGTATAATACAGCAGACGTCGTATCCAAGTAAGTTTCCAAATTTTGATCGAAATGGATCGCAAACTCCAGTACAAAATCCGTCGCAAGAGGATTTTGCTCAACTATTTGCTCAGTTAATATCACGATGCGCAAAGGACATAGATACTTTAATTGAGTCCCTGCCTAATGAAGACAGCTCAACAGAATTGCAGAATCAAAGTCTTAAACGATTAGAACTGGAAAACCAAGAAGCAGCCGAACGTTTAGAAGAAATTGCCATAAAAGGAGAACTGTTGTTGGGAAAAATTCAGAGCGCCCTAGAAGATATAGCTCAAGCTCAACTCGATATGCAAATAGCAAAAAATGCCATTAGCTAAAACCTAAACGCATTCAGCAAAAGTTTCATTAAGTTAAGCTTGGCTATAAGTAACCATTATCCTGTACTTCGTCAAAATACTTTTAATTTAATTTAAAATTTAAATGGCGGTATAATGAACCCCAACTCTACTTCCGTAAAATAAAACATCGTCTGGTGTGTGTATTCCATTCACGCGAAGTAAAACTTATTCTCTAAGGCCAATTGAATCAAATTTATTAATATTGAACGCAAGTAAAGAACACCGTATGTGCATTCATAGACGAGGTAGTGGAAGCTTTAGAGTAAATATTTGGCTAAGAAAAACAATAGAATAGCACTATTCACAGATTTCGAATATTTCTTTTTTTTTTACTTAAGTTTTATTAACAGTAATTTATAGCTTACAACCAAAACATGTACCTAGCTCGAATTAGAAATTTACTTATTTTTTTGACGCTACAGCACTGATTTATTTGTGTATAGGAAAAGGCACGAAATGACAAATCTAAAGAAAAATAAATATAAAGTTTGTTCTCCTACTAAACATTGGGAGCCCCACGAGATCCCATACAGCATCAAAATAAACCATATGCTATTTTTTGGAATAAAAATGTGGTTTTTTGTGTTCCCTTGATTTTGTGTATTATTGAGAGAAATTAATGATTCTCCCATTTTACCGAACTTTGCCCGAAAGGTACAGGATCAAACTTAATAATTCTCTCAACAACTCTCTCACTTGCACGAACTTTGAGTACGGAAACAACTTTCGTGCAAATTGCAGCCCCTTGGCATCACAACTCTTGATTTTTAAATACATTATTTGTGAGTGTTATATTCGAGAACTAGGCCCTGCAGGCAAAAATTTGTCTATCAATTGTTTCCAAATAGGACTGCTTTTGGCCGGGCGGAATGAGTTTTCACTCACGATGTGTAGAATTCTACTTCCCGAATAGCATCTCGTTGGCTAGACGAATGAGTTTTTCAGGCATAGCATGTCGAATTATGGCTTCACTTGTGACAATTTCCCGAATACCAAATTTTACAATGCTAACTACAATTTCTTTCAACAAGTGAGAATTACATGAAATTGATTTTAAGTCGAGTCCTCCAAAAAAATGAAGTTCAAAATTATTTTTAATGAAATAAGTCCCAACTATAGATTTTTCTCCCATTTCATTTCTAAATTAAGGCCAAAAAAATAAATAAGGCCCAATTCAAATTTCCAACATAATTTGGGCCTTAGCTTTCGTGCAAAACGTCCCTACGTATGGTTTTGGCTAAAGGGAAAAATTTGGTGGCAGAGAAACAAGTTGTTGATTTAGTGTTCTTAGATTTGAAATCGTAGATAGGCGTACATTGCTCGTGAGGCTGAGTCAAATCGCTATACGAAGCCAGGCATTAAAATGATTTCAGAGCTACGTAACAAACAAAACTCCAAGAACAATTATTGGAATTGTGACATGATCAAACCGGAGAGTAGGCATTGGCTTGCCGCAGGGAGTTGTTGTGCTCGTATCATTACTTTTTTCGTATACATATTTTAATTATATTCAAAATGCTTGAACTGCTGTTTAAAAAAAATATGCAATTGGTTACGACTTGTGTTTGAAGCAATTTGGCTGCTGATAATCGTCGTCATGGATGTAAATCAGTCATGGTACATTCCCTCGTTGGCGTTTCTATTGCGCTTTTATTTATTTCGCTGCTTTATTCCTACATTTGCTTCGTTTTAACACAAAGGATATTCATTTTTGCAAAGTAGTTTTGGTATTTTTAAAAGAAAAATTAATTAATCAACCAAATCAGAATGAGAAAATACAGACTGCGGCAGGAAATTGTTCTGTCTTCTAATTGATTTGTTGCTACGGGTTTCCCTTAATGTTGGAAACCCAAAACAAGCAACCATAATTCTATGGCATATGCATACATTATCTAGACGCTTTAAGCCATAAATGGAAACAATTGCTTGTTATTGCAACACAACAGCAATTGAAAATGAAACTCGTGAACAATTCAAGACATGATTTGTTTCAAATTTTATTCAACATATCGAATAACATACAACAACACTATTGTGTGTGGCTTAGAAGAAAGTGGCGCTGGGGAGTTTGTATGTTTGAGTGATCTTAATTAATGAAATTCTTATTGTTAAAATAATCATTATGCCTTTTGTTTTAAAACTATTTACATGTACATATTAGCTTTTTCTTTATCGTTTAAGTGTTATAGTAAATATTCTTAATTAAAAAAAAACAAAAAAAAAAATACATCATTTTATATTGTAAGCATTTGAGTGAATCAAATTGATTATTTTATATTAATGCAACCATGGTTTCTTAAAAAGCCCTAATATTTAATTAATATAAAATTAAATAAAGCATTTAAGATATTTTTATTTGACGAAAAAGAAGTATACATATGTTAAGAATTTTACTTAAGCTGAGTTAAAATTTAAAAGATCTCTACAATTGTTTATAGCTTGATTCATTTCGAAACTAAGAAAATAGCAACTACAAAAAAGTATTTACAGAAAAAGAGAGGTTTTTTAATTCTTCATTATAATCCAAATGCTACTGACAGTGGTTCAAATTTAACATTACCATAACTGGGAATTACAATTTCCAGCACGATTGTTTTCGATTAGAAGATTAATGGATTTACATATGTATGTATATAAACAATACTAGGAAAAAGATGGTATAGCCAGAAAGCGAAAACTCGTACGTTCTCGAACATATACATACATATGTATATGTACATACGTTAAGAAAATAACTGAGGTAAAGTGTGTCTGTGTCTTATATGAAATAAAAATACTAACTAAAAAAGCAAGTAATAAAGTACATACATATTTTAAAACACATACATATATAGTGCAAATTATTTTTAATTAAGGGTTCCTCTACATCCTTGAGCACCACACAAACATGGTATTTTCTCATCTTCCAAAGGAAACTTATAATCGTACGTTATCTCTTCGTTAACACCAATAGGCTGTTTGGAGTAGATAACGATCTTCTTTTCTGACTCTATGGTAATTACTTTAGCGTAGCAGTTTGGCTGAAAGTAAAAAAATCTCAATTAGTATTTCAAATCACACAGTGTTCTATTTAGGCATTACATTGCAGCTGTGATTTATAAACCGAGCCAAGTTACCACACTTTGTGGCATCTATTATAGTTTCCATGTCGATACGGAACAAATACGAACTTCCTATACCGATTGCTTCATACTTGGTTTCTCGCAAATCGGCTACAATTGGACGAATCATTTGGCCCACATACTCAATGACCATTTCATCTGCAGCAATTGGCTCCATGGCGAATAGACCCCAGTCGTGAATGGCTGATTTAGCAAATTTCAGCTGTTTCTTGCGGAACTTCAACTGGTTAAATTTAAGCAACTCCGATTCGCCAATAGAGCCAAATGCTGTTAACAGACGTCTTTGATTGGAACGCGCCTCACGCGAAATACCCTGCATTTTCGAAACAAGTTTATTATGTTGATTTGCCATCTGATCGTCTCCACGATCCAAACTTTGCGAATTTTCCACATTGGCCTTGGCGTGATGGTATTTGTGTTTAGCCTTTTCTCGAACGTCTAGCTTGTAATAGCCCTCGGTGCGAGCGCAACCAGTTTTATGACGTTTAAGATCGTCATCTTTTTTACGCTTCTTATTTGGCGGCGGCACAAATGCGCGGTCGGTCACGCAGTGATCTACCCAATGAGTATTGTTAAGCAAAAATCTACCAGAAAAAACAAACGGAAGAAATTTACTTTGCATTTTAAAATGCAACAAAAGATGTACTTACCCATATGTATCCTCCTGCAAATGCATTTCGTAGCATTTTCGCACGAACTGAATATCCTCAGCATCGATTCCACGAGTAAGAAATTCATACAGAACCATCATTTCATCAGTGGCCTCACGAGGCTTAAACAATTCTCGCGGCTCAAATGCTGATATTGCCTTTGTATAATTGTTATAAGCTGCTACAACAGAAGATATGTCTGTGGAATACTTCCTCTTGGCAGTTATTCGCTCATCTTTCTTTTTCGTGCGAACAGAGTCTTTGCGTGGTCTTCCGGGACCAGGCTTAGCAGCAGAACTCATTATGCTTGTTGGCGGTTGAGTAACGCTAGGTGCAATGCTGTCTTCGAACATAGAAGAACTATGGGCAGGAGGAGTAGCGTATCCTCCGTGATCATGGACCAGATACTGTTGCTTTTTCTGAGCAGTTTCTCCATGTTGCAAGGAAGATGAGTTTCTTTGCATCGATGTATCGGCTTCTGGAGGCAAAGAATAGCAGTGCTCTAGCGCAACTTGGCTGGCTTGGCTAGCTTGACTAGATCCTCCATCTGAAGAAGTCGGCGACATCTTAACATCATTTTCTTCCACCGTTTGTAAAGAATCGACGAACTGTGTTCGCTTCTGCGTCGCCAGGTGGACATTTGTCGATTGCGTGAATATCGTATTATCTGGCGCAATATCAGTTTTGGCAGATATAATCTGAATACTGACTTTATCAGCGGTAAAACCATTTGAGCTTACTTGCAAAGAAGAGCTGTTTGTTATTGCCGCTGAGATGTCTCTCGTTTCACTCATAATTGCATTCTTTTGTTCTGGGCTGGGTAACTCTACTGCAATTGATTCAGTAATCTGCTTCTTTACTTTGAAATCCTTTTTGGATTTATTGGTGTCGGCCTTTTTAAGCTTGCCACCACTTGATTTTTGGAGCTGATTGTCTTTGATTTCAGTGTTTGCAGAAGTCTGCATGATTTCCAAATCACCTAATAACCCTGCACCCGGAGTTGCGGGGATCTGTGAAATGTCAGGAGTGTCGGGCATTTCAATGCTGGTAGATTTACTTGGAATTGTTAAAGATGGTCTGTTCGATTGCGTTGCTCTAGATTTACCATCAGCTAGATCTGAATTTGATTTTTTAACTTCACCTGCACCTGCCTCCTGCTGTTCGCGCAATTTGCGTTCTTGTTCTTCTAAAAACTCCCGTTCAATTTGAGCCATATACTCAGTGTTACGTCTTCTTTTTTCTTGGTATTCTCTTTCTTCTTCAGAGTCACTATATATTCTATCATATTCGAACAAAGATTTCTTTCTGCATGGATCGGCTTTCTTTTCCAATTCTCCACTATTTTTTTCCGATGAAATTTCCATTTTTAACTGAGATTTATCTTTATCGCGACACACTTCAGGTCCTTCCTCAGACAGAGTCTTAAATTCATTTTGTAGGCTCTCGCCGAAACTAAGCGAACTATCTTTGCTTATATCTTCTAAATCGGAAGCGTTTGCAGCCAAAATAGCTGCCGAAACACTTTCCTTTCTATTATCAATTTTACTCTTCGATTCTGCAGAGATATTTTGCATTTTTGTTAAGTTGTCTCCGGACTCGACATAGAGTTTGTTCTTGATATCTACATTATTCCTTGTTGACGAAGGTTGTGGTAGAACTAAATTAGTAACTACTTTTGTTTCTTCATCGTCATCGGAGTCCGAGTAAAGATCTTGTGTTGAAAGTATATGTCGAGATTTTTGAAGAGGCTTTTCTTTTGGATCTTTGCTCTTCAAGTCGTCTTCAGATATCGAGCTAAGCTCATCATCACTTGCGCTGTCGTCGCCATCACCTGAACTGCCATCTGCATCATCATCATCGTCATTTTCTCCCTCACTGGACGATGACGATGAGAAGCTTGAAGAGCTGCCTTTTCGTTTCGCACGCGCAACAGCTGTGCTAGATTGACTTTCTTTCGAATCTTTAGTACTTGCAGCATTTTCTAACTGGAGGGCAGAACTCATATTTGAGTCATCCTTTTCTGAATCTGAGCCATGTACCATTTCTTCCTGATCGCTTAGATGTTTTTCGACATCAGTCTTTTGTGATTTCGGACTAGGTTGTTTTCGTATTCTCCTAAAAGACGGCAGTTTGGGAATAGACGCACGCAGTCCAAGCGCTGGATAAGCTGAGGTGAAGTCAGATAAATCTCGATGGCTGTTAATCAATTGATTAATATCGGGCGGCTTATCCAAACGATTCGTTGTAGGCGCAGTTGTACTATTCAGCGCGGTTGAAACGATGATATTGGATTTTTCAGATGCAGCCTTTTCATTTTCCCTTTTGTGTCGACGGTTTTTCTGAATTTGGTCATCCCACCAGGCTTCAAAATTTTTGAATGCAGTGTTTTCAATCATTTTTTTGTTGAAATCTCGCTTAAGTATCTGCTTCAGCTCGTCACTTACCCTTTTCACGACCTCTTCAATATGCATTTTATACGGGTCTTCCTCATAAACATTTGAATGATGGGCCATATAACTGGCATATCCATCGGTGCGATAAAATTTGTATGCATCAGCATAAGGGTCACCATAAGAGCCAGTATTGCCTCCAAAGGAGGGCAAGCTGCCGCTAATACCAGGTAAGTAGGACGATTGAATGTATGCGGGGTGAAGATACTGCGCTGATGCACAATCTGCAGTGGGGTACGGAGCATAGCCTCCTCCTGCATAGTAATAAGGGTTGGAAGATGGATGAGGAGGATAAACGTATGCAGCAGTCATGGTTGCACAAATTTGCGAAGTGGAAACTATTGAAGTACCACAAACGGCGGTTTGAGGTTTAAGCTTTGCTTTATCCGCTTCGGATTTTGATTTCTTTAACCCGTCATTTGAAGATAAGCTAGACAGCGACATATTGTCATCATCTTTTTGTTTCATTTGACCAGTATATGTTGGACTAAGTGAGTCCTTTTTGTGCAATATTTCATCTTCGCTGGATGATATATCGCTGGCACCCTGCTCCACAGTGTTCACTCTTTTGACAGGCGCTGCAGCAGACAGGCGTTTGTTTTTATTTAAATGTTTTGAAGACAAATGCTCATTCTTGTCTTTGTTCAGTTCAACTCCTTCGCCTTTGCAACCTTTTTCTGCATCCGACTCACTGCTATCCATTTGCAGAAATGGTGGAGCATTACCGAACGATTTGCCCTTGAACATAAGGGCAATGCGAGTGTCCAAGTCAACGTTGCCTAGATCGGTCTCTGCATTACTTTCCTTTTTATGTGGCAAGATTTTTACGTTCTTATCCACCAATACAGACGTTTTTTTACTAGTAGGTGGCGGAGTAGTTTGATCTTTCTCGGACACACTGACTGCAAGTTCATCATGACTGGAGTAACCGCCGGGTGGAGGTGGTTCAGGTTCATCCCAATCAGGAGTTCCGTCTGGTGGTGGCGGTGGCGGAGGTGGCTGACTCTGTGGCTGCAGTGGTGGTTGATGCGAAGGCCATGCACTAGTTCCTCCATGCCACATATGGGTCGTTGAGCTCTCATTCGAAAATCCGTAAGTATGGTATGAGTATGAGACCGGCATAGTTGCGCCTATTAAGTGAACAGGAGTTTGTGAAACACCAGTTTGAATTGAATAGTATGCCCCACTGCCACCTGTTTGGTAGTGCTTTGTAGCTGTAGTGCTGGAAGTGCCACTATAATCCCGTGAGTAACGCGAAGATGGGTTATACTTTTCTATTTCGCGAGCTTTTGTAGGACGACTGCGGTCTTTGTCGCTTGACCGTTCTCTATCTCTTTCGCGATAATCACGTTCACGATCTCTCCTATCTCGATCACGCGACCTATTGTAATCTCGCACTCTGTCACGGTCCCGTTCACGGTCCCGTCTGCTACTACTTAAACTTCCTCGCTCATCATTACGTTCCCTGGAACGGTCTCGTTTATGATAATGGTGATGATGTTTTGGACGATCTTTATCATGTCTTATAGTCGTGGATGCAGATCCATACTTGTCGTGGCTATGTTCTCGGTTTTTGCGTTTGTCACGATACGATGTCCTTTCCTCCTCTACATACCTATCATTCCTGCTATGACCAAACCTTTCGTAATCACGTTCTGTCTTATATGGGTGTTGGTAAGTTGTTAAAGAGGAATCAAAACCATCCTGAGAAACATGCGATATATATTCATGTTTATATTCCAAATGAGAAATTGTGTTGTTAGCAGTTGTTAAGGCCCCGGCTTGCGATTCAAGTTCTATGTTCGGTAATGGTGGAGGAGGACCTGTTGACGTTGCTGTAGACGAACTTGTGTTTATGACAGGAGCCTTCGATTTCAGTAATGTAAGATTTTCTACAGTTTGTTTACACACACTTCCAAATGGATCATGAAAAACGCTTAAAATCTAAAAACAATACTTTAATAATCTCAAATAGAAGAAACAAAACATTTATTATTTTTACCTTTCCCATTACAGATTTTTGATTATATTTCTCAACACATTGACGTGCAGCTTTTACGTTCTCAAATACAATTCTCGCTATTCCCAGGTGTTTGTTTGTAGTTGGGTGATAGTAAATTACAATATCTTCGTATATGCCGCATTTATCCAGCATTCGAGCTAAAAACTGCTTATCGATGTTGTCATTCAAATTGGTTATTGTTATTTCTATAGCAGGAGGACTTCCAACGTAGTTTTGATCAATTTTAAGTCTGCAATAATATGTTGTTTAAGTCGATATCAGACAATCTTACATACAATAGATATACACTACCTTGGTACTGTCAGAACCATAGGTTCAACAGGTCTCGCACGTAATCGGACGACTGGGTTTCGAGGGTCCCTCGGTAGAACTGTAGGGTAAGTCGAATCGTTTGGTACCACACCGTCAAAACGATATAACTTAGCAGCACCTTTGGTGATTGCTGGATCAGACAGCAATTTGAAATTTCGCGGTGCTTTTTGATGGATAGTACTTCCACCCAATGGCTCTGCCGAGCTAACAGCGCCATTGCTGTTGGGATGTGTGGGTGGCATGCGAATGTAGTTATTGTCCATTAGGTCATGCATGCATCAAAAGATATTACTGTTTTGAAATTAAGTTTTTTTCCTTGTAATTTCTTCGCTGTATGCTACAAATTTTTTCAATTCTTTTCAACAATTGTAATATATTTGTAGTTCAAAAATTAGTTGGTAGGTTCACCACTTTTATTAGCTTGCTAAGCAGTTGCTTTCCAGAGAAGCATCTTCTGAATACGACAAGAAAAAAAAACAGTTTTGCGCGTACAACGCTGCTGACAAAGTGGCTGCGGACTTGCACGTCAACAGAACTGCGAGCAGAGCTTACTTAGCTCTTTTTCAATCAGCAAAGATAAAATGGAAATTTCGGTTTTACTGGATTTGCTACGAGTTTTGCCAAAAAATTTCATAGTCCAAATGATCTGCACTAATTAATGCAAACTTTGTAACAAATTAGGCACACAATTTTTAAGTATGTGCTCGATTTTTTACAAAAATTATTTAGCAAAATTGCAATCTATGTTCACCGTCCCAACAAGAAAAAATTGTTAGCAAACGTAAAACTGCTGCAGTCTTGAATACCGTATTCAAGTCTGGGAGCGAGAGTGAGATGGATAATGGCAATGCTATGTCAACGTGAGGTAACAACATAGTGGCAGCTCTACCAATGAATACATAGTTGTTTTTTTTTTGTCTTATACTTGGCTGCTTTTAAGACACACAGTGCTTTCAAAACTGTAAAATAAAATTATTCCACTACTCAATTAGAAACCTTTTACACTTTAGCAATTCAAAGACAGACATTATTTGAATTCTGTTTTAGTCAATTTTTGCAGCAATTTTTATAGCAATTTTTTTTGACATTTGTTTTTCTTTTACATCAAAAAAAAAAACAACAATAATATACAAAACTGAATGGAAAATACCACAAACATCTTTATAACTTTAAATAGTTTCATATGAACATTTTTTTTCTTTATTTATTTACCATTAATATTTTCAACTCTTGTACACACCTGTGTATACACCATGAGCCAAAACAAAGAATAAAAAGAAATGCCAAATATTAGCCAAGGAAAAAAAAGGAATGTATTAAAAATCAAATGCTTCAACAAACTTAAGAATTTCCCAACTAAAATTGCTTGTGTGATCTTGCTTTGATTTCTGAGCATGAGACATTACGTCGGCAGAGAGATGTCAAAAAAACTTGACAGTTTACGATCAGACATAATCGATTTGTATTATGTTCCCGCTATGATTTTCAAAAATGTCTCTAAGCACAAACACATGTTGGCTACACAGTCATTTATTAAGTCAACGAAAGGATTTGACACTTGCACACAAAACTTTTGTCCTGTGTAGCCAACATGTACACACTTGGGAAATGAGTAAGCAGGCAGAAATTCTACCCGCACAGCTTAAACCATTAAATGACGATGGCATGTGATATGAAGCAAGATGAAAATTGCAAAAACAAACAAAAATAAATCCGCATATGTCTCGTACAAATATTCGTGTACTTCACCGCGCCACTTGGGCAAAAATAAACATCAACGTCTAATTGTCTTTTAATATCCCAAGTGTAACTTAGCGTTTGCCCTCAACAGTGCTGTTAGGACAGTAACTAATCCTCACAAATTTTTTTCGCTGATACATTTACATTTTTCTATTGTCTGAATCACTGTAATGACAATATAAGTAGTATATAGCAGTCTAGACAATAACTTGACGTATACTGACAACAATTTTGATGCTTGTATGCAGGAGACGAAATTGAGAAAAAAAGAATTCAAAGCATGATACAACTAAAGAGGTTGCTACAACAAGAACAACTTCATGACGCAGTGTTGACGACATGATCGAAGTAGATGAATCGGATTTTGTATGAAAACACTTACGTCTTTTCGACTTGTCGATCGAGTCATCGTTCGAACATCATAGAGGAACCCAAAATAATTTTCTTTCGCTCAGAATGCGAACAATCGCACGACTCCGACATTGAGGAACAGGCAGTAATAATCTGAATTCGTCGTAAGGAGTGTAAGATAGTCTAGTCTCCGGCCCTAAAACAAGAGGGAGGTCGTGCTCCAAATAGCATGTGATTGCATCAGTATTTATAGCTAACATGTCAGCTGTAGGAGCGCTGATGCACGCATTATATTCACCCAGTGATCAGATCCCCATGAGGTAAGGCATGACATGACAGGTACTTATGTCAGTTATATATATCAATGTGTCTTTATATCAAGTAGCCTTGCAAGAACAGTTACTACTGCTTCTAGCCATTGAACTGTTCAAGGTTTGTTTACAAACTGCATAAATACAAATAGGCTAACACATAGGAGACAGAATATAGAGTAATTCTACCAACAAAATACATGAAGTTTGTTGTAGTTATGAGACTAGTACTAACTTGACGTCTTCTTAGTCGAATATAGCACTCTTACTTGTTTCATTAGCTCTTAAGATATGTTATGTTATGTTATGTTATGTTTCGAGGGCCGCCGGTCCTGAGACCGACTCACTTGGGTCCTAGAAAAGGTCCCGTTGTGTTACCCGAAAAAGGCTGTAGGGGGATTTCCCTACACAAGCTACACCTGTTCCACCCTGAACCAGCCAGCTCTTAAGATAACTCAGACAATATTTTGAGGTATGCTGACAATGTTTGAGGTTTGACATATAATACTTGCACTAAAGAGACGAAATTATGAAAAAAAATTTTTTTTTTTCAGTGGAAAGGTAAAACATTTTCTCAGCTCTTTTTCTCAATTTTTTAATTTCGTTAGTTGCAGCGTGTTTTAATTCAATGTTTCTGTCTGGCATTTTGTTTAAAATTAATTGTATTAATTACCGTCTGTGTAGAAGACAATTTTTATATAGCACTGTCAATGTAGACACAGCGTAAGCTATTTTGTGTCGATAGTATCGCTATCGAGAAATAGTGTGTTTAAAATATAGCTATCGAGAGTTTTGCAGCTCTAATTCGTGGTTGCATCACAATTTCGTGAAAAAGTTTTCCAAAAATTTTAGTTTACTGAAAGGTAAGGTAGCATTTAATACGTACTATGAATTTAATTTAATGATTTTTTCTTATTGTTAGACTATGTCCTTAAGAAGCTTTTGGAACGGTGTAAACGCATTCCCCATTGTCCGTGCGGATGATGAGGATGAATTGGTTGATCCACAATCCACTTTAAGGGTAAGATTTTCCTCTTTTTTAATGCACATACATATGTATATCACATCTTATATATGCTGGTTTTTAATTCAGGAAACATGCCAGTCTAAAGGGCACATTGAGGCTCTTTACAACAAGTATCAGGCATGCAATGATCGAGTCAACAGCCGAACCAAAACAACTGAAACCTGTGTGGAAGAACTCTTTGACTATGTTACTGAATTAGATCATTGTGTTGCACATAGTCTTTTTTCTAAACTTAAATAAATTTTAATGGATCAAGGATGTTTGACATAGATTCCGAGTTGTTAAAAATAAATATATGTATAAAACAAAGTTGTGTTAATTACACTATAACTTGAGAACCGCTGGCCCGATTTTGATGATTATTGGATTCTTAGGTTTGCCTTCACCCAGAAAAGGTTATTTAAAGTTTGCAAATTTATAAAACTCGCATAAACAAAAACAAGAAAAAAATCGAAATCTTAATGACTGCATTACTAGACGCTGCCTTCTGCAAGTTTGTAATTAGTACGCAAAGGCTTAGCAAATACAAAAAAGTGCAATCAGCGGTGCGTTAAGTGGTGACTGCAACAATTGGGCCGTACTGTATACAATCCTTGGCTTAAATTTACTACCCAGTTCAACATTTAAAACAAAATTACACATCGATAGAAAATTAAAAAAAAAGAAAAATATTAAGAAAGTTTGGGGGAAATGCTTAGTTTCCGAGATATGGGCATCTGAACTATGTGATGTGTAATTTTTTGCTATATTTTTAAAGTAATATATCCAATTCAAAAAAGAAAATATGTATGTAGGATGATAGAAAATGTTAAACAAAAAAATTTCCGGCGAGCTGTTGTAGTTCTGGTGTTATGGGCTTCTGAAACTTGTATGTGTATGAAATATGGCGATGGAAAATTCATAAATAAAACAAAACGTTAAATACAAAAATTGCTGTATAGCTATGATTATCCTCTGCCGTATAACGAACTCGGGCTTCACTGAGGATAATGGATAAATCTCTCATTGGAAAGATTTATCCATTTAGCCGGCCTTGTGCTGGGTGGTAGGTTTTTTTTTCTTAGGGTAGGTGTTATAATAACGGCCTTACTTAGTAAAACTTTCTGCTCAGCCGGCATTTAACCGGATGCGAGCATATACCCGAGCAACGGTTCTTGTCATGATACATAACTTTTTGTGTCAGTTTAACTCTCATTAAAAATACACCAGAATAAAAAGATTTATAGATGTAAAAACATATACAAAAATGGCTTCCAAGTTGATAGCTGGTGAAGACGTTCAGTAAAATAAATATAAGATCGATTTTCCATACAAATATGTATGTCAAATGAAGAGTCTTTTTATAAGCCTGAAATAGTTTTTATGAATTAGGGGCTATAGCTGCTAGCTATTAGCTCTTTTTTACACTAAAAAAGCACTCGAATGGGGCCAAAAGCACTAAGTTGTGCTAGTAAAAAAAAAAACAAAAGAAAATATCTACGTTCTTTTCAAGTCTTTTTATCTTTTTTGTTTTTTCCACTTGTTTGGGGCATGAGTTTGGGGTTTATCAGGAAAATTTTTTAGTTCGTACGTTGCAAACGCATTGGAATTATCCAGATTTAAACTTTGTTTACGTGTTCAATTTTATTCATCAATTTAATTTTATATCATTTTATGATGCTTTAAAGTGGCAGAGAAAGTGTTAAAAGTGCCTACCTACATACATATATAAAACAAAGCAAAAAAGTTTGTGTCCAATAGCAGGGTCATATTGTGTGTGTATGTACAAACGTTTGTATATTATAAATAAAGGAAGCTTCAAGCAAATATTTTGCAATGACCTTTTTTCTAAAGTGTGGCACTTATTGGATTAAAATTATTTCTTCAGCTCTTCTGTGGAAACTACCGATAGGTGCTTGCCAATGAAAAGGTTAATGCAAATACAGTGGGCAATGCCTAGTAGGCATCTAACGGTTATTCGAACTATGCAATAAAGTGATCACATCCGCTTTCATATACATACATAGTACATAGTTACATATGAAAGCGGATGATACAACTAATATTTATTGAGTCATGAACACGGGTACATACTCATGCCTGCATGTATGTATGCGTACTTTCATTAATATTTGAATTCTTAACGGTAATCCCATCTAATTATTTTAAAAAATGTATTACCTATATGCATGTACTTACATGTTTACACAACCACTGGCATATCTAAGCCGCTAGGAAAAGCGTGAGAGGATAATGGGACATTGGAGCATTATTTGTGCCAATGCCCGTCTTCTGACAAATACGGTCCCGCCATCTAGGGAGCGATACCTTACCGGTCATAACCCATCTATGGGGTATATGCTGGACGAAATTGCGGAACTTTGTGTATGACACCGAATATCCATATAGACATACATATGTGTCAAAACTATTATGGTCAAATTCACGGAGCATACAATAAGCTAATACTGGCTTATGTGGATGTATGTGAAAAGATATTGGCTTTCATATCCCTTCCGTTAAACTAACCTATTCAAATTGTACATACACACATGCATACACAGTTTCCCGATGTATATTTTCTAAAAATGTTTAGTGCAACAACTTTTTGGAGCAAATAAATCTAAATACATGCATATGTAAATAAAGTTGAATCGAAACAAATTTGAATCTAAAGTTGAATGATTGCAACAATTTTGCAATGATATTGAATCGCAAAAGTGGGGACGATGTGGTGGGAAAGGCAGTTCTCGTGTTACTCCTAATGCATATAATTTGTACAGGTAAGAGTTGATTACATTTTTATCCCAGAGTTTGCGCATACTATTGATATGCACTTCGTTCCGGAAATAACCTAAAATAAATTCTTTTATTAAATTAATGTAGAAGTGGTTTCGTTAATAGCATTGTTAACTCAGTCTTTCTGTTATAGTAAAGCCCCTTAATATAATATAAAACAATCGTAACACGACCCTAATCACTTAAAGTTTATTAAAGTTTTCATAATGTACTTATTAGGCAATTTTCAATTTTGCGAATTGAAATTTGGTTGATAAATATTAAAACTCATTTAATTTTTTTATACATTTATTTTGCAATTTCAATTCTTCGAATTGAAATAAATTATGTTACAGATAATTTAACATAATTTAATCTAAACGGATTTCCTTTGGTCAATAAACTCATTTTATTTTGTAATATTTTTGTTTTGAAATTTCAGTTCTCCGAATTGAAATTCGGTTAATAAATATTAAAACTCATAAAATACGGATGTGCAAGGTAGACAAGTGTTTTCTCCATAATTTTAAACACTTTTACCTATAAAAAGAACTGGAAAACATATTTTTAAGTCAGTCATTAGATTGATTCAAATAAAGCAATTAAAAGGTGAAAATAAAATAAAAGATTTGGTTTTTTCTTTCATTCTTGCAAAAAGTGAAAACAAAAGTTCTTTCCTCTCCGCGTTTAGTGCCGTTTAAACTGTCTTCAAAAATATCCTGCAAAGTTTTTAAAAGGCTTGGTTGTTACGGCCACTCGCAATTGCAAAAAAGAATTTATTTATGTACTTACAATTAATTTAATTCTTGAATACGTTTTTACTAATAACTAATATGCGCATGTACATACATATGTATGTAATAATTCAAAACATGCATATTTAGGGCCTATTACTGACCAGCGAATGTTGTCGTTTGCACCATAACATTGGAAGCAAAAACAACATTCAGAATTTTCGCAATAATCACAGCTATTCAACACGAATGCACATATGTACATGCTTTTATTCAAAATACCGGTATGTCAAAATCGAATCTGAATTTTTTCGTACACATGTAGATAAATTATAATAATTTCATTGCCTCACAAAATGAAATAAATACATACATATGTACATATATGTACATACATACATACATACATATGTATCTATATTGGAACGAAGTTCCTTAACGCGGCTTGCTGGTAGTGCAAATTAGTAGAAATCGTCGCGAAAGCGTGTGAGCTGTTTATATGTATTAGTGTATCTGTCGACAAACAATTGTGTATGATGGGCTGTGTCTCCGCTGACAGCAGCGGAGACACCTACCAAATAAATATTAATTAGTTGTGAATACGGACACTATCAGCTGCTAGATGTCGCTAAAGTAAAGTATGTCACAACAAAAAACAGCAATATTAAAAAATTGGCCAACTTTTCTTCGTTTTGTAGCAGATTGACAAAAAATACTGCATGTGTCAAAAGTAAAAAATAAAACGTTCCAAAAATTTAAAGAATCATAAAATATAAAAATTTTAAAAACAACACAAAAAACATACAGATTTCACCTTGTATTACATTCAAAGATGAAACAAAAACGTAAGGAACTTCGTTCCTAACGGGGGTCCCCCGACCGCATTTCTTTTTTTTTTAGATTAAAAATTGCAAATTATATTCAACTTTGCTTCAAACTTTTAAAATTTTGAAACGTTTCATAATTACATACATATAGTTTTAATTACAATTTCAATCAATTAAAGCGGCAGAAAAATTTCTATTCTTAAAATTCAAATATGAACTTAATTATTTATTTGCTTTGAAATGTATTAATTCAGGTCCAAAAATGAACCTTTTCAAAAAATGTTTGCTGTATTTTTCAGCTGTCTATATGCCGACGACATTTCGTTGGTGCTAATCAACTCATCAGTAGACTTGAAAAATTCTTAAAAGTTTGTTTGAAACTTAACTACTTATTCCATAATTCCCATGAACAGAATGAGAATCAGAAATGTTCAAACAAACCTTTAACTTTAAAACCTAATTGTTAGTTAGAGGGCTCCCCAACCATCCAAATACCGCCAAAAATATAAAACTAGTTTCGATATTGAGAATTACAATCGCATTTCCTAAAAACCAAGGATACTTCGAAAGATTTAAAATTTTAATGATGAATATTGTTAAAATACTCGAAGAGCATTTTACTATAAGTATGATAAGTATAACAAAATAATTTGAGAGTATTAGGAAGTTGACTCCAAATACGATGAACTCTTATCACAAAAGATCGATCAAATACTGAAAGGCGCCCCAAGGGGACGTTGATTTGAATGTTGCGTGTGGAGTTACCAAAAAAAAATTCGTTAGCTAGTAGTGTAGGTCTTCCAGTTTTAATGATTTTATAAAAGTGAAGTAAAATACGTATTTTCAGATAATTGTCAAAATTGCTTTTTAAAATTTCAGGGGTAAGTTCAGAAACACGTTCATGCTCCATTACACCAATATTGAATAATACATAACGAATAATCTTTCTAATTATTCTCTCTTATGCCCAGGTAGCAGAAAAAACTTCTAATCCGTAATTGATTCTTGACATAATGAGTGCTATAGCAAGGCGAATCCTGATATGTTTTGGTGTATACGCTTTTAGAGAACATAGATGTCTTAAAATCAGACAGCTCTTGTGGGCCAGAAAATTAATATGGTCGGTAAAGTTGAGCTTGGAATCGAGAATCAGTCCAAGACATTTGAGAGAGTTGACAAAAGTAATTGGTCTACCGCTAATAAATATTCTTGGACTAGAAGAAATTCGATTTGATGTCTGAAAATGAATAGCTTTGGTTTTTTCGGGGTTAATTTCCAGATAATTTCTGTACATCCATAAAGATATAGAATTTAGTTGGCCGTTCAAATTGTTTTCAAATTCAGTAGCTGAATTAGTAGAGCATAATAACAAGACACCCTTTAATTTTCTCAAATTAAGGGGTGTCTCTACCGTGTGTAGAGTAAGATTTGAATTATTTATTTGATTTCAATACAAAGAAAGCCTCATGTATTGTTAGTGAAATGTCTATGTAAATTAATTTGACTAATTCTAAAATTGAAAACTAATTGTTAGTTAGAAGGCTCCCCAACGCCTTTTGCTATCGTTGGTATTTGTTGGTTGTGTAGGCCTGGTAACTGTTTATCTCTTATGATTCAAAAGTTAGAGCTACATATATGTACTAATTTTCACAGTTTCTTGTATGGGGACCCCCTTAAGTTTTTAACTTTTTGTGCTGCTTTTGTTGATTACTTTTGTAGAAGCCGGAAAACCACGTGTCCTGTGAACATTTTAGCTCTCTAGCTCTTATCGTTTGGGAGATTGGACTTCGTGACGGACGCACGGATGGACAGCAAAGTCTCATAAAAGACTTCCATTTTCGCTCTACGAGTGCGGAGCCCTGACAGGGTCGTAGTTTCCCTCGTTTTTAACGTTTTGCTATTTTTAGTCATTGCTATTGGAGAGGCCTGCCTGCTACACATGTACACTGTGAATATTCCGAAGCAATATTATGATTGAATACAACAATAACATGGTTAGTGGCCACAATTTCCCACCCGATTGGAGTATTTATATACCATCTGTAGACCATACCATATAGTATCTAAGTATGTATATACCACTGAAAGCTCTTGCTTACACACACAATAAAGCAGCTCTTCATATGTTCCACAGTTTGTACTGCGCAATTGTCTTATTTCGATTTAAATAGCTGCCGTCTTTATTTAATTTGTTCTTTATTGTTTCTTTTCAATAACAGAACAATTTTCATTAATAAGTACACACAAATTTTCAATCACAACATAAAAATTGGAGAAAATTTTTTTAAAAACAACAATATATTTTGGTTACCATTTGATAGATAAAAAATACTATGTTTGTCACAAATAAAGCTTGTTTAAATGTTCAGTATAAAATCGTTGTAGACATTATTTTTTTCAAATGAATATAATTATATTTAAATTTTCATGGGTGGTGGCAACTAAATGATCAAACTGTAACAAAAACTGTGTTTACGGTGACCAACAATTTTTTTTACCATATTTTAAATGAAAATGCCTTGTTTGCCACAGCCTTACGCATCGTTATTGGTAACATAATATTGCTGTCGCAACCATATTGTAAAATATTTTTTCTTTGCGTATAGCTACAAATTTTAGCTAGTCGCGTGTCATGGGTTAATACAACACAAGCTAAACTATTGCTACAAATTTTAGCTGGTCGCGCGTCATGGGTTAATACAACACAAGTGGTTGAGTAGCAGGAAAACACCACCGGCCGGCTATCGATTGTTCGAAAAGAATCTCGATGCCACATCTTAAGCTTTAGCACAAAGATTGTTGCCTTAGAACTTTCGAGATCAATTTGTCCGTTGATGGCGCTCAAGTCATTACCATAAGCGTGGTCGATGGTTATCGAATTCAGCAACTTCATATAAATAGTGGGATGATGTGAGCATTGGGACAGTCTGGATTTAGCATGCTACCGTCAACATTAAGCACTTCGAATTTATGCAGCAGTTGTGTAACAGTGAAAAAGTGTATTAGCAGAGTGCCTTAACATGGTTGAATAATTAATAATAAAGAGTGAACGGAAGTGAAAGTACTGTATATAAAATAGCTGAGTGTATTTTATTTCATTTGCAATCAAAGAATCCGTAAAAACCCGTTTGTATTAAAGGGTAAAAACGTAACACTATTTTACGTATGGTTTGGCTGAAAACTGCATAAAAGCGATAACATATTGAAACCGGGCCATCTATACACAGCACTAGGGGCTAAAATATATGTAGGTTTTTTCTTTTGACCGAAATATATGTAAATGTCGAACCACAAATAAAAATTCAGTATGCAAACAACATATGGGGAATGTTTCGAAGTTTGGCGAAATTGTAGTTCAATCAATACTCTTCAGTATTTATTCATCTTTTTTTCAGATGTCTGAATAGTTGATCCAACAAAAGATATGTAAAATTTGTGAATGAAACTTTTAAATTCTTGCCAATGTAATTCCTGTTCTTAATGATTTATATACATATGTACTAATAAAATCTCTTTAACATTTATTTTTCTTTCTTTTTAAAGGTTCCTCGAGTGCAATCAAGTGTTTCAAATGTTCTGTAACAGTAGAAAAAATCTACTCGTTTTCAAAAAATGCTACAGTTGTTACGCCCATGTGCTCAAAATTTGATGAATCAGATGAATACATAACAAACTGTCCCTACTCAACAATGTGCCTTAAAACAATATCGACTCTACATCTTCAAAATGGACAGCAACAAGAGACGTTTACACGTGGGTGCGCCCCGCAAAAGGATACTAAACAAGTATGTATGTATGTAAAACAGAAATTAATCAAAATGACTCATAAAATGTGTTAAACACACCAACCATCACGCATTCGTTTGCATGTTTGCAAGAGATAACAAATACAGTTTGTTAAATAAACGATTTCAATGCTATAAAACATAAAGAATTTTTTGTGTGTATGTTTTTTAATGAATTCAAACCCATTTCAAAAATACATACATACATACATATGTACATATTTGTTATTCATGGAATCATAATTTCAAACCTGGGAATTAAAAATTGATTAAATTGTGTAAAATTATTATTTTTTCAGCCGATTTTACTGGGACAGAATTAATAAAACGCCTACACATGTTTGTAGGTTTTTAAAACATTGTCGGGCACCGTATAATCCAGGATCCGAAGTATTTCGGATATTTTTTTATTCTCTTTCTGTTTATCTCACAACCTGAGCTGCCAAGAAGGCAAAACATTTTCCCACCAAAATTTTCTTTAAAATTCCCTAAAAACATTCCGCACAATTGTTTTATTAAACAAATAAATAAAAACAGTGACCAAGCAAGCACAATAATAAAAAATAAACTAAGTCAAGTACGAGGCTGGCTCGCACACTTGGGGTTCCGTACGTATGTATGTGTAATGTATGTATGGAATGGCGTATGTGAATACATATGTATGTATATTTTATAAATTTCATCTTTCTGTTTTTACAGCTACTTAATGTTGTATGTGGACACCTAGTAATTTTCCACTTGTAATTTGTTGTTGTAAGGCATCTGGGAATACATACACTGTGCGAATTTCGACTCTCTATCTCTTACGGTTCGAGAGTTATAGCTATTACTCTACGTTGTAAAGGGACACCTGGTAGTTTTACAATTGTTGTTGTTTTTAGCAAGTGTTGTTGTAGTGGAGCATATGTGAATACACATATTGTGCACATTTCATCTCTCTGTCTCTTATGGTTTGAAAGTTACGGCTAATGTTTTTTTACGTTGTATAGGGACACCTGGTAGTTTTCGACATGTTGTTGTTTTTAGCATTTGTTGTTGTAGCGCATATGTAAATACATATATTGTGCGAATTTTAGCTCTCGGTATTTTACAGTTTAGCAGCTACGGCTAATTGTTACTTTAGGTTGTATAGGGACACCTGGTAGTTTTCAACTTGTTGTTGTTTTTAGCATTTGTTGTTGTAAAGCATCTATAAATACATACACTATGCAAATTTCAGCTTTCTGTCTCTTACGGTTCGAGAGTTATAGCAACTTTTCGTTGTATGGGGACACCTGGTAGTTTTCGACTTGTTGTTTTTAGTATTTGTTGTTGTAGCGGCAAGGTACAACAACATCCTGTGAAAATTTCAGCTCTCTAGCTCTTACCGTTTCGGAGATTGGTCGCTGTGACGGACGGACGGACGTCTCGGTAATAGGGTTCCGTTTCACTCTGATGAGTACGGAACCCTAAAAACAAGAACTTTTAAATAGAAATATAAAATGTTACAAATGTGCTGCATACCACATACGAGGTCTGATCAAAAAATAACCGTTATTTTAAATTTTTTCCAAAAGTATTTATATATTCATCAATAACTATCTTGTCCCCTTCAAAGTAATCCCCCTTTAGATCTAATACACTTATGCCAGCGTTTTTTCCAATCCTCGGAACACTTCTGAAACGCGCGTTCTGTTATCGCCAACAGTTGCTGTTTCAATTTTTCTTTTATCTCCTCGATCGTAGCAAAACGCTTTCCTTTCATCGGTGTCTTCAGTTTTGGGAAGAAAAGGAAAAAGTCAGCCGGGGGCCAAGTCCGCTGAATACGGTAGTTGAGGCATGATAATGGTTTTGTTTTCGGCCAAAAACTCACGCAAAAGCATCGATGTGTGAGCTGGTGCGTTATCGTGATGCAAAATCCATGATTGTTTTTTCCACGATTCTGTGCGTTTCGTCCTTGACATATTCTCGTCCTTCCATAAACCGGTTATACCACAATTGAACTTGTGTTCTGCTCACAGTAGACTCGCCAAACGCCACAACCAACATTTCAAATGTCCTTGTGCATATAATGTAATTTTTTACAGTTTCCGGAAAAAAATTAATTTTTTATTACATTGAACTATTGTGTTGTAATACAATTATATTAAATGACTTTTTAACTGGCTCAAGTTCAACCCTTGGCTGGTCACTTTTTTATCAATATCAAATAAGTAAAGAAAAGTAAAATTTTTATAGTAGACAGCAGGTGGACAGCAGAGTAGTTAAAGCGGCTGTGTTAAAATTGTGAAATTTGACACGTCCAAACTTCATAGGGTGCTGATGAAGGCCCAGAAACAGCTTATTGTCCACCTAGCCATAAACAATTTTACTTTTCTTTACTTAATTGATATTGATAAAAACGTGACCAACCAAGGGTTGAACTTGAGCCAGTTAAAAAGTAATTTAATATTAATACAGTTTTTTTGATTCATTTTTCGAATAGTAAAAAAGAGAAGAGCACTGATAATCCAAAATGGCTGATATTGCCAGCATAACAGAAAAAAATATGCGAAAATCGAACATAAGTAACTTACTAAATTTTAGAATAACGGTTATTTTTTGATCCGACCTCGTATATCGCACCATGATAACCAATTTTTTGTTCTCAATCCTCTTGGCATTGATGTGAATGGCGTTTGGTTTCAGCACGATGTTGCAATTTGTCACACATCTCATGCCGCAATCGATTCATTGCGTCAAACATTTGAGGGTCCTTTAATTAGCAAAAATTGTGATGTAAATCGGCTGCCAAGTAGCTGCCATTTGACTATTTTCTCTTAGGTGCCGTTTAAGACAAGTGCTATGCCGACAAACCAGAGACAATTGAGCATTTAAAGGGCAATAATTCATGTCTCGGTAATTGGTCCGATACTGAATGAAATAACTTTCGATCTCTAAGCTGAACAATTGTACTTTAATTGTCTTGCATTTTTTGTTTGTTGGTAGTTCAGATAGACCGGAACCGAGAGTGACAAAAAAGACACGATTTCTGTTTTCGTGATATTTTTATGCCCTTTACATACATATATAGATTTCTGTCGCCAAAAACATTTTTTAAACGCCGTTTTGAAGCCATTAAACGATTTATTGTCCTTAATTTTAAATTATTCGGTCCTTAACTGTCTTCTTGCGCGCTATTAAAAATTGGCAAAAGCGGGGCTAAAATTACTGAGATATAGAAAAAATAAATTGCTACTAAATGTTGTTTCACCCTTTTTTATTATATTTTGTTTCGCTTGTTCAGGTGTGTAAAAGTTGGTACAATTGATTTTAATACAATTCGGAAGTAGAGAAGTAAAAAATTCTGTTAGCAAATACAATTTTTTGATCTTTTGCCATTAAAAAGGAAAGATTTGTTTTAACATTAAACTTGAGCATGCATGCATTATTTTCATTTAGGTACATACTCATACGCTTGATTGTGACGAGAAGTACATACACGGATGCCTACAAAACGTTGGCCTTGGTGGATTTATCTTTGTATGTATGTATGTATTGACAAAAATGTAAAATTTACGTTGGTGAGCGTTGTTGTCATTCCTATAATTTGCGTTACTTAAATATCAGGTATGCAAAAGTTGGTACAATTTCACTTAACACAATTTACATGCCAAATATAAAGGGTTGTCCATTTCGTGGTTTCAAAAGTATAGGACTGGAATTCGACATCTGTCAAACTAAGTTGTTAAACCAATTTTTTTCCCCTCAGTTAAAGGTCTGACATTGACGAAAATGGATTGCTTAACTATCACACAACGCATAAAAATTATCAAAACATGCTACAAAAATGGTGATTCGCAAAAATGGTGATTTAGCCACAGCCACATATCGGCGATTTTTCGAACAAAATTTTCTTCAGCGATGAAGCACATTTCTCACTCGGTGGGTCTGTGAATGAACAAAATGGTCGTATTTGGGGTTCTGAGAATTCTCAAGTAATTGAAGAGAGGCCATTACATCCAGAAAAAG
Organism: Sturmia bella; assembly: GCA_963662145.1. Taxonomy (NCBI): domain Eukaryota; kingdom Metazoa; phylum Arthropoda; class Insecta; order Diptera; family Tachinidae; genus Sturmia; species Sturmia bella. The sequence continues at coordinate 89,059,784 of OY759168.1, read as the reverse complement.
TCACTGTTTGGTGCTCTATTTGGTCCGAAGGTGTGAACGACTGTCACCGTCAGTCAATTCGGAGCGTAATAGCCAGACGACAGCGTTAATGTGCATTAGTGGCAATTTTGCGCATTTAGTCGTGCATTATCTACATTCGAATGTGAATTTAGCTCTGTCGTAAATGCACAAAATCAAATTCAGTTACATAATATGGCAGCACCGTCGAAATCCGTCAGCTGTTGATATTCTGTTTACTATTGTGAATAGATAAAATGGAATCACAGACAAAAAAGGCAAGCTGTTTTAACTGTTACAACAAATTTAAATTTGTGATTGCTAGTGCACGCACAATTTTTGTATTATGGAGCAGTTTCATGAAAAGATATTTTAACTTTTTTTGAAAATAAATGTTGATTTTCCATCAACAGCATACCTTCAAGTTTTACACTCTATTTTTTTTATCCATTTTATGTGTAAAAGTAAACTTTAACCCCCTAATTGATAAAAATTATAACAGGCTTATAAGACTGCTATTTGACATATTTGTATGGAAAATCTGTCAAATAAGAGCTTTATAAACCTGTTATAATTTTTATGAATTAGACGGTAAGTAAATATTTTAAATGCCAAAACAAAAAATCAATAGCAAACAACAGCTGTTTTTTAAATGCAGATGTTTACTAAATGCAGAAACCGTCGTCTGTTACCGTAAAATTTTATTTCAAATTAGTGAGCTCTTAATGCAAATTAACTCTGCCGTCTGTCTAGGCTATAATGGTCATATGACAACCGACTTTTTTTTGCCTGCTATTGAAGAATACGACTTGGAGAATATGTGGTTTCAACAAGACGGTGCCACATGCCACACAACTCGAGCGAATATGGCTTTATTGCAAGAGACATTTCCTGGCCGCGTAATTTCTTGTCGTGGCGATATCAACTGGCCGCCAAGATCATGCGATTTGACACCATTCGACTTTTCTTTGTGGGGCTACGCAAAAGACTGTCTTTATGCAAATAAACATTTAACTTTTGAGCACTTACCCCCAATTTTTGACTTGGATTTTAAATGCCATTTCAATTTAAATTTGATTTAAATACAAAATTGAGTCAAACAGTTGCTATTTAAATCAAACTTAAACGGCCTGCCATGCCCATTTAAAATCGATTTAAGTTTTTCGTACTGCCATATGATTTTGACAGTTGGTTTTGTTCTGCAAATTAAGAAAATTGCACATGTTTTTTGTTTGTTTCATAATTTGATTTTTTATTATTTCCAGAAGGTAATCAACTTCTGTGGCAGTGAAATTGGGAGTCCTTTTATCACTTTTGCTACTCAATTTAATAATTTTTACAAAACAATTTATTATTTTCTAAACTTTTCACAATTTCACTTGCTTCCAAATTTGTTTAAACAGCTGTTTTTTATTGAGTTATCGATAATTTTTTGATACTTTTATTACAATTAATTACCAAAAATAATTTTAGACTGTAAAACAGAAAGCTATTTTAAATCCAACTTAAATTCTAAGGAAAATTTACTAATTTTGTATTTAAATCCCAAGTCAAAAATCGGGGTTAAACACCAAACCCCAGTGAGAGGGTTATCCATGTTAGAAATTTTATTGAAAAAACTCGAACGAACCTAATAAAATACTATATTTAGTTTTATGGAATTTGTATCAGATTTGATTATCCGAAATTAACTGCCGGTTTTTTGTTACTGTTTTAAATAAAAATTCTCGAAAGAAAATGTGCGTACGTTTTAGAAAAACCGGTCGTAAGACAAATAGTTTTTCTTGAACAATTATTTGCCATTTGTTACAAAAAAAAAAAACTTCTTGAATTTCATTATGCTAGACCCAAAAGCCCATTCAATTTGCCTATTAAAGTGTTTGCCACGGAAATGAAACCATACATACACAGACATTAAGGATTAAGGGTACATAATAATCATGCGTTCGTTTGGCGCATGAACGTTTGTAACTGAAAGTCAGGCTGAGAAAAAGTTCTGCTCGCGAATATATTTTTTTTTGCGTTGTTGACCGTAGTTTTTATAATCTACAATTGATAGTTATTGTAATTTTAAGTTCGTTTTTACTTTCTCAAAATTTAGAAAGATTTTTTGTGATACAATAACAATGAACACTAAAATCAATTGGAAATAAATAGGATGCTGGTGAGAGAATATGAAATATATTCCAAGCAATAGAAAAAACACGGTGATACAATCTCATATACGCTACTGTTTAAAAACAGTATGCAATTTAGCTAAGAGCAGAGTTCCAAGCATGCTATTGTTGAAATATATAGTTATGAGCTCACAATATTAATTGTTAAATGCATTTAAAATGTTACCAATTCAACTTTTAGGGACTAATTTATTGTGGCCATTAAACATGTTATTGTTATGTTCGTGAGATGCAATTTAGTTATGAACAGACTTCCAAACAATTTGCACGTAAACAAATATGGTTGAGGTAACCATATTCGCTATTGAAATATATGGTTACAGGTTTACAATATTAATTGTTAAATGCCTGCCTATTGCTACTAATTCAACTTTTAGGGATTAATTTATTATGGCCGCTGACCATTTTATTGCTATATTCAATCATAATCTTATCATGCCCAACCATACTATTGTCATTTTCATACTATCGATCGTTGATGTTGGGCGTTCTAGTTCAATTTGTACTTCTTAAAAATTAAGAAAACATTTTTTGTGCTAAAATTGGCGTGATCTATATTGTTAAAGAAGACAAAAAAAGTAAAGTTGAGGACTTATTGGCTGGAGTACACGACATGGCTGTTTCGCGACCACCACGTCGCTCAACAGCATCCAAATTTGCTTCGAACCCAGGTCACGACAAATTGTACACTGTTTTTAAGCAGCTGTGCAGAGCCATCCTACCAACTGGGCTCTTCATTAGTGACTGTCTTAATCTTATTGGTCAACTTTCCACTTCTTGTTTCCTTTAAAAAATGTTGATCATTCCACTTTTATTACAAAAAATATATCCCAATTTTGAGGAAGTAAAAATCGAACTAGAAAGTCCAATAAAATTATTAACAGTTGTAATAATCATATAGTTTACCATAAAATTAATGCTATTGATCTTTTCAACCATACTATTGCCAATTATAACCATATTATGGTAATTTAAAAGCATAATATTGTTATCTCTAACCACACTATTGTTATTTTCAACAGTAATATTTAAACAAAAAGGACAGGGTACACATATTACAGTCAAATTCAATCATTATCATGTCGTGGGCAACCATGCCATTTTCAACTTCAATCAATACATTGTCATGTTCAACCATATTATTAAAAAAAAAAAAAGTATTATGTATGTAAAGGGTAGTCCAAGCAAAACTGATGACGTTAATTGTAAATAAAACAAAAATATTTGTGTTAATCGGGTGTGTTCTAGGTTTCGACTCGGATTGATTTGGCCAAATTTTTTGAATCCCCATAATTTATAAATTGGTGTTCTCAATTCAGCATGTTTTTACATATTCGAAGTTTCTGTTCGAGAAAGAAATCTATATGTCAAATACAAAAACCACGGCTTTTTATCAGCTGTTGAAAAAAATTTAAATTATTTTCATTGGAAAAGATAAAGTGGAAAATAAAGTTTTTCTAAAAATGCCTGGAGCTACTCTAATTGAAAACGAATAAAAACATGGGGATGCGGATTGCAGAACACGAAAAATCCTAAAGTAATTCAAAGAGTGCATTCGGATTTTAGAATACACCCGCATATTTTTTGTTGTGATAAACGAATCTCTCACAATTATGTGTGAAACAAATTCTCGGGGAAATACTCGCCGCGGCTTTGGTGTCATACTGTTATCCGATGGTCCACATTATCAATGACTCGGAGACAAGTTGAGGTTTAATATCGTTAATGTTCCAAGTTATCTCATCCTTTAGCTCTTGAATCGTTATTGGTTTTTTATATTCAAAATCCCAAAACAACGAGTCCAACGGTGTCGAATCGCTGTCAATTAACATCGCCGCTACATGAGATAACAAAGACATAACTACTTTAAATCAATTTAATTCATTTACCGTTATAAAATCCCTTTTCGCAGTGAAATATTTTTGTTATCTATGGACTATAGCAAAACAAAATTGGTCTGTGAGAACCTCTGAATATTTTTTTTCTCAACTTTCGTATCACCGTGTAATTAATCACATTTTTTAAGAAACACAAAATGTTATGTTCATTCGAGCCCTTTAAAGTAGAAATGGCATGGCTCCATTATAGTCACAGTGGCAAAAATTCAATTCCTATGAATTTTGGCCAAATCAAGAGTCAACCTCGACATTTTGGATTTTGTACGTCATTTTGGATTTTGTGAACACGTATTAAGCGGAAAGAGTTTATAGGAAAATATTAAGCCTTAAATTTCATGAATTCTCAATTCTATATGCTAAAATTCGGGTTTGAAAATAATATATTAAATATATGCATGTTGCGAGAGCTTCGAAACAAAAGATCTCAGCAAAATTACGATTTTTTGCCCGAGGTGTAAGAATATTCATATAAAGAATATTCTTAAATTTTTTATATCACAGTGTTAGAGAATGTTTCCGAACCTGAGAGTCCATGCGCTAATTTGTGACTTGTCACATGTACTTAGGCTTTTCCAAAGTCTTTTTTGGTTTTTAGTAATTGTAGGATTTAATTTTTTTATATAAATATTTTTGATCTAAATGTAATCTGAAGACATGCACTGTGCATCATCGTTTCACTCGTTCCGCTGAAAATATCGCTGCTGTAAGTGAAAGTGTTGCCGAAGATCCGAATGTGTCGATGCCTCGTCGTTCTCAGGAATTAGGACTGTCTTACGGCAGATGTAGATCTACATCTACATCCATATAAAGTCCAGCTCACACAACAACTGAAGCCAGCTGACCATTCACAACGTCGTACATACGTGGAATGGGTGCTTGAACAACAGGCGATGGACGGCGATTTTTCGAACAAAATTTTCTTCAGCGATGAAACACATTTCTCACTCGATGGGCATGTTAATAAACAAAATTGTCGTATTTGGGATTCTGAGAATCCTCAAGTAATTGAAGAGAGGCCATTACATCCAGAAAAAGTTACTGTTTGATACGATCTTTGGTCCGAAGCTGTGATTGGACCTTTGAAAACGACGATGGAACGACTGTCACCGTCAATTCGGAGCGTTATGGTCATATGATAATCGACTTTTTTTGCCTGCTATTGAAGAATACGACTTGGAGAATATGTGATTTCCACAAGACGGTGCCACATGCCGCACAACTCGAGCGAATATGGCTTTATTGCTAGAGACATTTCCTGGCCGCGTAATTTCTTGCCAGGGCAAAATCAACTGGCCGCCAAGATCATGCGATTTGACACCATTAGACTGTTCTTTGTGGGGCTACGCGAAAGACTGTGTTCATGCAGATAAACCTTTAACTCTTGAGCTCTTAAAAACCAGCTTTCGTCAAATTATGGCTGAGATAGCGCCCAATATGTGTCAAAAAGTGGTCGAAAATTACCTCAAAAGAATCAATGCTTGCAACACTTCGCCTGGTGGTAATTTAAATGATGTAGTGTTTCACACATAATGTCAACCTTCAAACTTTATAATAAAAAAGAAATATCATGAAAATAAATACTTTATATGTATGTGTTTTATTTGCTTTTACTTCTGAAACCGCAAAATGCAAGGGACATTTAAGAATAGGCCCAGCAGAATACAGGTAGTACTGTTACAAGTTTTTACTCCAAATAGCAAATATACATACAATAGCAAATAAACATACGTTGGACCTATTTACCTAGTAAATTTTATACATATCGCACCCTAAATACAAAAGGGGCACAACTCAAAATACTAAAATTTTCAGGAGAGACAAAAAACTGTTTATGTAAAAAATGATTATAATATTTAAAGAAAATATTGTTCCATTATGAAAAAATTCAATATTTAAGAAGGTTCTGCTACACTTTTTTCAATCTTATATTATGTTTGCGAAAATAAAGTAAAATTTTGATTTATGACTCTTTAAGTGAAACTTTTTCGATTAACTAGTGATATTAATTAATTAAAAAAGGCACATAAATAAATAATACTGTTAATTGAACTTACTTTTTCCAACTAAAGAAGCACAATGCAAAATAATATACCACGAAATTGATCACTGTTTACAGTAATAGAGACAGAACTGAAAATAAAACTCTTTAGGCCATATTCATAATAATTATTGGAAGTTTATTAAGCTCTTATTTGACGTACATATGTATTTCTACGGAATATTTCTCAAATAAACGTGTAATAAACCTTCAATAGTTTTTATGAATATGGGTGTTTATGTGTAATAAAAGTAATCAGTTGTTCTTGAGCACATTGGCACAACTAAAAATAATTCTCTTTAGCTCATCGTGCAGAAGCAACACACTTAACATAAAAATAAGCGCAGTTCATTATTTGGTGCAAATGCCTTGCGTAAGTGCGAATGCAAGAAATCGTTGCTTCTTCTTTGCATCCCAACAACAAAATATACAAGGTTGCACTCGCAATATTTTTGCATTTACGCACCGCTAATTACGTGTTGCTTTTTTCGCATGAGTATTGCGTTTGCAACACTGACACTCGAACAGCTGACAATTTAAAACAAAGCGAACAAAAAATTGTAGAGATGGAGCCAACAGCAATTACCAAAAAAATAAAACGTGAAAAATTAAAAATTGTGTATTAATTTATCAGCTGTTATTTGGAGTGCAATAAAATTTGCAAAGTTGTTAAAAAGGGTGCTCAATATCAGTTGCAATATAATCGCAAATGCAATCAGTCGCAACCAAAAACCCACCAAACGCTGAGTACCGCTATAGACATAACTGTATTTTTCCAGTTAAAGAAGATAGTAATGTGAAAGACATTTTTGCAGTACATAGTTAGAGATGTGTATTCTGAATTAATTTATGGAAAAAAGTCAGTTTTGGAAAATTTTGAATCGTAACTTTATATTCTTTTCATTGGGAAATTTTGCTTCTCGTGAGAACAATTTATTTTGCATTCTTCGTTTGTTTTGCTTTTCTTCCGCTAACGTGAATCAAATATTCTTTTCAATGTGAAAAATAAAAATCCGTCCGAAAAACATTCGAACATTCTTCGTACTCTGTTAAATACGTATGGCTTTTTTTTTATTTACATACTTACACAACAAGTATTTATTTTCTTGTATTTTAAGGTTTTCAACAATGGTCGTTGGCATCAAGAGCATTCAGTTCAGGAAGTCTACGAAGAAGGTTGTAACGATATAAAGGAAAACACAATTGCCGCTTCCTTAAAAACACTTTGTTATTGTCGGGGAGACTTGTGCAATTCGTCGAATCCCATCACTAAAATGAATCTAATAACTGTGATAGCTCTTACCAGTGTTTTAATGTTTTTATGAAATCTAATTTCAAGATATTTAAGAAAGTGCTTTTATTTTAAAAATATTGAATTCTTTGGTTCCGTAAAAGTTTGCGCATACTTGCTTTACGTATGGGACTTTAGGCGAAAGCATCAGTAGATATTTTTGTAACGTTTTACTGCACTCATGCGAAACTATTGTGTTCTTTGCAAAGACTTATAATTCTCTTTCCTTATTTACAATTAAATGAATATTTTAGAAAAGTGTTGTGATAATAATGTATGTATGAATGACTGTTAAAAATTTTAAAAATACTTTAATAAATTATTAGATAACACAAAAATCTTTGTTTTGCAAACTTGCTGTTTTGTTTTGTTCTAAAAATGTTTAATAAGCAGCTAAAATCTAAATGAATATGCAGATTAAAAATGTATGTATTTACCTATAAAAGAAGTTACATAAATGAAATGTGGAAATGTTATAATGAAAAGTTTGCTTTATGCACAGTGTTGTATGGGGTGGCGTGTCAATGGTGGGTGCATAGACATAAAATGTCATAATGTCCATGAAGCTTGTGACTTATTGTTCCTGGGCATTATGACAGTTTGCAGAGTAGAGTGTCCACAGCTTAAGTAAAACTATTAAAACACATGTAGTTGGGCATTTCATGTGAAACGCAGCGATTCTTGGTGCTTCTTGCATGAAACAGCCTACACTTTTTCTGTTGCAAAAAGTAAGCAATAGCAAACAAAAAAATTCATTTGAATCAACCAACATAGCAAAAATTTTGATGTTTTTCAATTAGTATTTCGTTATAAAAGTACCTGTAATACCATGTTCATACATGCGCCTTTATTGAGGTAATCGCAATAAAGTCCATTATTGAGCTCAATATTCCATACAAAAAGTCAATAAAGTTATTGCTCAATAAACTCTATATTGCTTTGAATATTGAGAAAAAGATGGAACACAACACTGTAAAAGATGTGTTTAATAAGCAAAAGTATACAATGCGAAATGAATGAAGTGATAAATGTAAACAAAAGCAGACAAAACAAAATAAGAAAAAATAAAAATAAATACAATAAAAATAAAAACATTGCAGCATTTCCAAATTTTTATTTCTCTTTCTTTTTATTATTGCCGCTTTGGAGTCATAACATGAACGCACTACTTGTACAAGTTCCATATTTTTATTGTACAACACTAAAATCTTTTTAATAAAAGGCAGTTTTTCTTCCATTTTTCTTATTGGAAAATATTTTTCACTTTTTTTTCTCACTACCAAAACAAAAAGAACAACTTTTTTCAGCTGTCAGATACTAATTGAGTTAGCTCAATATTTGTATGTATGAACGCAAAAAATATTATGTCAATAAACTGAATATTATCTCAATTAGAAATACATGTATGAACAAGGTATAAAGCACTTTAAAATCTAACTGCGCACAAAAAAACATTTAATTTTTCCAACATGTACGTCTCCACTTTGATTACAATATCAAAATATATCATATTTTGTTTTTTTCGGAGTAGAAATGTGGTTTTTGGTGTTCCCGCACTTTTGTGAATTTTTGTCTATTCTTGAGAATAAATTTACTTTTTAAAAACGATAAGCAGTCGCAGAGAACGCAACTGAAGCACAAGCGTGACACTTAAGTGCCCAGGACACACTCAATAAACTCTTCGGCTACAGGTACATGCGATCGGCTCTGTTTGAAGCAAATGTTTTTCATAACTATGTGTTTTATTTCCCCACGTATCGCTCTATTGTGCGACAGAAAAAATCTCTTTTGTTTTGAAATTTCGTGGTCGGTAGATGCATAAATGTGCGGATGAAAAAATAGAGCCAAAATGCAAAATTTTTCCTTCTCTTCGTATGGGTATTTCCATGAAATGGTCCACCGTTAGTTAAAAAATCAAAACTCTCGCACAATTTTTTTAAGCACAGAAAATTTGAAAAAAAAACTATTGACATTTCATTATGTAAAAAAAAACTTTAACTTATAATAATTTTAAATGATGGTAAAAACTTCTGAAAATATATGTTAAATTACAAAAATATGTATGAAGGTAAAAAGTGTCACGTGCGTAATCAAAAAATTTTTTTTCTTAGCCAACCCATGCACACTTGTTTTTGAACAAACCATGATTATAAACGTCCATTAATAACCTTTATAATAACATTTTTTCCGAAATAAAAATCTTCTACAATTCGCCTACTTTTGCAATATTTCATGCTGCTTTAAAAGGCACATACGTTTTTTGTCACGTGCGTAAGTCAACTTTGATCGCATGGAACTTGGGTACCCAGTGCTCAATTTTCCAATATATATACTTTTTGGAAGGAACTCATCACATTAAATGTAACAATGGCAAAATTCCATTCAAATATTCCAACCCATTTATATTTTTATAATATACAAAACAATTAAACGTGTACAAACATCACGTGCGTAACCATGGAAACACCCATATACATTTGAAGTTTGTTTATACTCTGCAAGAAATGTGACTGCAGTGATTTATGATGGTGCTACGGAAAATTCCTGAAAATAATATTTACTATAAAAATTTTTAATGTTTAATATCGACTGTGGCCGTTATAATAACTAAAATGTGGATTCCTTGTTACAAGGATGCTGTTTTTTCCGTTTACTAAACATGAAAAATTCATTCCAGGATACAAAATCAATCGAAAGCGGGAGAGTGGATTGTTAATTATTTTATTTTAAGGAATTTGGTAGGTATGCAAATTATGAAAAATAATTCCTTTTACGTTTTATTGAGAACTATGTATCTTTGTACGAGACAAGACAGCACTCACCACCCGACGCACAGTGGGGGATTTTGAAAAAAAAGTGGAAATAATTCTGCAATTTCTAAACGGGTAAGCCGATTATAATAAAAATTCACACACATCTTAAGGAAGTGTTGGCGAGTTTAAGTTTGGAGTGTGAACTTTATAGACACGAAGGGGGCGGAGCTGTACGCCCCTAAAGTGGGCCTCCTCGGGTATGTGAAAAATTCGAAAGCATGTCAAACTTATGGTTTTGATCCAAATAAAACGAAATTTTGTAGGTAGATTTTCCTACTAAAGGGCTTTAAAAAAATGTGTAACATTGATGGATTTTCATTTGCAGGTTAGGAGATATACGACGAATACTATTAAAATTTTCACATTTTTCTCTGTTCTGGCCCATTGTTTTGTTAATAGCAAAGACAATAGTAGTCCGATTTACAAAATCTTTTTTTTTCTGGATTTAAAACAAAATTTTTAATCTTGCAAAAAAGAATTTAGTTTGAAAAATTTGTTTAGTAAAAAGTTATACGCAGTTTAAGTTCAAATTCCTAAAAAACTCGATTTTTCCCCGTTTTTTGTGGAAAAAAGTACATTCATTATTTCGTAATTATAAAAAAATTTTGCGGGAATATCTACGCTATGTTGATATTTATTTGAAAGAATATACTATGTTGTATATTATGACAGAAAAAAAAATTACAAATTTTTCTTTTTTAAGAAAGCAGAGTGTTGCCAAATAGCGGAATTTTTATAGCAAGTTCTCGGTTTATGGCTTTTTTTCTCCAATCCCAAAGCTAGAAACAAATAAGTTTTTGTACGATCCTAAGGCTTAGCATGTTTTGAAAAACTCACCATACTTCCAGCTGCACCTCGCAAAAAATAGAGCAAAAATATTAAAAAATCCCATTTTTGGGATTTTAAGACTTTTTTCTGGGAATTACGGAGTTTCAAGAATTATATCTTACCGGCTTTTACATTGTTCCTATTAAATGCGCTATTTTCTACGTAAATAACAATTTTTAGCAGAAAATAATAACAAATAAAAATTTTGTAGCATAAGAAAAAAGCGCTGAATACTAAAAAATCGCATTTGTGGGATTTTTTGATTTTTATCTAGGAATTCCGGGATTCTAAGAAGTAAATCTCGTCGGTTGCAACTTTTATCTATTAACTACGTCATATTTTACCTACATGCGGAATTTTGGCAGAAAATATTCATAAATAAAAATATTGTAGTGTAAGGAGCTAGACCTTTATATATGTACATACATGCTCTGTTTTCAAGAACTCATTTGTTTAAGCCGACTAATGCCTCTCATTAATACTTTTTGAAAGAAGTGGGCCGCTTTATCTATCGCAAGCCGGTGTAGGTGATTTAAACAGTTAAAATGTACTTGTGTATATGTTTCATTACACCAGGTAGCTGCAATATATGACCTTTGTATACCTGTTGCATTGATGTACGTATATATATGCAGTTGCTACTGTTTACCTGGTAACAGCGAAAAATTTTAATATGTATATTTGGTTAGGAATGAATATTTTGGAATATATCATACTATTTCAGTTACAGTAGTGATGGCGATCACATTGGTTGATAGAAATTTATGTTTCCTTTTGTTTGAGCACACAGAAATTCAATTCGAGGATAAAGTTAAAGTTATTACTCAGTTTATTGAAAATACTTGCACTGATAAGCTGAAAAGTGAAGAAAATATAAAAATACAAAATTTTGTTAAAAACTTTGAGCTGAAATGGAAAACTGTGAGGAGAAGCAAGGCAAAATTCCTAAGTAAATATTCCGATTGGTTGGATAATAACATGGAATTAAACATTTCCACGTCTGGTGTCGGGGCTCCATGCAAAGAATACGAGAATTTAAGCCAAAGATCGAAGAAAAAAAGGTTGTCAAATTCCATTTCATCTATGTCCACTGAAGAGATTTCGGATACGTACAAAGCGATGCTTAAAAAAACGGGAAACCTTCAGAGGCTGGAAAAATTGCTGGTGTTTTACCAAGTGCATCACATAGACGGCTTAAGCGAATTGTTAAAAGTATTCCAACACCTACATCTGAATCAGTTTTTACCGAGGAAGAAGATATTGCTCTGATGTTGCAGCTTGGATTAACTCGTGATAAATATATTACTTTGAGAAAAGCATTACAAGAGAATGGGGTAAAAGTTTTGCCATCATATGACGCAGTACAGGAACGCAGTCAATGAACATAAAGTAAGCGTTAAAGTGTCAACTCTACTGGAAAATATAGCTTCCCGGATAGCTTCACTTTGAACAACGGAGCAGTGTAAAAAAATAAATAACAGCAATTTGCAGCTGATTTGTAAATGGGGATGTGATGGCTCGTCATTGCTTTCAGAGTACAAGCAAGTTACCACAACTCACTCACTTGAACGTAAAAGTGTATTCATGACTTCATTAGTGCCCATAAGAATTCGTAAACATGTCGATAGTAGCAGTCCATCAACAAGTTTGGAAGATCTCTGGATCAACCAAACTCCAGGATCGAAGTTTTTGTACGTCAATTAGCTTCAAATATAAAAAGAAAATGAAGAATTCAACACAAGATTTAATAAATTTTATTCACTCCGAAATTCACCGTACCACGTACTATTTCACTTGCATTAATAATTATTTCTTCAGCATTTCTTTCGATATGATTATGATTGATGGAAAAGACAGTAATCCAACAACGGGCAGGCAGATCATCAAATTGGCATTGTTCCATATGTGGAGAAAAGAAATCACAATTTACGATTTAATCTAAGCAGAGAACAATAAATGAAGAAGCTCTCAAACTTGAAATCTTTCCTCTCCATGCCCGAATACGCTTCTTGGAATGCTTTCTGCATCTGGCATATGATCTAAAGTATAGGAGTTTTCCCAAAAATTAAAAAAAAAAACAAAGACCGAATTTAAATTAGAGCCACTGAAAGGCAATGAATTCAAAAAGAGTTCAAACAGCAGACCGGCTTAAATATTAATAAGCCCCTCATAGGGATGATGGAAATACACCTATAAGATTTTTTAAATATTATGAAGAACAGCAAAAATTACTGGAATAAATTCGATGCTGTTGTACATATTAAGTTACCAACATCGGCTTGCGATACATAAAGCGGCCCACTTCTTTCAAAAATTAATACTGAGAGGCATTAGTCGGCTTAAACAAACGAGTTCTTGAAAACAGAGCATGTATGTGTATACATATATAAAGGTCTACCCCCTTACACTACAATATTTTTATTTATGAATATTTTCTGCCAAAATTCCGCATGTAGGTAAAATATGAAGTAGGTAATAGATAAAAGTTGAAACCGATGAGATATACTTCTTAGAATCCCGGAATTCCCAGAAAAAAATCAAAAAATCCCACAAATGCGATTTTTCAGTATTCAGCGCTTTTTTCTTATGCTACAAAATTTTTATTTGTTATTATTTTCTGCTAAAAATTGTTATTTACGTAGAAAATAGCGCATTTAATAGGAACAATGTAAAAGCCGGTAAGATATAATTCTTGAAACTCCGTAATTCCCAGAAAAAAGTCTTAAAATCCCAAAAATGGGATTTTTTAATATTTTTGCTCTATTTTTTGCGAGGTGCAGCTGGAAGTATGGTGAGTTTTTCAAAACATGCTAAGCCTTAGGATCGTACAAAAACTTATTTGTTTCTAGCTTTGGGATTGGAGAAAAAAAGCCATAAACCGAGAACTTGCTATAAAAATTCCGCTATTTGGCAACACTCTGCTTTCTTAAAAAAGAAAAATTTGTAATTTTTTTTTCTGTCATAATATACAACATAGTATATTCTTTCAAATAAATATCAACATAGCGTAGATATTCCCGCAAAATTTTTTTATAATTACGAAATAATGAATGTACTTTTTTCCACAAAAAACGGGGAAAAATCGAGTTTTTTAGGAATTTGAACTTAAACTGCGTATAACTTTTTACTAAACAAATTTTTCAAACTAAATTCTTTTTTGCAAGATTAAAAATTTTGTTTTAAATCCAGAAAAAAAAAGATTTTGTAAATCGGACTACTATTGTCTTTGCTATTAACAAAACAATGGGCCAGAACAGAGAAAAATGTGAAAATTTTAATAGTATTCGTCGTATATCTCCTAACCTGCAAATGAAAATCCATCAATGTTACACATTTTTTTAAAGCCCTTTAGTAGGAAAATCTACCTACAAAATTTCGTTTTATTTGGATCAAAACCATAAGTTTGACATGCTTTCGAATTTTTCACATACCCGAGGAGGCCCACTTTAGGGGCGTACAGCTCCGCCCCCTTCGTGTCTATAAAGTTCACACTCCAAACTTAAACTCGCCAACACTTCCTTAAGATGTGTGTGAATTTTTATTATAATCGGCTTACCCGTTTAGAAATTGCAGAATTATTTCCACTTTTTTTTCAAAATCCCCCACTGTGCGACGGCATAATAGAAACGAACGCTGCAAAGTCACAAAAATTATGATTTTTACCGTCTTTTATTGTATGTCTGCAGGAAATATTAAAATGAACGACACTCACACAATCAAACGTGAGTGTCGAGTGTATTGAGCGTTTCTTGGGCACTTTACAGGTGTCATTTGCCACCACCGTACTTGGCTTAATTTATATTTATTTATTTCTTAACATTATTTATATATTTTCAAAATGGCCTGAATGAAGTTCATATCGGCAGAATTTTTACGATTTTCGAGTCGAGTACGTCTTGAGCGATACCGTAGATTGTAATAGATTAGATAATAGTGATGCCTTTTTGTCGCTTTCGCCGGTAGTAGAAATATTTTGGAAAAACGCCTCATTTTCTGTTCGAATGCGCCAGCCGTAATCAGGCTGAATATTTAAATCAACAAAAAATATTTGGTTTGTAAACTTTATTTTTCATTTGGGTAATTAAAAATCTTATTTGAACTCTTCTAATTATTAAATGTTATAATTTGTTTTGAATAAGCAAAAATCATATTTAGTATGCAGCAAAACATTAATTTAAATAATTACTTTAACTTTCTTCAAAAAGACACATACATACATATTAAGGCATCCATAGACTCATACTGCAGATGAATAATGTGTGCTTAATGTTTTACTAGAAACTTATCAGTCATCATATTGTTACGTTTCTACCCTTTAATAAAAACCGCTTTTTACGGATTCTTTGATCCGCAAACGAAATAAAACACACTCAGCTATTTTATTGACAGCTCTCTCACTCACTTCCGTTCACTCTTTATTAACGATCCAACTATGGTAAACCCCACGGACTGTACGAATTTATAATAGCGCAGCTCATTATTTGGTGCAAATGTCTTGCGTAAGTGCGAATGCAAGAAATCGTTGCTTTTTCTTTGCAACCCAACAACAAAATATACAAGGTTGCACTCGCAATATTTTTGCATTTACGCACCGCTAATTACGTGTTGCTTTTTTCGCATGAGTATTGCGTTTGCAACACTGACACTCGAACAGCTGACATTTTAAAACAAAGCAAAAAAACAATTGTAGAGATGGAGCCAACAGCAATTACCAAAAAAATAAAACTTGAAAAATTAAAAATTGTGTATTAATTTATCAGCTGTTATTTGGAGTGCAATAAAATTTGCAAAGTTGTTAAAAAGGGGGCTCAATATCAGTTGCAATATAATCGCAAACACAAATAGTCGCAACCAAAAACGCACCAAACGCTGAGTACCGCTAATTTATTTTAAGCCGTTTGGGTTAAAGAATGCACCAGCGACATTTCGAAGTCTAATGAACGAAGCACTACGAGACTTTATTAATAACACGTGTGTAGTATACTTAGACGACATACTGATATTTAGTACATCCCTTAAAGGGCGCGTAAAGGCAATAAGGGAAACTTTCAAGGTATTAGAGGATGCAAATTTCAAAATACAAATAGATAAATGTATCTTCATGAAAAAAGAAACAGAGTTTTTAGTTCATATTCTAACAGAGGAGGGGTTAAAACCAAATGCAAATAAAATAAAAGTCATTCAGGATCTAGAAATATCAAGGACAGAAAAACAAATAAAAAGTTTTTTAAGGTTAACAGGCTATTATAGGAGGTTTGTGAAGGACTATGCGCAGCTTATGACAAATTATTTGAGAGAAGGCGCAAAAGTTACTTACATACTATATTGAAGCCTGTGAAAAACTAAAACTGTTAACAAGTTCTCACCCCATTTTGAGATATCCAGATCTTGGAAAAACTTTCACTTTAGCCACAGACGCATCTAACTATGCAATTGGAGCCGTTCTATCACTGCAGGGGCATCCAGTTTGTTTTGCTTGTAGAACTTTAAATAACCAGGAAAAAAATGATGCGGCAACAGACAAAGAGTTTTTAGCAATCTTATGGAGCGTAAACTTACAACCCCCTCTCTATGGAGGAAAATTTTAAAATCTTAACGGATCATCAAACAATAAAATTTTTGCACTCTAAGGTAAAGATGATGTCTCCAAGACATCAAAGGTGGAGAATATCTGAAAGGCAAGGAAAATAATGTCGCAGACTGCTTGAGTAGAATAGAGAATACTAATGATAATGAAAAGTTGGAATGCGAAAAAAGGCCATAAACGTAATAGGCAGCCTCGAAGAATGGCACGACAACTGCACATCTTTAGTTTGATGTGACATCGTGGCGATCACTGGGGAAGTAATAACGGGGAAGTAATAGCTCGGCGATATCTGCCCATTTTGAATTCCAAACATAATAAATGTGCCACCCCAGCAAAAATATTTTGAATTCAAAAGGTTTGTCATATTCACTTCGCTTTTCAATCATTGCATGAAAGGATGTCGTTTAAAATTACTTTTATCTAAAAAATATGGAAATGTTTTTTACACACACTGTTTTTTGTAATAAATAAATAAAGTACAACAAGTACCAATCTGGGGGCAAATCACCGCATTCGAAATCGAGTCTTCTTTCGTGTGTACAAATATTTCGAAGGCTGCAATTTTTTGGATCCTAGTATTTGATCGCAATTAATATTGTCTACTACTATTTTTTACATCGCAGCAGGCATATGACAATAAAGAAACAAAACGAAAAACAAAATATGAATAAATTGGTGAAAAACTTCCAGATAAATGAATCCAAATGTGTTTCTATGTTTCTCATCTTCGGAATCGGAGAATGAGTCCAATATTGCCATTATAAGTAGAAACATTCGTGACGAAAGCAATCGTTTTTCATTGCCAGAAGCTGAGTAACTTACTCAGTGAGTTTAAAGCAAAAGATTAGAACTAAATTTTTCATCGTTTGTACATATGTATGTAGATTCAAAAGACGTTTTCGGCTCCCTAAGGAAGCTTTTGAATACGTTTTTATCGGAAATAAATATGTATCTCTGGTCACATGTCGACGAGCGTACCACCCGTATTGCAGCTTGCCGCTACATTGTCCCTTTTTGGCCAGTGGCAGCTTTCAGCACACGGCCGGGAATTATTTTTTAGTGGGGTTGGCACAAAACACTATGTGCAAAGTGGTGAAAAATGTAACATATGAAATACACTACTTAGTGGAAAATCTTTTTCTTGGCATTCACTTCAAACAATAAAATTTATATTTTTAAAATTATTTCTTTAATTTTTTGTCGCTTCTTTGCTATTTTATTTGTTTTACTGCTAAAGTTAAAGTTTATTTGTTTTCGATAGTGTAGTAACAATCGAGTACAACATCGATTAGATGCGTTTCGATAAGGCATCTAATGTTCTGTCTGCAAATATTTTTTTTTTAGTTTGTTTGAAAGTTGCAATTAAATGTGATAAAAATTAAACACATTCAAGCTTAAAAATAGAAATAAAAATGTTTACGTGCAAAACCAACAAATATGAAGATGTGCTGCGATTTATAGAGCACATCTACATTCAGTACAATTTTTAAATAATTACCAACCTTCTTACTAATAAGGGCTTCACCCAGTATTTCCTTTCTGCCCTCTGGTTTTTCTTCTTCTTTATTTCTGATAGTACTTTTAATGAAGCAGCTATTTTTAATTTTCTTCTTGACGGCATCTTGAAAACGAATTGTTATGAAATTGCGTGCAGCCTACGTCACAGCTATCTATCAATTTTATTGAATTTTGACAAGCAGTATGTGAAAAAAACTTGATAGCAAAACTTGATCGTGTAACTGCAGTATTGAACAGAGGACAGCAGTGTGAATTAATTTCAAAATCAATACTATTTTGATTTCTCATAGTCTGTGCGATACATACATAAAACAATTTAACATTTATCAACATATTGATTGCATGGTCATGCGAGCGGTATGTGTCTATGGGCCTATTAAGCATTAAAGAAAAAAAAAAAAATTAACACAAAAATATTTTATTCTATAGATGTTGTCTTCGTGTGACTTGAAGCATAAAAAATTTTTTTCGTACTACCAAACTATTGAATACATTTTTTCCTAGAATTATACAACGTATTAAATATAGAAAAAAAATTTACATACATACATACATATCATGATTAAATCAATAAAAAGTCACTTGTATTAAAAATTACACCTTTCGGAATATAAGGAATGTTCCGGCCATTCGGTTTAAAACTGTGTTTACAAAGATGAAAATCAGAACTATTTTTCGTTCTCTTTACTGCAAACTTGCGTTGGCTCCCTGCAAAACATCAAAGCACACGCCGCAAACCCGAACCGGTTTGTTAATGAAGAACTTTAGTATAGGCACATCGTTATTGGAACACTTGGAACACACAACACGTCCACAATGTCGACTAGAAATAGAGAATGGTTGTTTATTTAGAGCAAAATATTTAATTGCATTTCTAATATAATAGCAAAAAATAAAAAAAATAAATTATTTCAACTTTTGTTTCCCTTAGTGCCACACAGCCCCACGAAATAGATCCGTTATTTATGACAAAGTCAAGCATAAGAAATGTTGGGCAAACTGAATGCCACAGATTATCTGAGAAATTTTTTAAGACTTGTGGGATTCTTATCAACCCATCTCAAAAAGAGTTTTCTTGATTTGTGTACGTACGTAGTTTTTCGCACAAAAATCAATTGGATGTTGGTGAGAGAATACAATGGTGCTTATTCGGGAAAACGTGCTAGTGAAGTGAATCTGTACACGTAAAACAAGAACAAAATGTCAAGAGTACAAACAAATTGTTTTTATGTTTCGTACAAAATTTACCGTTTACTGGTGAAAGAGATACGCGTGGCCAACTACCTCATTAATTTTATTCTTGCGATGTAGGGAAAACACAAACAATTCTTCATATTTTGTTTTTGTTTGCCAAGGAAAGTTGCACCTCTTCGGCGCGTTTTTCAGAATAGCCACCAATATGTATTCCAATCAACTGGCAAACACAGTAGCGGTTCTCACACTTTATAGTAAACTCGGTTGCACATTTGGTTAAAGGTCCCGTTGTGTTATAGCGGAGAGATGCTTCACAACAAACAAACGATACAAGGTTATAAAGCAAGTTACTAATAGCGGTTCTCACTCTTGATAGTAAACTCGATTGCACATTTGGTTAAAGTAGCAGATTTGATTAAAGTACTAGTGTTTACATCACTGCAGCAACAAAATGTACTGAACTCTCTTATTTTCTACGCTGTGATTAAAAAATCAAACAAAAAGCTTTAGTAAACATTGTAAAAAAATTACTGGGAATGACAGATATTCTGTGCTGTGAATCGGTTTGCCGGCAAAACTTAATTTTGTGTTGAGAAAATAAAAAATATGGAAAAAAACAAATAAAAATATACTGGTGAAGAGAAAACGTGACAAAATTCACAACGAAAGGTGGACAGATAAAGAAATTCAGCATGTTTTAGAATATTTGCAAGAACATGCAGACTTTGAGGTAAGAAAGTCACTTGAGCTTTGTGGTAAAAATCGTAGTGAATATAGCAGAGTGATAAAATTAGTATCAAGAGTGAAAACCGCTAGTGCTAAAGTGGATAGTTGATCAATAAGATTAAATATAGAGCGTTGCTGCTTAAAAACAGTATACACTTAGTTATTGTCTGGGTTCGAAGCAAATTTGAGTGCTGAGCTGAGCGACATGGTGTGCATGTGCCCCAGCCAGTAAGTCTTCAACTTCACTTTTCTTGTCTTCTTTAAACAATTTAATCACTCCAATTTCATCAAAAAAAATCTGTTTGTGATAGATAAAAAATCTTTCTCAATTATGAACTTAATTATTTATTTGCTTTAAGAGTCAATTGAAATGTATTAATTCAGGTCCAAAAATGAACCTTTTCAACAAATGTTTGTTGTATTTTTCAGCTGTCTATATGCCGACGACATTTCGTTGGTGCTAATCAACTCATCAGTGGGTTGCAAAGAAAAGTAGAAGTGTTGCAAAACGAAAATAGAAATGTTTGCTGTGTTAAAGGTTTGTTTGAACATTTCTGATTCTCATTCTGTTCATGGGAATTATGGAATAAGTAGTTAAGTTTCGAACAAACTTTTAAGAATTTTTCAAGTCTACTGATGAGTTGATTAGCACCAACGAAATGTCGTTGGCATATAGACAGCTGAAAAATACAAAAAACATTTGTTGAAAAGGTTCATTTTTGGACCTGAATTAATCTTTCTCAATTTTAGGGAAGTAAAAATCGAACTATAAAGATTATGGTTATAGCGTTAACCCACCTACAACTTTTAGAGAAAGTGTCT
Organism: Sturmia bella; assembly: GCA_963662145.1. Taxonomy (NCBI): domain Eukaryota; kingdom Metazoa; phylum Arthropoda; class Insecta; order Diptera; family Tachinidae; genus Sturmia; species Sturmia bella. The sequence goes on along the minus strand of OY759168.1, from coordinate 89,038,895 downwards.
ATTAACAGTTTTACTTTAATTTACTTTACTTTATCTTCGAAAAGTGTCCTTTTGTAAATAATACCAGATTTGACTTCCCTATTAGCAAAACAGATCTGCGGTGTTAATTGTAAATTTAAGTAACTTCTCTAAACTTCTAACCCTAAAAAAATATGGTGTAGAATATATTGGTATGAATTTGAATCTTTCATATACTCGAATCGGCCCGTTTTGAAGGCATGTTCTCTGCCCTTTACATACATACATACATATGTATATGTATATAAGTTTTGGGCTACAGACTTACATATGTAGCTCACTGACACCTCTTCAAGGGGTGTATGCAATTTTATTGGGATCGGTCTCCCTGTTCAAAAATCGCACATTTATTTCCATTTGTTTTTCAAAATTCTGAGCACGTCAAAGAAATAGAAAACTATTGTTAATTATTTTATCGGGCTTGACTTCAACTTTGCTTCCTCACCCAGCAAAAATAATGTCATGACAAAAATGCTGTTGTATCATGGATTCAAGTACATACATATGTACATATGTATTGTATGTACCATCCCGTTTAATTTATGTGAAAAATTCATGATTTTTACATTAGCTGTCATTGAATGTCAAGTGTTTGTATGAGAATTTAGGGCAAAATCTCTCAGTTAAAATGAGTGAATTCCATGACTTTGAACATATTTGTTCACAAGTGAACGACATTTTGGTTTTGTTTTCTGTTTCAAAAATAATTAAGTAATAAATATTTCTTTTACACTTTGACTTTAAATACTTTAACTTATAAAGAATATTATAACTTAGTAGTTTTGGAAAATATGTTTAACTAAAAGAGATATTAGTGGCAACAAGATTCTTGCAACTCTTCACGATGACAACATCAATCTTGGTGCAAAGCTCATTTCAATGCAACGCGAAGAATCAATTAATAATATCGAGTCGGCTAGGGAAATATGGAAAGCACGTTTCGACGCCAAACATAAGAAACCTCACAAGTATTGTGAAGGTGACCTTGTTTTTTTAATTAAAAATGCACATCCAAGTACTGGTGACTCAAGAAAATTAGATGCCAAACACCGTGGTCCATACATTATGAAGAAAGTGCTGAAATATGATCGCTATATTGTTGGAAATGTGAATGGATTAAAGCTCAACCAACGCAATTTCACAACAGTTGTAAGTAGTGAGAACCTGAAGCCGTGGTGTCCACTTTTTCCTGAAATTGATGACAGTGACTCGGAGACTGAGAGCAACAATGAATCCTAGTGAAATTTCGAAACGAATTTTAAGTCAGGAGAGGCCCAATTGTCATAAATATTCCTTTTATACTTTGACTTTAAATACTTTAATTTATAAAGAATATTATAACTTAGTAGTTTTGGAAAATATGTTTAACTAAAAGTTTAAGAAATGAAAAAAAGCTCAAGTCTACTATTCTGTTAATTATTTGGATTGCTGTGACAATATCAAGGCGAATCAAGTATAGGTGGTCGCAATTCAATTCGCTTCAACATTTTCTCTCGAGACGTCACAAGTTTTGTTGTCGTTTTCTATCGGCTTTGACAACTCAGAAGATAAAATCGTGGAAAAATGCTGAAGCGAATTATTATGCGGGCACCTGGACAATATGAAGTACAAGTTGTTTTCAATCACTTTAACACTTATTTAGTTTTTCGTTAGAGAAATTAATTTTAAATGACATCCTTTCATGCAATGATTTAGAAGTCAGGAAAATGACAAACTTTTCGAACTGCTTCAAAATATGTTTGCTGGGCAGAATTGAGAAAAACATTTTTAAAGTAAACTTATTGGCTGGGGTGGGAATACACCACGACGCTCATAGAAAACTTGGAACTTGAACAAAAAGTATTGGGTGTTTCATATAATTAAGCTTATGTTCATCTCTGTCAACTTACCAATGATGTTTTCGCATTGTGAGCGAAAATTTGGTATTGCATTCTTGACAAAGATCGGATTCCGACCACGGCGATTCTTGAGGCAATTGGTCCAGAAGTCTATGCAACAACTGATCAGTAGCTAGTTTAAAGTTGAATATGCTGATTCCGTCTCGATTTTCAGTTCCTAAACAGGCTCCGTTTTTCACGAGCACTTTACAAAGTGGAGCTTGACCACGCATAAATGCTAATAGTAAAGGTGTGTTACCATCCATGTCGGGTGAATTGATTGGGTATTTTGGCATGCATTCAATAAAAAGGTCACAAATAGAAGCCGCATTATTATCTTCCCCGGTGCGGCACAGCTCGTGCAGTGGGTTTCGACCCTTCTGATTGACGGCTTCAGCATTTATACTTGATTCAGTTAAAAGTTCTCTAACAATAGCCAAGTGGCCACCGCGAACAGCAATATGCAGCGCATTGTTTCCTTCGCCATCAACAGCATCAAAATCGGAGCCATTCTGAAGGAGTGCCGAAACAGCAGGTAAGTTTCCGCGTTCTGCAGCAATATGCAAAGGAGTTCTGTGCACTGCATCGCGCTCATTTATTCGTGCCTCTGCGAGTATAAGATTACGTGTTATCATTTCGTTGCGGGAAGTTGCCGCCAAATGCAAAGGTGTCGATTGATTGGCGTCATGAACGCGCGAGTTCACATCCACTTGAATAGCCAATAAAAACAGCACACTCTCCAGGTCATCTCTCATAATGGCTAAATGCAAAAAGTTTCTGCCTCTTGAGTCCATTTGCTCGGCTGCATTCGGTAAGCGATCAAGTATCCGTTGTGCTGCCCGATGATTTCTAATAGTAAGTGCTGCCGCAAAGGGAGTGTTTCCATTTTTATCGCGAATTTTTAAATCTATCGCCGGATGGCAGAGAAGAATAGTAATAATTTCTTCGTGTTGGCTTTCTATGGCTATATGGAGAGGAGTTTTATTCTCAGCTTCTAAAGCATTAACATTGGCGCCATGGTCAATCAAGGTTTGAAGCACCTTAGTCAGTCCCCATTGGGCACATAAATGCAATGGCGACGCTTTATCTTTTGCTTCATCACCGCCTTCACCATTGGGCCCAGGTTGACGTGGGGAATCCAGATCGCACTGACTACGTACAAGAAATATGGCAGCAGCCTCCTTGTTTTCATCGATTGCACGATGCAGCAATGTTTGCTGGCAACCGTCGGGTCCTGTGCTCCAACAATCGGTGTCTACGCCATGTCGTACCAAAACCTGTGCCACGTCGTCATATTCCAACTCTAATGCTGTCCAAAGAGGCGGATCGCCTTTGTTATTAGGAGCACTCAGGGCAACTCCTCGTGTGCAAAGAGCATCTACTACCTGAGGCATATGACAGTGAATTGCCAACTGTAGTGGTGATTCCTGCTCACCTGTAAGAGAATTCATATCTGCACCTTGTTGCAAAAGAAATACGGCCGTATCAGAATCGTGATTTAAAATTGCTTGGTGCAGCAATGTCATGTCCTGCCCGTTTCGTGCGTTCACATCTGCACCTCCTTTGATCAATATGGGCACAAGATCTGTTCGATTAAGCAGCAAACTTAAACTCAAAGGAGAGTCTCCATTGGCGTTCTTACAATTAAAGTTGGGAGCTTCCCGAATGCTTTCGATTTTTGACAAATGTTCGTTGTTTGCTATTACAAAGTTGGCAAATTTCTCTATTACATCAGAAGCATTGAACTCTACCGCAACGTGCAAAGCAGATTTCAATTCCGACACACTAGACTGAATGTTTGGGGACGCACCCGCACTCAGTAGTTTTTCGGTTAATTTGGCCATATTTTGTTCTGCAGCAATGTGTAACGCTGTGTATCCGCGGCTGTTTATGTGATTCAAATCGGCATGGCTAACGAGGAACATCGCTTCGCTTTCCAGGCCGTTTCCAGCCAAAATTTGTAAAAGATTATCATGTGTCTCTGACTTTACAGGATTCGGTCTCGCACCCAACTTCAATAATTTATCTGCCAATTTCAAATCGTTATTGGTTGCTTTTGTGAGACTTAATTCAAGAGGACACTTTTCATCATTTGTTCGCAAATTTATGTCCACATTCGGAACGCCAAGCAACAGGTCAACCATAACATGATTGTTGGATTCTATTGCCAAATGTAGTGGGGTTTGACCTTTTCGGTTTTGCATGTTAATATTTGGCTTTAAGGATATAATTGTTTTGCCAAGCTCCAACATGTTTGAATATATGATGGGTTCAGTTTTACTTGGATTATAAGCACTCAATACGTGTAAGACGGTATCAGCCCCAGATCTTGGAAAAATACAGAATCATATTAACAAAACAATTTAGGTATATATCTAAATGTATAGTGGCAATTTTTATTATATATTTTACTTGTTAGTGTACGAAAAATTGTTAGGAATTTGTTACAATTGCCACGAAAAAGTCTCAATTCATCCAATAAATTTGCAACAAAATTTTGCTCTTTTGTAGGAAATTGAGAGAGATGGAAAAACTCTTATTCAATTTCAATTGCAGAGAGAGAGAGACGTTGTTTTTTTCATTTTTAAAAAATTTCTCAGTAATTAAGTTTTACAAGTCTTAAAAAATTCAAAAATGAACTTAATTATTTACTTGCTTTAAGAGCTAATCGAAATGTATTATTTCAGGTCTAAAACTGTCTTTTTCAGCCGTCTATATGCCACCGACATACCTATTCTTTCTTTCGTTTTAAAAGAATAAAGTAGATTTTGGGTTCTGTATTCCATGCATTCGTTTTTATTAATCCGAATGTAAGACAAATCGTATTTAAAACAATGTGTGTACGAATTTTTATTTATTGGAAAGACAACCGATTATATTCACATGCCGTTTGCATGTATCGGTGCAGAGGTCTGGTAGAAGCATTTCATCAAAAACTCGTTTTTAATTAGGAGGAAGTAAAACCGAACCAAATAAATAAATATCAATTGTAAATTATGAAAAATTCGACTATAAAGTAAGATTATTACAAAATGATTACTTTAGGTCTAAAAATAGTGTTAGAGTACAAACATTCACTTATTATTATTTCATAAACTTATTTTATTACTTGTTATGTAAATAACTTTATATAAAATGAATTGTACAACAGGCCTCGAATTTTGTGTAAAGTGTTCTATAAAAATTTTCAACTAAAACTATTCACTGTAATAAAGAAACTCATAAATACGGGTTACGGTTTTCGGCAATATTCATTAATCTAATAAATAGACCTTATTAATATTTTGTCTTTTTCAGCCGTCTATATGCCGCCGACTACGTAGACTACTGATGAGTGGCTTGACATCAATATAGAAAACATTTGCGGTTTTCACGCTTCGTATTAAAGTACTATTGTAGATCTTGGGAGATATTTTAAATTTAATAAATCTTGATAAATTTAAAACTCGGCAACAGTAAATCTCATAAATTTTTAATTTACTAAATTAAAACCTCTGCAGTGCTAAAAACAGTAGTATATTTACTAAATGTAGTAAGTGGATTTACTTATAAATATGAAACAGCTGACAGATATGGCGCTACATTGTTTTTTGCTTACTATAATAAAGTGAATTGTAAACATTTCTTAAATTTGCAATGGAAAAGACTTTTGTAAGTAAGAGGATTTATTTATAAGTACGAAACAGCTGACAGATTTGGTGCCACACTGTTTTTTGCTAACATATAATAAAGTGAATTGTAAACATTTATTAAATTTGCAATGGAAAAGAATAAAAAAGTATAAAATATTAAAAAAGTTATAAAAAGAAATGGCGAAAAAAGCTGGAATATAAGATGGGCTGACCCAGAAGTAAAAACACTGCTAGAACCTCTTCGCCACCATCACCAACTCTGCAAAAAGCGATAATTTTTCTAATACTTGCGCCCTCTCCAGATGATCCAAGTCTGTACAGAACAATTGCCAATTGGTACTCAACTGGGAATTGTTCACATGAATGAGGTTGGTTAAATTCAAAATAATCCGAAATTAAAACAACAAGACAATGGAATTGAATTCTGCTCACTCGTAGTGTTTGTAAAAATCTGTTGTCATCTAGTCCATTCAAAATATCTAAGGACCACTTCATTGACTTCGGAACTGAACTAAACTTTCCGCGAAGATACGATGCGACTAAAATGTGCCCAACAATATCGTTCCTGTAACTATGTATCTACTGAGCGATTAGTTATGCATACATTTACTTTTTGTTAATGAATAAATATATGTACCTTTGCACTTCATCATTTCATTAACTTCGATTTGATCAATAGCATTTTGAACCAAATAGTTAATAATGTTTCTTTCACGGTTTCCTTAGGCATTTTTTTCTTAGATTTTATTTCTTTTAATATTTTACGAAACACCAATTGAAAAATTCTTTTGTGTACTTTTGGCGGTAAAATATTGTTACAAATTTGGTCGTGAACGGACCGATTGTGATTGTTCTAGAACGTACTAAATCATCGTTATTTTATATGTGCGTATATTGTCTTGTTATTATTTGTAAATGAACACAGGAGGTATATACACACATGCATACATAGAAGCTTGTTGATAAACAAAACGGCAGCACAGCGAGTGTGCACATACTGACACACATGTGTGGATAAATAAGCACAACAGCGAAATAAAGGAAACCACCACCGCACGATACAATATTCGTGTGTGCATGGATGTGCGCGACTCAGATGCTTGAGTTTTACTGCCGCGTGTATGTATGTCGGTGTGTGTGTATATCTTTTGTTCATGATGATTCATCGCACATCGCATGTATGTCGGTGTTTGTGTATATCTTTTGTTCATGATGAGTCATCGCACATCGCACTATAGATGTGGCGTGATTAGCTTCTGTAAACGTCTAGAATGTTCTAGTAATGATCATTGGAGGTATAAAAGCAGCGAAGCTCAACGCTGAAAAGTCAGTCGATTTTTAGCTGCGCTAACGTGTAAAGTGTCTTAAGTAATAAAAAGTGATTAAGTGAAAGTGTTGTTCTTTTAGTAAAGTGTTCTAAGTAAAGTGTTTACAAGTATAGTGTGTTCAAATAAATAAAGTGTTGAACTGTTGGTTATTGTAAACTGAAGACGTGAGTGTTTTAACTTCATTACAATTAAAGAATCTACGGAAAACGTTTTGAAAAGGTTAAAACGTAACAATTGGTGTCAGAAGTGAAATTGTAAAATGAAGTTCGACGAGCTTAAAGTGGAACAACTGAAAAAGGAGTTGTGCAAGTTGGATCTGCCCACAACTGGTAACAAAGTGGAGCTGCAGAAGAGGCTAATGGAGGAGTTTGATCGGTTGGGTCTGGACATCAAAACTCATGACTTCGAAGAAAAAGAAGAACTGGAGATGAGTACACGATCATCTACAAGCAATATGGACTTCACCGCTATGTTTGCAATAATGATGCAGAAAATGGAGGAAAACTCCAAATCCATCAAAGAGGCGTCCAAAGCAACAAATATAATGATGAAATCGAATAATGAAATGCTTCTAGCAGAAATAAACGCAAAGCATACGACAACGAATGAAAATTTGATGAAACTGTCTTCGGCTATAGACCAGAGAGTGAATGCCATGGAAGAAAAATTATGCGGCTTGGAGCGAAATATTCACAAAGTGGGAGAAAAATTTGTTGCCCTAGAAAATGATGTCGATCAAAAGCTTCATAGCCTGGAAGCTAGAATGAATGGCCTTCAACTGCAGGAAGCGCCAGTCCGAGCTATTCCTGAATCTGTGAGCAGAGTGAAAGCGCCCACCTTTGACGGCAGCACACCTTTTAACATTTTTAAGTTTCAGTTTGAAACTGTGGCCAATAAAAATGCATGGAGCGAGGATGAGAAATGCATTGAGCTAATTTTGGCGTTGAAGGGTGTCGCTGCACAGGTCCTGGAAACTGTGCCCGCTTCATCTAGAGACAATTATGAAGTCATCATGGCAGCTCTGCAACGCAAGTATGGTGAAGAACACAAGAAAGAAATCCACAGAATGGAGCTAAGAGGCAGAGTGCAGAGAGGCAATGAGACTCCTCAGGACTACGCAATGGAGATTGAGCGTCTGGTGCAGCTTAGCTATCCTGGAGAGAGCTACTCGTTTTTGGACCATTTCAAGACGGAGGCATTTGTGAACGGAATTCGAGATCCCGACATTAAGTTTGCTGTGTGCGCAACACAAAAGCCTTCATTCGCCGAAACCGTATCATTTGCGTTGGCCCAGGAGACAGCCAGACTTATTTCAAGGCCACAGGTCCACAAAATACGGGAGCTAGAGGTAGTTCATGAGCCAGGAGATGGCTTGGCCAGTACGATTAAAGAGGCACTGTTGCAAGCATTGGCCGAAAGCTCGAACAAAGGCCGAGCTAAGTGTTTTAACTGCGGGAAGGCAGGCCACTTTCAGCGCAACTGTAAAGCTCCCAGGAAGCGTACTAGATCCGTATCTCGACAGAGGCCGAGCAAAAGGGCAGGCCAACAACAGCTGACCAAGAAGTCACGATCATACCAATGGGGAAACGAGCAGAAAGAGTGCGTCATTGATGTTCGGCTAACGCAGATAGATTCCCACGAAGACTGGCCAACGGCGCAGAAAAATGACCCGGTGCTCAGCAAAATAATAGCTGCTAAACAGAGTGATCGCAGGCCTGTACGCAATGAAATTGCGGCTGAGAGTCCCCTCGCTAAAGCTTATTGGGCACAATGGAGCAGCTTGCAGCTGGTAGACGGATGCTTATACCGTATATGGGAAAGTGCGGATGGCAAAACTACTTCTAACTTAATAGTTGTACCATCATCGAAGATACCGGAAGTTTTGCGAGAGTTCCACAATGGTCCCAGTGGTGGTCACCTTGGAGTTAATAAAACACTGGAAAAGGTAAAGCAGCGTTTTTACTGGGTTGGAGCGCAACAATCAGTAGCCGACTGGATAGCGAACTGCAAGGAATGTATAGCGGCGAAGGGTCCAGCACGGAGAACTCGAGCACACCTGCAGCAGTACAATTCAGGTGCGCCCTTTGAGCGAATAGCTATGGATGTAGCAGGTCCTTTTCCAGTCAGTACTGCCGGCAACCGTTATGTCCTTGTGGTGATGGACTATTTCAGCAAATGGCCAGAAGTATACCCCATACCAAACCAGGAGGCTCAAACTGTGGTAAATGCTTTCATCAATAATTGGGTGTGCAGATATGGTGTTCCAATGGAGTTGCATTCCGATCAAGGCAGAAACTTTGAGTCTGCAATTTTTAAGGAAATGTGCGAGCTCTATGGAATAAGAAAGACCAGGACAACACCACTTCATCCGCAATCTGACGGTATGGTTGAAAGATTTAACCGCACGCTGGAGGAATACCTGAGGAAAGTAGTGAGCGACCATCAGAGAGACTGGGATGAGCACATTCAAAAATTTTTGTTGGCATACAGGTCCGCTGTGCATGACTCAACGTCTAAAACACCAGCAAAAATTGTCTTTGGAACAGAACTCAGATTGCCTGGCGATTTGGAATTTGGCACAAAACCTGTACCGAAAAATGAGGATGCCGAGAATTCTTCACAGGAGAAAAGTGACCTGCACGACCTACACGAATTTGTACGCAACAGAATTCGAGTAGTCAGCGATAAAATGAAAGCCAGATACGATCGAGCTGCTAATTCCGACGGATTCCGCGAGGGACAACTGGTTCTACTATATAACCCACAAAGGAAGAAAGGACTGTCTCCCAAATTACAAACGCATTGGGATGGACCGTATAAGGTGATTAAGAGGTTGAACGACGTTGTATACAGGATACAGAAGCATAACAGCCATCGATCCAAAATGAAGGTTGTACACTTAGAACGACTCGCAAGGTACGGAAGTAGTGGTTCTGGGCCTGTTCGGGACGAACAGGCTTGAGCGGGCGGCAGTGTTACAAATTTGGTCGTGAACGGACCGATTGTGATTGTTCTAGAACGTACTAAATCATCGTTATTTTATATGTGCGTATATTGTCTTGTTATTATTTGTAAATGAACACAGGAGGTATATACACACATTCATACATGGAAGCTTGTTGATAAACAAAACGGCAGCACAGCGAGTGTGCACATACTGACACACATGTGTGGATAAATAAGCACAACAGCGAAATAAAAGAAACCACCACCGCACGATACAATATTCGTGTGTGCATGGATGTGCGCGACTCAGATGCTTGAGTTTTACTGCCGCGTGTATGTATGTCGGTGTGTGTGTATATCTTTTGTTCATGATGATTCATCGCACATCGCATGTATGTCGGTGTTTGTGTATATCTTTTGTTCATGATGAGTCATCGCACATCGCACTATAGATGTGGCGTGATTAGCTTCTGTAAACGTCTAGAATGTTCTAGTAATGATCATTGGAGGTATAAAAGCAGCGAAGCTCAACGCTGAAAAGTCAGTCGATTTTTAGCTGCGCTAACGTGTAAAGTGTCTTAAGTAATAAAAAGTGATTAAGTGAAAGTGTTGTTCTTTTAGTAAAGTGTTCTAAGTAAAGTGTTTACAAGTATAGTGTGTTCAAATAAATAAAGTGTTGAACTGTTGGTTATTGTAAACTGAAGACGTGAGTGTTTTAACTTCATTACAATTAAAGAATCTACGGAAAACGTTTTGAAAAGGTTAAAACGTAACAATATCTAAACAAAAGTCAGCTGTTTCAACTTTTTTACAATAGCGGTTTTCACTCTTGATACTAATTTTACCACTCTGCTATATTCACTACGATTTTTACCACAAAGCTCAAGTGACTTTCTTACCTCGAAGTCTGCATATTCTTGCAAATATTCTAAAACTTGCTGAATTTCTTTATCTGTCCACCTTTTGTTGTGAATTTTGTCACGTTTTCTCTTCACCAGTATATTTTTATTTGTTTTTTCCATATTTTTTATTTTCTCAACGCAAAACGATTCACAGCACAGAATATCTGTCATTCCCAGTAATTTTTTTACAATGTTTACTAAAGCTTTTTGTTTGATTTTTTAATCACAGCGTAGAAAATAAGAGAGTTCAGTACATTTTGTTGCTGCAGTGATGTAAACACTAGTACTTTAATCAAATCTGCTACTTTAACCAAATGTGCAACCGAGTTTACTATCAAGAGTGAGAACAGCTAGTATTTTAAAAGTATTTTAAATATAATACGAAGTGTGAAAACCGCTATTAATAAGATCTATTTTTAGACCTAAAATAATACATTTCAATTGTCTTTTAAAGCAAATAAATAATTAAGTTCATTTTTGATTGTTATAAAATAATGTTTGGGCATAGAAAATAGAAATTTCAATGTTAAAATTAAAATAATTTCTTTGAATTGACCCGATAGAAATTTTGCAAAGTAAAACACTTGTACGCATGTGTGTATATAGTACTTATACATATGTATATACCTGGCATTACCTTGATGTTAAATCTAATTGGCAATTGCGTTCTAGCAAAAAGTCAGCAGAAAACTTATCGCCTCTTTTAACTGCGTCTATTAACAGAGTCGAACCCTTAAAGAAAATATTATTAAATTTAATTCTATTAAATTTACTTAATAGTGTATGTACCTCTGAATCGAAAGCGTTTATGTTGGCTAATCCATTTTTTACAAGAGTTTGAGCTATAGGAAGATTTTGAGCCATCAGGGCCATTTGTAGAGGTAAAAGTCCTTGTTCGGATACGCTGTTTACTAATTCGGAGAGCTAAAATGACAAAGGAAATTACAAGTTACATAAGTTTTTGTTTGTTGTGATCAATACTAATTTGTAAGTAACTCGCTACATTGACATTTTTATAATATTATTTTTATTATTCGAACCTTTTCTCCTATAGTTAATTGTTTGTATTACGTTTGTCGGGAAAAATTTTCTTCTATAATATTATTGTTGTGATTGATAACAATTAAACAAGAAAAAGAAAACATCAAAGACCTTTAGCTACATAGTAGAAGCAGCTAGTTGTACTTTAGCTAAAGGTCTTTCATCTTTTCCTCGGTCTTGTTTGATTAACATCAATCACAACAATACATAATATTATAGAATGAAATTGAGCCCGATAAACGTAATACAAAAGGCTTAAGGATATACACAAGTCTGCACTTTTTTGGTCGAGGTACACAATTGGCCCCAAGTGGTAATAGAAAATTACTATTACCTAAGTTTTTGTGTGATACAATAATGGCAGTAGGCATATGATCTAAAGCAGTGGTGCCCAAAATCTTCTTATGGAAGCGTAAACACCAATACGTATACACTTTATTGACGCACACAAAGAAAAACAGAAATATTTCATTAGGTACACTCGGAAAAAAATTAAATTTCATTTTCACAAAATGTATGTACTGTATTAAAATGCCTTTCCAAATCATATTTACTAATCGTCTTGATTATTTGAAAGCAAATCATACATTGTGCTCGTTTTTCAAAATTTTTAGCGAACAAAAGTCGGTTTCCCACGTGGTCATTCATTCTACAAAATAAACTGTACAGTTGAAACTAATAACACAAAATTATTTCTTCAAGTGTTTCATACTCACGAAATCATTAAAAAAAAAAAACAACAAAATCATGAAAACAAAAAAACAAAAAACAACAAAATTCACGCTTGGCACAAATGTGTGCCAACAAAGCCTGCGTTCGTATTGCTGTGCATATGAAAGTGTTGTTGCTTTGAACTTGGGGTATGTGTATGTGTGTATTTCATACAAAAAGTTGTGTATACATATTAGAATGCTCAGCCAATTCTCCGCGGTTTTACAAAAACAAAAGCGTGCCAAGCGTATAGGCCGTGGGCACCTCTGATCTAAAGTATAGGAGTTTTCCCGAAAATTCAAAAAAACAAAGACCTAATTGAAATTAGAGCCACTGAAAGGCAATGAATTCAAAAAGAGTTCAAACAGCAGACCGGCTTAAATATTAATAAGCCCCTCATAGGGATGATGGAAATACACCTATAAGATTTTTTAAATATTATGAAGAAACAGCAAAAATTACTGGAATAAATTCGATGCTGTTGTACATATTAAATTACCAACATCGGCTTGCGATAGATAAAGCAGCCCACTTCTTTCAAAAATTAATACTGAGAGGCATTAGTCGGCTTAAACAAAAGAGTTCTTGAAAACAGAGCATGTATGTGTATACATATATAAAGGTCTACCCCCTTACACTACAATATTTTTATTTGTGAACATTTTCTGTCAAAATCCCAGAAAAAAATAAAAAAATCCCACAAATGCGATTTTTCAGTATTCAGCGCTTTTTTCTTATGCCCCAAAATTTTTATTTGTTATTATTTTCTGCTAAAAACTGTCACTTACGTAGAAAATCGCGTATTTAATAGGAAAAATGTAAAAGCCGGTAAGATATAATTCTTGAAACTCCGTAATTCCCAGAAAAGTCAAAAAATCCCAAAAATGGGATTTTTTAATATTTTTGCTCTAGTTTTTGTATTTTTTGCGAGGTGCAGCTAGAAGTATGGTGAATTTTTTAAAACATGCCAGTCTTTAGGATCGTATACACAATTATTTGTTTCTAGCTTTGGGATTGGAGAAAAAAAAGCCATAAACCGAGAACTTGCTATAAAAATTCCTCTATTTGGCAACCCTCTGCTTTCTTAAAACACAAACATTTTTAATTTTCTTTTCCGTCATAATATACCACATAGTATATTCTTCCAAAAAATTATAAATATAGCGTAGATGTTACCGCAAAGTTTTTTTAGAATTACGAAATAATAAACTTACTTTTTTCCACAAAAATGGGGAAAAATCGAGTTTTTTTTAGGAATTTGAACTTAAACTGCGTATAACTTTTTACTAAATAAGTTTTTCAAACTAAATTTTTTTTTTGCAAGAATTTTTGTTCTAAGTCCAGAAAAGAAAAGATTTTGTAAATCTGACTAATGTTGTCTTTGCTATTAACAAAACAGTGGGCCAGAACAGAGAAAAATTTAAAAATTTTAATAGTATTCGTCGTATATCTCCTAACCTGCAAATGAAAATCCATCAATGTTGCACATTTTTTTAAAGCCCTTTAGTAGGAAAATCTACCTACAAAATTTCGTTTTATTTGGATCAAAACCATAAGTTTGACATGCTTTCGAGGCCCACTTTAGGGGCGTATAGCTCCGCCCCCTTCAGGTCTATAAAGTTCACACTTCAAACTTAAGCTCAGCAATACTTCCTTAAGATGTGTGTGAATTTGTATTACAATCGGCTTACCCGTTTAGAAATTGCAGAATTATTTCCACTTTTTTTTCAAAATCCCCCACTGTGCAATGGTAGTTTTTACTTAGCTGTTTGTTGATGAAATTCGCAAAGTTACCCAGCAGTTGGTTGATGCTATTTTCTTCTTGGAATACGTATTGGTTGTCGCTGATAATTTTATATTTATTGCAATAGTCCATGAGCCTTCTTTTTATTACTTCTTCAAATATTTTTTCTACTACCGGTAATATCGATAATCTGTTTTTGTATTGGTTTCATGTATCGGACGAACGATTGATGTTTTAAATTTATCTGGCATTACTGAAGTATTCATGATGAGGTTTATTAGGTGCGTTATAATAGAAGTCATAATATCCTAATTATTTTTTAAGTCAACTGCTCTTGTTCCATCAAATCCAGGACATTTGCTTATATTTAGTGAGTTCATTATATTATAAATTTCATATGCAAACGTATTCCTCATATAAAAGGTATTTACAAATCTAGCAGGTGATTGATTTAAAGTTTTCATTTGACACTTATGCAGTATTTTACTGACATTTTGATTGAAGTTGATGGCAAAATCTTTATTTCTGTACCCAATGCAAGCAGCACAACAATTCTAAAAGGACCCGAAAAACCTTCTAGTTCTGAAATTGAGAGCAGAGCTCGGTCTAGCCATTACTATTTAAGGCCGCGATTCACTATCCTACTCAATCGTACGATTCATTCACTGAAAATCGCTAGCTAAATCTGATAGAATTCTGTCCCACTTTAAAAAGTCGCATCAAAATGGCCACATTATTATACTTTTGTAAACAACTTCAAAAAGGCAACCCTGATCGCATAGAATAAGATAAGTTTTTGAAAATTTTCAAAAGATTAACAAATCGGACAGACTTGTCAAAAAGTCTTTCACACACATACACTTTTAGTCCAGACTATCACACTTTTTGGACACATATGTAATTTTTAACAGATCGTACGATTCAGTAGGATAGTGAATCACGGCCTTTACTAAAACAGTATGATGTATTTTGATAGTCACTTTTAATTTTGAACTAAGATTTCATAAATTCAACAAATTCAAATTTGAACTAAGATTTCATAAATGAAATGAAAATTTCATAAATTCAACAGTAATTTATTTAGATATGAACTCAATTATTTATTTGCTTTAAGAGCCAATTGAAATGTATTAAAGGTTTGTTTGAACATTTCTGATTCTCATTCTGTTCATGGAAATTATGGAATAAGTAGTTAAGTTTCAAACAAACTTTTAAGAATTTTTCAAGTCTACTGATGAGTTGATTAGCACCAACGAAATGTCGTCGGCATATAGACAGCTGAGAAATACAGCAAATATTTTTTGAAAAGGTTCATTTTTGGACCTGAATTAGTAATTTATTTAGTTTAAAACTAGAAGCTGACTATGGATGAGCTTTTATATTTTTAGCAATATATTTTTATACCCTTCACATAAATGTGTAAGGGTATATATAAGTTTGTGATTCCGTTTGTAACGCATTGAAATATCCATCTAAGACCCCATAATGTATATATATTCTGGATCAGCATCAATAGCGATTACGATTGAGCGATGTCCGTCTGTCCGTCTGTAGTCGTTGAAATACCGTTTCTGAGAAAACGGTTTGAGATAGAAACCTCATTCTTTCGCTGAAACGTGTTAAACCCCGGTAGTGGGTCTGCTATTGAAATTCAGTAAGATCGGTCCACGGATAGCCGAGATATATTAAAAAAACCGGGTTTTGAGGGGTATTTTGTGCAATTTTTGTATTCAGATTTTTGAAAAAAAATTTTGTCTTAAAAACTAAACCATATCATTTTTAGTGCTCATTAAATCCTAGAAAAAAAGGAATTTTTGAAATCGGCCCATATATATCCGAGATATAGCGTCTCCCGATTTTTAAAGAAATCGGCTTTATAAGCCAAATAAGACAACTTTTGGCACCGAAGATCAATCAGAATGGTATATATAGGCTATTTAGAGGCAGAAGTGGAAAATTTTTCCACATCGGCCCATATACACTCGAGATATAGCGCCTCCCGTTTTCTCAAGAAGTCGGCTCTAAAAGCCAAATAAAACAACTTTTGGTATCAAAAATCGATTAGAATGGAACATATAATGTGTTTAAAAGCAAAATTGGAAAATTTTTGAAATCGGTCCATATATATCTGAGATATAGCGACTCCTGATTTTTCAAGAAATCCGCTCGTTAAGCCAAATAAAGTAATTTTTGGCACTAAAAATCAATCAGAATGGTACACATAGACTATTTAGAGGCAAACGTGGAACATTTTGGACATCGGCCCATATACACTCGAGATATAGCGCCTCAAGTTTTCTCAAGAAGTCGGCTCTAAAAGCCAAATAAAACAACTTTTGGTACCAAAAATCGATCAGAATGGTACATATAAGGTGTTTAAAAGCAAAATTTAAAAATGTCTGCAATCGGTCTATATATACCTGAGATATAGCGTCTCCCGATTTTTCAAGAAATCGGCTCTATAAGCTAAATAAAACAACTTTTGGCACCAAAAATCAATCAGAATGATACATATAGGTTAGTCAGAAGCAAAACTGGAAATCTTTTTGTCATCGACCCATATATGTTCGAGATATAGCCCCTCCCGATATCTCAAGAAGTCGGGCCTGGAAGCTAAACGAAACAGTTTTTTGCACTAAAAATTTGTCGGAATGGTACATACAGGCTGTTTAGGGGCAAAATTAGAAAATTTTTGGACATCGGCCCATATGCACCCAACTTTTGGTACCAAAAATCGATCATAATGGTACATACATACATATGTATGTATATAATGTTTAAAAGCAAAATTCGAAAATATTTGCGATCATGTATGAATGTATGTATGTAGGTATGTATGTATCTACATATGTATGTATGTATGCGTGCAAGTATGTTAGCATAAACAATTTTTTTGCTTTGGTGTAAAAATGTGTATGTATGTACATATGTATACACGAGCTTGAAAATGAAAGTGATATAAAGAATTGTTGAAAAAAGGGTACGCAATGAAATTCTTTTAAACAATTGCGTCTTCAAATTCATTCACACAAAAAATCATTTTGGGTTTCCCTACGTACTTACATATGTACATACACACACACATGTGTATGATGATACGCAATAGATCATCAACAACGTGCACAAAAAAAAATAATTTTGTAAAAGCAAGCAATGTAAATATGTATGTATGTATATATGTATGTATATAATCATTGTTTTATGGAACACACTGAAAATATTCAATAATAAAGAATTTATTTTAGAGTTTTCTATTATAGATACATACATACATACGTATGCATGTACCCACATACGTAAGTAAATTGAAAAGAAAATCACACTTAATGGAAATGTTTAGCATTATAATTCAAAAATAATGCAATTATATGCAATTTTTTGTTAAATAAATTTTACTATAAAGTTAACTGATAAATAATTAAGAAATACATTTTGCTTTTCTTTATTTCATTGATATTAAAAAGAATTGGTGTCACCCAGTGGTTGAACTTGAGCATATTAAGAATTATTTAAATAAAAGTTTTGCAGCCTGTGTTAAATCCCGGTAGTGGATCTGATATTGAAATTCAGAAAAAATCGGCCCATATATACCCCAGATATAGCGTCTCCCGATATTTCAAGAAATCGGCTTTAAAATCCAAATAAAACAACTTTTCGCACCAAAAATCAATCAGAATGTATGTACCATTGTGAAGGGTATTTAAGATTCGGCCCAGCCGAATATAGCACTCTTACTTGTTTATATTACATTTAAAATGGCGAATATCCGTTTAGTAAAGCATCTTCTACTAAAAGAATATGGCCGATTTTTGAATAAATATTTTAAAATAATCCCAAGAACATATACACATATGTACATACAGTAGACTCGCGAAAACGTGAACTAATTTTTACCGAGGGTGTTCACGTTTTGGATTTTGTTCACGTTTTATATAGGATTTTTTCACATGAAAATAAGGGGCCAAATCGTTGCATTTGATGTCGAATGAACTATCGAGTAAAAATAATATAAAACAAAATGAACAACAACCACAAGGCCCAGGCAACAAAATTCGTTTGATCACGTATGCGACGATTTGGGCCCAGTATGCACAACCGTGTAATAGGCTAAATCATATACATACATACATATAACAAATTTTATTTAATAAATTTACTGCAATACTTCATTTCAGTTGATGTAAAGCTATGAAAAAGTGTAAAATTTTTTCCAACTTAGCAATCAATTAAATCTACCAATGAACCCCGTTACTGACGCACGCACCTTTCC
This sequence comes from Sturmia bella, assembly GCA_963662145.1. Lineage (NCBI taxonomy): Eukaryota > Metazoa > Arthropoda > Insecta > Diptera > Tachinidae > Sturmia > Sturmia bella. The sequence continues at coordinate 89,020,426 of OY759168.1, read as the reverse complement.
TTAAATGTTCAATAATATCACATTTTCTTGAAGAGTTAAAACTTTTGGTTTCTTGGCTGACATTTTTCTTTGAAACTGAGTTTAAATTCACTTGTTTCTATGTACACTTTATTTATGCTCAAACGCGTAGAGATGTTTCCACCACAATCACCACATAAAAACTGAAATTAAGTATTATATGTATGCATATGTATGTAAGTAGGTGTGTATACATTTCTAAAAGATGTTTTTGTCACTAAGCTGTAAATAAATTAAAATACAGTATTTATCGGATATAAGAACATCTCATATAAGAACAAAACGTTTATAAGAAACATTTGCAAAAACACCATATCTTTTTAGTGTTTTTTCTAACAAAAAAAGTTTCATATAAGAAAAAAAACTGATAAAAGAACATTTTTCTTGAACACCAAAACCACATAGAAAATTTGTATAAGAAACTTTCAAGGGCAACACTGAATTTATGTAGTTTGCATGGACAACTCTGTTTTCTGACAGTTTTACAACAACAACAACAACGTTTTTTTTTTACTTTTAGTGATCATGAGAAGTTTTTGTTTCTTGCCTCGTAAATAAATAAATAAATAGTACAAAATGAATTGTGTATGTACATGTATTTACTACATATAATTTTTTTTCAAATTGAAGTTGTCTAGTTTTTTATATCTATTTACTAAAGGGGTTAATAAAATAAAATTTGATTTGTTTTATTTTTCTATTTAGATACATACATCTACGTATATACATAAAAAGGTAAAAAAGCTCGTATATTCATATAAGAAACAAATGCCTTATGGCCATAGCTACTTATATAAGAAATAAGTTTCTTATATAAAATAATTGTATATAAGGAAGAAACGCTTATAAGAAACTTTTGTCGTGGATTTTTCAAGTTTCTTATATTCGATAAATACTGTACCGCTATTCCCAAAAGTTATAAAAACTAGGAAAAAAGTTCACGTTTTAGAGCCATCTCATCACATGTTCACGTTTTAGAGTAGTCAATGTTAAAATAAAAATGTTCACGTAACTGGATGTTCACGTTTTCGCGTGTCTACTGTATGTATATTGGAGTGATAGTTTTGTTTCTATTTGAAGTGAAAAGGTTTTCATTTCATTCGTTTGATAGATTTCCGTTTATGCACATGTCCGTGATGGACATAAAAAATGGTTTAAACTGCGTATTTAAAAAAAAAGTAAATGTTTCCTAAATAAATAACTGCAATATTGTGTGTATGAATATAGAAGTAAAAAAACAACAGTACGAAATAAAATCTAACTTCGATATACACTAAAGCCCCGACTTGCGTCGCTTTTTAAAACTGGAAAAATTCGATTTGCGTCGTTGCGTCGGTTTGAGTTGCGTCGTTTTGACCCCGATTTGCGTCGATTCGACTTGCATCGTTTTGATTTCGATTTGCGTCGCTAAACACGGTTACATTTTTTACTGCATCATTGTGGATTACCATTTTTAGCATTTGTAGTGTAGTATGTATTTAGCATCTTGAATTCATTAGTTTTCACAACTTCTGGCAACAACGATCGTCACTTGTACGTTAAGAAATTTTCAGATTGCGTGAAAAAAGGGAAATCCCCTTTTCTTTTTTATATAAGTAGTGCTAAGAGCAGCTGTCTGGTTATGGTAACAATTTAGTGTGTGATTCGCCTTAAGGACGTAAAACATGAGTCATTTTTATGTTTTTTTCTTTCTTAATTTATGGTTTTGTTATTTCTTTATAATATACATACTTATATAAACATTTGTTGAAATAAATTAAATAAATAAAAACGTATTCCTACTAGTATTTTTTATTAAAAATACAACATTTTTTGCTTTCTTTTAAATATTTTCCCCAACAATTTAAATTTCAGTGCATTTATATAGAAAAAAGTGATTCGATTTGCGTCGAGTTTCTCCGGTCCCCATTAACGACGCAAGTCGGGGCTCTAGTGTATAAGAAATATTAGCAGTTAATATTTCATTTCTGAATGTGGAGTTTGAATATTAAAAATTGATTTTTCGTACAAACATACATACATACATATGCGTGTAGATATGTATGTTCCGAGATTACAAAGATTGTGTATCATACTGCATTTGAATGATGGAAAAAGAATATATATGTACATACTTTGTATTTGATGTTATTTTAATTCTATTTTTAAACATTCAATCAAGTTATCAGGAGTTTGAAAATTATTGACAAATAACTACATATTTTAAAATAAAAGCGTAATAACCGCCTTTTGTCGACGAGTCGTGTCTAGTAAACTGGCCGTACGATACATACATTTTTATGGTTTTTAATGATGTATTAAAAGTATCAATTCTGCGAAATGTACACCTAATATGCATATGTTGATTTTCCAATAGATTATAAACCAAATATGTATATTTAAAAATTGTTTTACCATGTAATTTTCTGCATATTTATTTTATTAATAATATTACACAAATATATACATACATACATACATACATACATACATACATAAATATGGAAATGTGGTAAAAGTAAAGAAATAAATGCATTAATGTATACTTCATTATGAAGTGTAGTGTAGAAACATTAATTTTTCAACCGATGCTGGATTCCATGCAATGACGCATCGTTTCTTAGAAAATATGTTTCTTGCTCGTTCTGAAGGGGCACTGCTTGCTGGTGCTGCCAAAATGTTACAGCTGAGGTAATCTGCGCTTATTTGATTTCCATCACAATCAAAACCATCATAAAAGATTTCATTAACGTTTGCTCATGCACTTAACTCACTATGAATTCAACAGGGACGTTACAAAAGTACAGCGACAGCAGACGATGCCATATTTCTTGCTGCTCTTTTGATATTTCTCTTTAGTAAGGTTTGCCATTCTATGATGGAAAGATATACGAACCAACAACGAGTCGGAGTCAGTGGCCTCAGCGAATAGGAATCGCTACCCTTTAATGATCGTTTATATATTTGTTCATCATATATGTATATGCAAAAGTTTTTTAATTCCTCTTATTCATCACTGGCAAACTGCAGCATTTTATTTGTTGGAGGAAATAAAAGGACAGCTACTTTATGGTAAATTAATAAATTACTTATAGCAACTTCAGCCAGCAAAATAGTTACATTGTTCTTGAAGTCTCATATGTTGCGGTCTTTCTTTTTTTAAGAGTGAACGTGTATAATTGCTAGATGTGGAATTTGATAGCTGTCAAGTTCTTTTGACGTTTCTGTAAAACTCTTTAATATTTTGATAGCAAAGCTCATTATGCTTAGCTTGACCCCCACCTATTCTAGGCAGCTGATTGTTCTCCAGTAAAACCTTTTCGATTTGAACCCAATTTTAATACACCGATTGAAGTAAATAGTACATAGTGTTCCAAGGCGTGGGTGTAAAGCTTTTCAGCGCTACTTCCAAATATGTATTGCAATCGCTTTTCTTAAGCATTTAACTAGCTTCGTGCATTTCTTGCACAAATCCTTTATATCCGCTGTTTTTGAAATAATCTTTTCCACAATGTTGCTGAGCAAGTGATTAAAGAAAAAAAAATATGAATGTATCCTGCAAAAGCTACTTTCATGTTAGAACCTCCACGAAAAGTTGCTTAATATTTTAATTCCCTTATGATTCTAAAATGATGAAAAGAATTGAAGAAAGATTCAGCATTAAATATTAGCACTATAACATATTTATACTGAACGTTAAATACTTACTTGTACAAGATTCCAAATTCATGGATTCAAACCCAAGCATTTTTGTGTTGATCCTCGCATTTTCAATAAAATGAATCGGTTACGGCTAAATATGATATTTAGGCATAATTATCGGTCTAAATATTCATTGTTATGGCGTATCCACTTTCTCCAGATGCGGACACATCAAAGCGCAGGAGATCATAAGCTTGTTCGTATAATTTATCTATTTTACGAGAAACTGCCGTGGGGTGCGAAAGTATTTTTTCCACATCAGCTTTCGTTCCGTACTTTGCTCCAATGGATAATATTATTTCGTTATACTTTATAAGCCCCTCATCTTTTTATCATTTTAAATGGCCTGCAATTATTAATTGCCCACTGCGTCACTACTTCAGCAACTTGGAGCTTCGTATGTGGATCCACCAACGACGAGGTATCACGAAATTTGTAAACGTTATTATTACATAGCTTGCAAGCCACTATATTTTTTTGTTTATTGTGCCGTTTATTTCCACTTTTCCGGAAATTTTGCAAACCTTGATTCTTCTGAGATTGGAAACAATTTTACATCCACCAAAAAGCTCACAATTTTCTAAAGTAGTTGGCTGCATACTTTCTGTCAAGTACTACAAGACAAAAAACAACAATATATAATAGTAGCACTTGCAAAAAATGTTTACAAGTCACTTGACCAAACAAGTTTTCTTAATAAAATTTACTCACATTCACTTTTACACTCTTTGTAGCGACTTAAATTCATAACAAAATTTACTTTCTTTTTCGGCACTTGTTTCACCAGCTTCAATTCACTTTGTTCCGTTCACAATGATTTTTGAATTAGATTTGATTCATTATCTCATGCACACTCCCTTATATTCCTAAATTTTTCATTCTAGAGCGCTAGCATCTTTGTTTCCTTTAGTTGAATTCATCTTTACCCGGCATTTAGACGGGAAAGTGCTTTCATTAAATTTTTGTACACGTATTATGAATAAAAATTTCAATGAAATCTGTGACTTTCATGAAAATTTCTTGCTCACTTTCAAAGGAACGTGAAAGTTCATTTTAAAAATGTCGTCAAAGTGGAGAGTTGCAAGTATTATAGTTTTGTTTACTACTGAAATAGAATTGCCAAGACTACTACAAACATAAATTTATAGGGCAACGTTCGAAAATAATTTTTATTGCTAAATTTTTATTAATTAATTTAATAATTATCACAATAAATATACTTCATTTGTGTTCTTCATTCATATTTGCTGTAAAAATGTTTTAAATATTTTCTAATGTAAAAAATAATTTAAAATTCACAATTAATATTCTACTGCAATCCTGAAAATTTGTATGTGCCGTGGAGTAGGCAACCGTGTTTACTACCTTGTACTTTACTTTCAGTAAATGTCAGAAAATAACTTTCAGGAAAATTTTGCTGAAAGCAGAGTTGAAAGTTAAAATACTGTGGGTGTGTTAGTAAAAAAGTGTGAGTGTATTGCAACTTTCAGGCACTTACTTTCCCGTCTAAATGACGGGTTAGATGACAAATAATTGTTTTCCGCAGATCAATAACAGATGGAAGCTCTTATAAAAAAAAAAAGAAAAACCTACACCCATATTCATAAAAACTATTGAAGGTTTATTAATTTGACAAATATTCCGTAGAAATACGTCAAATAAGAGCTTAATAAACTTACAATAATTATTATGAATATGGCCTCTAATGTCTACTGTTATCAGATTCAATTTGTGAAATTTTGGGAATCCCTTGAAGAACAAGTACTGCGGTTCTCTTTCTTTGCAGTTTTAATAAAAACACGTAAGAGTGCTATATTCGACTGGGCCGAATCTTAAATACCCTTCACAATGAATGCAAAACTGTCAAAATTTTTACAGTTTTGCATTTATCTTAATATACATACATAGCTGAACTCTTCGCACATACTAAATTCTACTATTACATTAGCGGTTTTCACACATCGTACTATATTTAAAATACTTTTAAATATAATACTATTTTAAACTTCTAAGTGTGTGCGACTTTTTGTTTGGTATAGTAAAAAGGTTGAAAAACATCAACACTGTAGTTATTTTGATGAATTCAGATGAGATTTTTAGTTTTTTTTATTGCAACAGCTGATTGTTTAACTACTTTCCCAAACTAGCAGGAAGTACAAGTGCGGGCTATTTCGTGTAAGTAGAACAAGAATATTTCGCTCTCGAAAGCTCTCTCACTTGAACGAACTTTGAATACGGGATCAAAACTAATATATACAACAAATAGTATGGCCCTTATCATCTGCCGATTGTAAATTTTCCGAAAAAAACAGAATTGAGAAAGGGGTTTCTTTTGTTATAAAATTGTAGTGTTCTAGATTTTTAAAGGAAAGAAAAGTAAAGTTGAAGACTTACAGGATGGGGAACATACCACGGCTGTTTCACGCCCTCCGCGACAATCATTGCTACGAACTTAGGCCATAACAAATGTCACACTGTTTTTATGCAGCAGTGCTGTTGATCAACTTTTAATTTGATGTTGGTGAAGTTGTTAAAGTTCATGTACACGCCCAATCAAAATTCTTCGTTTTCGCTATATCTTGGCTATCCATATATGGATCTATTCATATATATGTTTGCCATCGGTGCATACCGATCCAATCTAATCACAAGAAAAACTCAGTGATCAAATGGAAAGTTGATCAATAAGATTGAGTATGGACAGTCAGTCATGAAAAGCTCTGGTGGTAGGATTTTCAATTTTTAAGCTGCTGCTTAAAAACAGTATAAGTCATGGCTAATTTGAGCGTTGAAGAGCGACATGGTGGTCGTGAAACAGCCCTGGTATGTTGTACCCCAGCCAGTAAGTTTTCAACTTTTACTGTCTTCTCTAAAAAAAAAAATGTATCACAAAAAATCTCTCTCAATTTTGAGGAAGTAAAAATCGAACTAGAAAGCCTGATAAAATTATTAACAACTTTCAATTTTATTACTGTGTTTTTCTGTTGATTAGAACATATGTATGTACGTATATTTTTTATTCTCCCATCAGCATCCAATTGCTTTCCGATTGGTTTTTCTGTTTGCACATATGCAAAAACACAAATCGATGCCAAATTGCACAACATTTTACAAGACGGACAAATTAGTCAGTGTGTATTAGGGTTTGGGAATTCCCGGCCTTTTTCTCGGGAATTCCCGGGAAATTTATAAATTTTCCCGGGAATCCTGAGAAATTTTCTTCTACTACAAACAAGTAGTTTTTAGTAATAAACTTTTTTTTAATTGTTTTATTTAAAATTATATAATAAAGTGCATATACTTATATACATTCAAAACAAAAATTAATTAAATTAAATAGCACATTTTAATTCAATTTGTGCAATAAAAAGAGACAAATAACTGTAAGGAAATAATTTGAGATCATGTTTAAATAAAAAACACCATAACAGAATTCATACCATCATTTCGGCAAAAAATTAGTTTTTAGTACGACTAAAGGTGGGATCACACGATTGCCGCAATGCACCAATTTTAAACAATTTTTATTGGGCTGATAAAAAATCAAATTCTCTGCAATCACATGATTGTCACATTTTACTGAAATTTTACTGTCGCAAATTGTCGCAAAACAATTTAGTACCAATAATTGCCGCATTATAGTCACACGATTGTTATATTATACGGCAACTCTGAGAAACAGCTGTTGTAGCTGATGACAAACTTTGTTTTCCAAAAAAAAAAAAAAAAAAAAAAAAAAAAAAAAAAAAAATTAATTAAATGTTAAAAATATGGTTGGTTCATTAAAAAGAAAGAAAATTGCTTCGGCTATTATTATAATGTTATGCGGCCTGAAAAAGCAAAAAATTAATAGTAACAACAATTGAATTTTGCTTATTCAAAAACAGAAATCATGCGTTTAAACAATTTTGAAACTAAATAAATGTATACATATGTATGTATGTATGTATGTATGTATGTATGTATGTATGTATGTATGTATATTATTGGCGGGCATTGTCTTCTTTGGTTGCCGCATGAGAACACATTAAATATTGGTGGATTTTTAGAGTTTTTATTGCTGATTAGTTGTATGTCAAGTGTTCACACGGTTGTCGCATCAGGGTTGTATTTGATTGGGACAAATAGGAACAACATTCGTTTTGGTTGCCGCATGAGCCAATAAATTGTGCTATCACACGATTGGCACACAAAATGTAACAAAAATTGGTGTATTGCGGCAATCGTATGAGCATTTACGGTATTCAAACGGTCTCATATTGTGTCATAATGTCAGAAAGTACTAACATTTTATGATAGTTTAAAAAAATTGTTGTTGTGCTGCAAACAAAAATAGTCATAAATTAATAAGACTTCATCGACTGTGTTTAGTGATTCGTCATAAGTTAACAGCATACATCTGAGGCGAACGGCTAAAACGCATTCGTCGAGCCGGTGATATTCTTTACCTGTCGCAAATTATATTCTAAAAAAATATTTTATATATACATAAAAAACTCCTTATATGCGTATAACGCTTATATGTATGCATGTACCCAAACAAGAATGCATTTGTTTAATAGCTGAAGGCCTTGTTCTACTATCCTACTCAGTCGTACGATATGGTAAAAATGAAATGTGTGCTCACAAAGTGTGATAGTGTGGACTAAACATGTTTGTGTACGATACGAATGTACGCATGTGTGTGTTTCGCAGATATTTATATCAACATCCATGTCCATGCATTTCACCTAAAAATGAGATACTAATCTTAGAAGACTGGCAGCCCGCAAACGCTTGTGTAATGGCCGCCGTCCAAAAAATGAATCGACTCCGTTCAACCGGCGCACAGTGGGGGATTTTGCAAAAAAATTGGAAATAATTCTGCCGTTTCTAAACGGATGGCTCGATTGCAATGAAATTTCAGACAGGCATAAAAGAGGTGTATTCAAGCTTAAGTTTTGAGATTGGACTATATAGCGTTTAAGTGGGCGTGTCCACGCGCCCCCAAAGTGGGCCACCTGGGGTATGTGAAAAATTAAAAACGATCTAATTTTTTCATTTCAAATTCTTTTGCAAATATTTTTTATTTTTAAATTCTTCTAGTCAAGGCCTACAAAAAATGTCGCGACAGGTATATATTATCTCTTAAAGTTTTCGAGATATTAAAGTTTTAAAAATTAAATTTTCGTGTTTTTATCAACCCTGGTCCAGTATTTTCACATTTTTGAGCTCAAATCCTAACCGATTTTTCAAAAATAAGTTTTATTAGCTTGCCAGTATTTTTTTCAATACTATAAAAAAAATTTGAGCAAAAAATCTTTTATAAAGAAAAAGTTATATTCAACACAATTTAAAAATTCAAAAAAAGTCAGTTTTTAGCATATTTTTAGGGCAAAAAGTAACTTTATTGTTTTTTATTTCTGGAAGAACTTTCCAAAGTAAAGTATATGTTGCTTATATTTTTTTAAAAGCTTATTGTTAAGAAAATATTTTAAAGAAAAAAAAATTTGAAAATTATGTCCTGTTGCGTAAGGGTAGCATCCTAAAATTAACCCATTTGTTTAGACAAAACCGACTTTAGCCCAAAATTTCTAAAATCGCACGCCTCTAACCTAAATATTTTTACTTGTTTTTTATAGTTATAAGTATTTTTTAGTTTTATGCAAATGGAATTTGTCGCCCCAGGATATTTGCTGGAATGACAGCAAAAAAACTAAAAAATCCCATTTTTGGGAATTTTTGAAAGTTTTTTGGGAATTTCGGGATTGGTATTATTTTTTCCCTACATTTTGCAAATAATTTTTATTTCTTTTATAAATTCCTATATTTTTGCAAAATTTTGTAAAAAAATATAAATAAATGAAAATTTTATAGGCATTTCAAAAAATTTTATTTCTCAAAAACTTTTATTGAAGGACGTTTTTTTCTGTATTTTTGCAAAAATTGTTTTAAAAAGTTTTAAATTTCTAAAAAATTTAATAATATATAAACTAGAGGTAATTACCTAACTAATGATATATAATATGAAACCCCCTTTCATTTTAAGGGTATGAAATTAATGGGCTACAACTAACCTATTTGCAATGAAAATTTCCAAAAATTAGTACTGATTCAGCGTTTGGGAATACAAGGGGTGAGGCACTGTTTATTTTACGCAGTATTTTCTATTACGCAGTAGCCTTATTACGTTAGTATAATCTTTGAATATTTGTTTTATTGCTTTACCTGGTTTGCTTTAATAGGTAGTATTACCTGCAACTAATACGAAGGGTACATTTCTTTTTATCCCTATTTATTTATTATTAAAGGCTAGACATTTCAGCTAAACATACCTGAATTTATGGTAATTAAGGGCTGATGTATTCAATTGTTATTGTTTTTCAAAAACGTTTAAGTAATAATAATATCATGTTTGCATTTTCGAAAATTGAAGTACAACTGACACAATAGTCTGAACAGCCACTAAGTAATTAGAGTGTTAATACCACCTTCGCGTGTTTCCTTTATTGATCTACCTGTTTCGCTTTAATACGCAGTACTACCTGAACTTATGCTTATATTTAGTGATCATATGTAAATATTTTGTATACCTGAATACAATTTCGATGGTTATTATACATGTATGTGTAGGCGGGGAAACTAAAAACAAAGTCAACCTTTAGAGATAAATTAATCTTTAAAAATAGTTAGCGAGACAGTTGGCGCATGGTATAAAATATCTCGCAATTAATAGTTGGCATCATTAAAAAGTTGACGATCATGGCCATCACACTAAAACACATCGATTTATATTCAGTTTTATACAAAAGTGCAAACTTACAGCAACAGAAAAAAGTCAAATTTCTACTTGATTATATTGAAGAAACATATACAACTAAAGTAGACAAAAAGGATATTTGCAAAATTGAGAATTTTGTTAAGGCATTCGAAAAAAAATGGAAAGCTGTCAATAGCTCTAATGCAAAATTTAGAACAAAATTTTCTGATTGGTTGGAGGTATCTATACAATTCCCAATTTCCTTATCTACTCCTGGCGCTAAATGTAAGGAATATGAAGACTTAGGCCCGAAGTCAAAGCAAGCACGCTTAACAACAAATCTTACAACCATGTCTACCGAAGAAGTTACAGACACATTTAATGCGATGCTAAAAAAGAAAGATCAACCCATGGATGCTGTGAAAATTGCAAATGTTCTTCCGAATGCATCACCTAAAAGGCTTAATCGTATTGTTAAGAGCATTCCAACACCATCGTTTAATTCAGCTTTCACAGAAGAAGAAGCCATTGCTCTTATGTTGCAGCTTCAACTTAGTCGTGATAAATATATAATATTGAGAAAAGCATTGAAAGAAAAAGGAGTTGAGGTTTTGCCATCATATGATGCTCTGCAAGAAAGGAAGAAGAGCATTATACCCACTGGTATTAGAGTTTCTGACCGAAAAGTTACTGTTGGAATCTCATCTCTTCTAGAAAACACAGCATCAAGGATAGTTTCAACACTTACTGCAGAGCAGCTAAATAAAATTAACCACAGCGAAGTGAAACTAATATGTAAATGGGGATGTGATGGATCGTCGTTACTTTCAGAATACAAGCAGCCCACTGAAGGTCACTTATTATCTGATTACAAAGGCGTACTTATGGCATCAATGGTTCCATTACGGCTTCGAAAATATGCTGACAAGGACTCTCCATCAACTAGTTTCGAAGAAGACATTTGGATAAATTCAACTCCTGGATCTAAATCATTTTGTAGACCAATTACTTTCGAGTATACTAAGGAGACAAAGATTGCAACTCAAGAACTTGTACATCATATTGAATCGGAAATTAAATTAATGCAGCCCATTTTGATCGAAATAGAGGACTACTCTTTCAATGTATCGTTTGATATGAGATTAACGATGATTGATGGTAAAGTTAGCAATGCTTTAACAAAAACGTCATCTACTTGGAGTTGTTCTTTATGTGGAAAAACGAAAAGTCAATTCTCAAATATGTCATCAACTACAAAGGTTAATGAAGACGTTCTTAAATATGGAATATCTCCTCTACATGCTCGCATACGTTTTCTGGAACATTTTCTACATATAGCTTATGATTTGAAATACAGAAGTAGCCTTGAAAATGTAAATAAATCAGTAATTAAAAACGACGAGCTAAAGATAATGAGAGCTAACGAAAAGCAAAGAATTCAGGAGGAGTTTAAGCAACATACCGGATTAAATATTGATAAGCCACTAGTGGGATATGGGAGTACAAATGATGGAAACACGGCTAGACGATTTTTTAGCAATTTTGAAATAACCTCACAGATTACCGGAATTAATATGGAATTATTGCAAAAAGTTAATATAATTTTAACAGCAATAAACAGTAAACATAAAATAAATGCAGATAAGTTCGGCGAGTACTGTGCAGGCGTTTCGAGACTGCTTCTTAACTTATACCCCTGGAAAGATTTCTCACCAACAGTACACAAGGTTTTGTGTCATGGAAAAATAATAATGGAACATCATATACTACCACTCGGAGAGCTCACAGAAGAACCTCAAGAGTCTAGAAACCGTGATTTTAAACATATCCATCAATTTAGCTCCAGAAAGTGCTCCAGACAATCTCAAAATCAGGACATATTTCAGAACCTTATTTTGTCCTCAGATCCCGTCTTATCACTTATGAGAAGGAGATGGATCTGCTACAGAAATTTGACATTTGATTGCAGTAATGAATTCAAAGATTTGATGTATCTGCTAGATCTAGAAGAATTTGATACGGATTATTTTGTAAAGTTAACGTAATTGTATATTTGATTGATTGATTGACTTTCGTATTCCCAAACGCTGAATCAGTACTAATTTTTGGAAATTTTCATTGCAAATAGGTTAGTTGTAGCCCATTAATTTCATACCCTTAAAATGAAAGGGGGTTTCATATTATATATCATTAGTTAGGTAATTACCTCTAGTTTATATATTATTAAATTTTTTAGAAATTTAAAACTTTTTAAAACAATTTTTGCAAAAATACAGAAAAAAACGTCCTTCAATAAAAGTTTTTGAGAAATAAAATTTTTTGAAATGCCTATAAAATTTTCATTTATTTATATTTTTTTACAAAATTTTGCAAAAATATAGGAATTTATAAAAGAAATAAAAATTATTTGCAAAATGTAGGGAAAAAATAATACCAATCCCGAAATTCCCAAAAAACTTTCAAAAATTCCCAAAAATGGGATTTTTTAGTTTTTTTGCTGTCATTCCAGCAAATATCCTGGGGCGACAAATTCCATTTGCATAAAACTAAAAAATACTTATAACTATAAAAAACAAGTAAAAATATTTAGGTTAGAGGCGTGCGATTTTAGAAATTTTGGGCTAAAGTCGGTTTTGTCTAAACAAATGGGTTAATTTTAGGATGCTACCCTTACGCAACAGGACATAATTTTCAAATTTTTTTTTCTTTAAAATATTTTCTTAACAATAAGCTTTTAAAAAAATATAAGCAACATATACTTTACTTTGGAAAGTTCTTCCAGAAATAAAAAACAATAAAGTTACTTTTTGCCCTAAAAATATGCTAAAAACTGACTTTTTTTGAATTTTTAAATTGTGTTGAATATAACTTTTTCTTTATAAAAGATTTTTTGCTCAAATTTTTTTTATAGTATTGAAAAAAATACTGGCAAGCTAATAAAACTTATTTTTGAAAAATCGGTTAGGATTTGAGCTCAAAAATGTGAAAATACTGGACCAGGGTTGATAAAAACACGAAAATTTAATTTTTAAAACTTTAATATCTCGAAAACTTTAAGAGATAATATATACCTGTCGCGACATTTTTTGTAGGCCTTGACTAGAAGAATTTAAAAATAAAAAATATTTGCAAAAGAATTTGAAATGAAAAAATTAGATCGTTTTTAATTTTTCACATACCCCAGGTGGCCCACTTTGGGGGCGCGTGGACACGCCCACTTAAACGCTATATAGTCCAATCTCAAAACTTAAGCTTGAATACACCTCTTTTATGCCTGTCTGAAATTTCATTGCAATCGAGCCATCCGTTTAGAAACGGCAGAATTATTTCCAATTTTTTTGCAAAATCCCCCACTGTGCGGCGCCAGTTGTTTTTGTTTGAATAAAATTATTTATTCAATTTAATATCATTTAGGAAATAAATGCATTAAAATATATACATATGTATGTATATGTTCGTAAATATGGACATATTTGATTTCAAATTTACTTGAATCAGCTATCAAAACATCTAATAGCTAGTTTTTTCACTTATTTTGGCATTATGAACAAAAATATTTAAATGGCTTTCTTTTTTTTAACAGCTGACTCATATTTTAAATAGCGCACTACTTTATGACAGGTTGCTCACAGCAGTCATATATTTTCGTGCTATTATTTTAAGACTTCGTACTTTAGGACGACCCTTTGAATACTGTAATTAAGTAAGTCGCTTGATGTTCGGTTTCGTAGTTTTGTGGCAAAATTCCCAGCAACGGAGAAAACCCGTTCGCTATTCACCGATGTTGGTTTTATTGTTAGTAAAGCATTAAAAAAATTATCTAAGTTTTTAGTTCGATTATTGCTCGCTTCATATAAAGCAAATTCTTTTCTTAGAAAATTAGTCTGAGGAAGTTTGGGCATTTTTGGATTTTTGCCCTTGCATTTTCCATAGCATTTTTCAATTTAATTTTAAAATATTCATTGAATTTCGTTGTCAGATATATCAGAATCGCTGCTGGACAATTCAGAAAGTGATTGATCAAACAGCCATTTATATAGTGGTTCCCCATACACATAATTTGAAAGAATTTTTTAATAATTTCCTATTGACATCAGGCATTGTTAAATAATTTAGTAATGCTAACATTTTTTCATTACGTCTTTGGCCAACTTTATCTCGAATTGATTCAGCTGTGTTTTGAGGAAATTGTGTTTTTATTAACATACGCTGTATCATGATACAATTAACAAGGTAGCCTCGTCAGCTAAACCGTTAATCAACTGACTACTTTAGGTTGTCAAGAGATTGCAGAGATGAAAGGCAGCCAAAACGTGGTAGCAAATCCGCGTAAGCTCAGTGCATCTCTCTTCTATAAATGTAGAAGTGGCGTCGTTTTGACAGTTTGCATAAGTTGTACAAAAACAAAATGCATGTTATTTTTATTGAAGTTATTCTTATTGTAGCGAAAAGGCTACCTTGTTAGTTGTATCATGCGCTGTATTGATTATAGCATCAGCTACTAAGAGGTTAGAGTCTCGGCGACTAAGCGGTGTTTTGTAATAGTGATGTTTATATAGAAACAGCGTATTTTTAGAATGAAATTCCGTTATTTTTAAAATTCATTTAACAAAAGTTTTCTTTATTACATGAAATAATTAATTTTAAGAAAATAAAATATTACTGTTATAAAATTCAATTTAAGCATTTCCCGTTTTCCCGGGAATTTTCAAACATTTACCCGGGAATTCCCGATGAAAATTTTTCGGGCGAGAACTCCCGGGAATTCCTGAACACCAAAAAAAAAACATGCATTTGCATAAAAGTCCAAGCTCTGGTCACTACTAAAAATGCCACAAAAGATTGTGTTCCAATTGGAAAGCTTCTGGCTTTTTTTTTTGAGTTCTTTTTTAATTAAAAATATTTTTTTTTGTTGCAAATCACGAAACTGTTGAATAATTGATTGCTAAATTATGTTTGTATAGATATAGAAAAAAATTTTATTTTTCAGACCGCATTTATTGTAATAAATATGTACTTAAACAAATCAGATATTTATGTGAATGCAAAGCGTGTAATTGTAACAATACAACATGCGTTTTCATGAAGCGGCATGCAAAGTGTTTCATAATTATTTTCTTAATTATTAGTTTTAGCCCCTTCTCAAGTTCAATTACTTGATCTTCTCGACTCAACTTATTGGCACAGATGTAACAAACAATCACCCCTATCACGAATAATTTTTCCCATTTCCCAAAGGTGCGATAATTTTTCCCATAAAATGTGTTCCCATCTTCTGACATACATATGTATATGTAATTCAGTGGTGAATGACATGCATAAAAAATGTTCCAATTTAAGATTTCGCCTTATCGTGCATGGATTTTTCAAAGACATTTTTCCCATTTTTTGTATCAATTTGTTCATTTTATTTTCTTTGGGGAACTAGAAAAAAATGTGAGTAGTTGTTACATTTTAATGGATATATAAATTAACAAAAAACCATCTTTGGGTCTAAATCAATAAATAAATAATGTGCAAGAGGACATGCTGCTCAATAGGATGCAAAATAACCGACCCATTCCATGTGGTCTTGTGAGGGTTTCTAAAGATATGTTGGCCGAATTTTGGAATCCGCTTACAGAAGAACTCCTGACAGTTAGCTCTCGTTTCTTCTTCTGCTGGATATGTTATCCATTCTGCACAGAGACTTTTTTCTAAGGCATCCAACACTTTAGAGAGCACCTCGCAAAAAGTGGATTACGCCATTCCTACTTCATACGAAGGGCGGAATACCAAATGATATTTTTGTTTCCGGCAGAGAATCTGTCGAAATATTCAACAGGTATAAATCAAATGGAAACAAATTGATTTAAATTCTTTAAATTAAATCTTAATCCACTTATAATGTATCGGGCAACTCTAATGAATTAGATGCATCTCGCAAAGCACGACGCGCTATGCGCTGTTGCTGAATCTCCTATAATTTGATTGATATCTATTAATTAAACAGAACAAAGATGTTGTGTTAGATATTTCAAATACCTATAGCTGGGGGACAGCTAGCTGTGTAAATTCCCATGGGAAAGACGAAGCACGAAGTTAATTGGCGGCCGAAATTATTAAATTCATATAAAATCACTATTATCGCTCGCCTCCATTAAACGTGAGTCGCTCTAATGCACATACAAACATAAAAATCTTTGTTTCCTTGCGCAAATTATGTAAGAGGTAAATTATTCACGATATACTAAATATAAGTTAAAAAAAAAAAAATAAATGAAACGGATAAGAGCACTGAAGAACATGCGTCACCACACCACATCACACCGCACAGCACAGCACAACACATACAGAGATTGACTTTGAAATTCATTCTGCAGCGGTTGGTATTTACTGATTACATTTTGGATGTTTAAGCCGATGTTCAATAAGCAGCCATTCGAGTTCATTTCTCGCGGAGAAAACATTATATTGCTTTCGAACAAACATACTGTACATTAACAACTGCGATTTGAAATCGAACTAGTCCCAAAAAATGATGCTAACGCACTTTTTATTTGCATGTGCAGTAACCAGTTGTGTCGGTAAATAATTTAAACTAAAGCATATATGTATATGTACTTATATACATACACAATAGATTTTAATTGCCAATTGCCTTTTTTCTATTTTATTTCCATCTCCACTAGATCTAGCAACAAGTGTTAAGTGCTATAACTGCGCTGTGGCAGCCGAGATTTTAACAATTGATCATGACCAAGTCTTCACACCATCATGTTCCAAGTTCGACGGCTCACCAAAATATATAATAGACTGCCCCTATTCAACAATGTGCTCGCGAATTATTTCAACCATGTTTTTGCAGAAAGGAATTGAACAGCAAACTGTTACACTTGGCTGCGCTCCACAAAAACTTTTGCGTCACGTATTAAATAAAATAAATATTTTTTAAGAAACAAAAAAAAAACATTTTTCACAATACGAAAAATTTCAGGTCTTGTACAAAGGAAAGTGGAAGGAAGAACATTCAGTGCAAGAAATTTACTCTGAAGATTGTCAGACGATGAATAGTGCCAACTTAATTGGAGCAACAAAAACCTACTGTTATTGTCGCGGTGATCTTTGCAATTCTGGTCGCAAAATCGATTACTTTATTAACACAAATTATTTATTGCTGTATTTGCTTGTGGCTAAAATTACTTTTTGGGAAAACTTGTAAATAATATATTTTTAATATAATTCAAATGCTAAAATCAAATTGTTTACGCATGTGTACTGGCATGAACAAAAAAAAAAGTGCCACTTCCACGACATGTCAAAGAAATCATTTTCAAGACGTCCAATTTTCGGTCGGTGTGTGGTGGGTTGGTCACATATTTGATTCCTCTACGGGTACACTGAGCCCCTCCATCACACTTGCCCGCAGCGGAGTCAAATGTATGACCAACCCCCAATAATTTTTATCACAATTTTTAGACATCTTAATCGCACAGGAATAGCGGGAGGAGATGAATGTAGAGCATGTGGGGAGGAAAACGAGACACTACATCACTATTTATGTCAGTGCCCCGCCTTCTCACAAATACGATCCCGACATCTTGGGAGAGACACCTCACCAGACATAACCCAATTACGGGGCAGAGGCTCGAGGAAATTAAGGAACTTTGTGAATGAGACGGAGTTCCTATCCAAGGAGCGCACAACAAGCCTATACTGGCTTGGGTGTATGTCGCAAGACATGGGCAAACAAACCCCTCCAATCAACCTAAGACACGGGCAAACAAACCCCTCCCATCAACCTAATCTAATCTAACCCTAAATCCAGCCGAGCTATTCAAAAAATAATTTCCAAAAAAAATGCTGGGACCCAAGTGAAAGCAACCCTGCAAATGAAAAAATATCTTTTTAAATCGATTCATAAGCAGCGGCCCGAATCTTTAATACCCCTCACAACAGTCACATCCTTATACACTGGTGGCCAAAACTAAAGCAACTACTGCACTCTTGATTGATTTATAAAATATAGAACGCGTATAAAATTCTTAATTCAATGCATTAATTCAGGTCCAAGAACAGACCTCAAAAATGTTTTCTGTCTTTTTCAGCCGTCCATATGCCGCCGACATTTCGTTCGAAACTGCGGTTGTCTCTACATGAGTCACATACATGATTTTGCTTTTACAAGAGACAGCAGCAATTGGTCGGCATTAACACCAGCACAAGTCGCATGGAGCCATTTAGAACAAAGTAAGCAGGAAATGTTACCTTGCGATTTGGTAATATTTTTCCGGCAGCAGTGCAGAGAGCATGAGCTGTTATCGCTGGCTCACAGACACGATGTAAAGCCCGTATGACACTACATTTTTCTTGCATTGTTCAAATTTTGGAGAACAGTGCAAATATAATGTAATAGTAGAATTTAGTATGTGAAAAGAGTTCAACTATATTAAGATAAATGCAAAACTGTCAACATTTTTGTTGAAGTTATCGATAAAAAATGAGATCATGTCAAAAAAATGTCAAATTTTTCAACTTAAAATTGACATTTCAAACATGAATGTCGCTGTGTCAGCGGTTTATGGACAATTTTCGCTATTTAACGCTTCTTTTTCGGAAAATTTTTATTTCCTAGCGCTTCCTTGAAATAAAATGAATACAACACTTACAAAAAAGATGCCAGTTTTGTTTACGTTTTGTATATTTGGTTCTTTCTAGCAATTGCTGTTTCTTTCTATCAATTCTATACAAATTAATGAAAGAAAAATGAAGTATCATACGGGCTTAAATGATGTTGTATATAATGGCGGCCAATAGGCGAATGGGGTTACGTTATTTTTGCCTTCACTTTTCAATAAATTGCTTACCCCCAATTTTTGACTTGGATTTTAAATGCGATTTCAATTTAAATTTGATTTAAATACAAAATTGAGTCAAACGGTTGCTATTGAAATCAAACTTAAACGGCCTGCCGTGCCCATTTAAAATCGATTTAAGTTTTTCGTACTCCCATATGATTTTGACAGTTTGTTTTGTTCTGCAAATGAAGAAAATTGCACATGTTTTTGTAATCAACTTCTATGGCAGTGAAATTGGGAGTCCTTTTATCACTTTTGTTACTCATTTTAATAGTTTTTACAAAATAATTTATTATTTTCTAAACTTTTCATAATTTCACTTGCTTCCAAATTTGTTTAAACAGCTGTTTTTTTATTGAGTTATCGATAATTTTTTGACACTTACATTGTGCCGCCGTACTTTTATTACAATTAATTACCAAAAATAATTTTAGTCTGTAAAACAGAAAACTATTTTAAATCCAACTTAAATTTTAAGGAAAATTTACTCATTTTGTATTTAAATCCCAAGTCAAAAATCGGGGGTTAGGGCTTAAAATTTTGTTAAATAAATTCAATAACTTTTATTAGACTGATTGCATATATTGGCTCTATTCACTAAATATGTGATTTTGTAGTTATTTTTAGCAAAATTTAGTTTTATTTTGTGAAATTTCTAAATCAAAACATTTTTTAACGTTCGTCTACAGACCCGATTTCTTAAGAAATCAATTTTAGCTACACGTATGTATCTCGCTTCATACCGATATCGAAAAATTTTATTTTTGCCTTTATATCGTGCCTTGGCGCCAAAAATTATTTTAGTTGGCCTGCAGGTCCAAGTTCTTATTAACTTTCGTAGCTTTTGGGCTGAATTACAATATTATATACATGACACGATGTATGAAGAGATTGACATCAAATGTTTTTTTCTAAGTCGAGCAGTTTTTTTAGGAACTTTATTTCAACAGTATACTTTTGGATACGAACTTTCTATCGATACTGATTCTGAATATACTATATATGTACGTTATAAGAGGGAAATTAAAACTCAGGACTTTACAAACTTATTTATATCCTTAACGCTTGTTATGAAGAGTACAAAAAGACATCACCTAGTGGAGAGATGTTACGAGGATTTAAAAAATCAAACAAAAAGCTTTAGTAAACATTGTAAAAAAATTACTGGGAATCACAGATATTCTGTGCTGTGAATCGTTTTGCCAGCAAAACTTAATTTTGTGTTGAGAAAATAAAAAATATGGAAAAAACAAATAAAAATATACTGGTGAAGAGAAAACGTGACAAAATTCACAACAAAAGGTGGACAGATAAAGAAATTCAGCAAGTTTTAGAATATTTGCAAGAACATGCAGACTTTGAGGTAAGAAAGTCACTCGAGCTTTGTGGTAAAAATCGTAGTGAATATAGCAGTGGTAAAATTAGTATCAAGAGTGAGAACCGCTAATGTATTAATTCAGGTCCAAAAATGAACATTTTCAATATATTTACTGTATTTTTCAGCTGTCTATATGAATTAATACATTTCAATTTGGCTCTTAAAGCAAATAAATAATTACATATGTAAGTTCATATTTGAATATTCAAAAAAACTTTTACTTTTTGATACTTTCAAAAATACAAATCGTAGTAACCAATGCACAGTGGGGGATTTTGAAAAAAAAAGTGGAAATAATTCTGCAATTTCTAAACGGGTGAACCGATTGTAATAAAAATTCACACACATCTTAACGAAGTATTGGTGAGCTTAAGTTTAGAGTTTAAACTTTATACACCCAAAGGGGGCGGAGCTCTACACCCCTCAAGTGGGCCTCCACGGCTATGAGAAAAATTCGAAAGCATGTCAAAGTTATGGTTTTGATCCAAATAAAACGAAATTTTGTAGGTAGATTTTCCTACTAAAGAGCTTTAAAAAAATGTGCAACATTGATGGATTTTCATTTGCAGGTTAGGAGATATACGACGAATACTATTAAAATTTTTACATTTTTCTCTTTTCTGGCCCACTGTTTTGTTAATAGCAAAGACAACATTAGTCAGATTTACAAAATCTGTTCTTTTCTGAACTTAAAACAAAATTTTCAATCTTGCAAAAAAAGAATTAGTTTGAAAAACTTATTTGGTTAAAAGTTATACGCAGTTTAAGTTCAAATTCCTAAAAAACTCGATTTTTCCCCGTTTTTTTGTGGAAAAAAGTACGTTTATTATTTCGTAATTATCTACGCTATATTTATATTTTTTGGAAGAATATACTATGTGGTGTATTATGATGGAAAAGAAAATTAAAATTTTTTGTTTTTTAAGAAAGCACAGTGTTGCCAAATAGAGGAATTTTTATAGCAAGTTCTCGGTTTATGGCTTTTTTTTCTCCAATTCCAAAGCTAGAAACAAATAATTGTGTATACGATCCTAAAGCCTGGCATGTGTTAAAAAATTCACCATACTTCTAGCTGCACCTCGCAAAAAGTACAAGAAATACAGCAAAAATATTAAAAAATCCCATTTTTGGGATTTTTTAATTTTTTTCTGGGAATTACGGGGTTTTATGAATTAAATCTTACCAGCTTTTACATTTTTCCTATTAGGTACGTTATTTTCTACGTAAATGACAATTTTTAGCAGAAAATAATAACAAATAAAAATTTTGCAGCATAAGAAAAAAGCGCTGAATACTGAAAAATCGCATTTCTGGGATTTTTTGATTTTTTTCTGGGAATTCCGGGATTCTAAGAAGTAAATCTCATCGGTTTCAACTTGTATCTAATAACTACGTCATAGTTTACCTACATGCGGGATTTTGGCAGAAAATGTTCACAAATAAAAATATTGTAGTGTAAGGAAGTAGACCGTTATATATGTACATACATGCATATATTCGCTCTATTTTCAAGAACTCTTTTGTTTAAGCCGACTAATGCCTCTCAGTATTACTTTATCTATCGCAAGCCGATGTAGGTAATTTAACTTAATATTTTAATACTAACTAAACATTTTTCAACTTTCAACAGTATTTGTTAAGTACTCATACATATGTATATGTATAATAGTTGTGATCCCGTACTCAAAGTTGATGCAAGTGAGAGAGCTTTTGAGAGAGAAATAACCTTGTTCTTCTTGTACGAAACAGTCCGCGCTTTTTCTTAGTGCTATTTTGGGCAAGTAGTTTAACAATCAGTTGTTGCAAAAAGTAAGCAATACATTTGTTACCATACTCAACATTGGGAACCCGCGGAGTCGCAATTTGCACGAACACTGTTCCCGTACTCAAAGTTCGTACAAGTGAGAGAACTTTTGATAGACAAACGCGCTTTTTCTTCGTGCTAGTTTGATCAAGTAGTTGAACAATCAGCTGTTGCAAAAAGTAAGCAATTACAAACGAAAAAGTTCGACCGAATCTATCAAAATACTAACAATTTTGATGTTTTTCAATTAGTAATTCATATAAAAGTACCTGCAAAGCACTTTAAAATCTAAATGCGTAAATAAAAACACTTTATTTTCTCGAAATGTAAGTTTCAATTTTCTCTACAGCATCAAAATATAGCGAATGTTTTTTTTTTTTTTTTTTTTGATAGATATGTGGTTTTTAGTGTTTCCGTAATTTGTGCATTTTTATCTACAAGTATGTATTATTGAGAGAAATTCATGATGGCTCTCATTCGAGCGAACTTTGCTTAAAAAGTACGGGATCAAGCTTATTCTCGAAAGGCTAATTTTTACTTTATAGTCGAACTTCATGATTTACAATCGTTAATTACTGTATCAGGCTTTAGTTCGATTTCATTTCCTCAGAATCCAGAGAATTTTTTTTTATCGTAAAACTGGTCATAGAGATGTCATAAATATATTTGCAGATAAAATAAATTTATCATATATGTATGTATGTATAAAAAACAAAGTAGTATTTTTTATAGGAGATTAAGGACATCTAGTTATCTGTTACCCTTTTGATATTCTAGATTTTCAACGAACCTACTCTATGAAGTAGTCTGTTCGAGATAGGTTTGTAAATATATATTTTTTATACAAAAAAAAATTAAATAAACGTACGCAAAGAATCGAAATTTTTTCTTTGCGATAAGCGTCGCAGGATACACAAATAAATGCATACTTACATTTCCATCGTTTTCCACGAGGCACAGAAACACAACATCTTCTCGCAACAACCGCACAGCTGCATGTAATGGATGTTTCGTTTTGCTTTTCAACATTTTGAAGAGTAATGGTCCGGACATGTGCTCGAAATCCTGAGGTGTCAAATCATCCCAATGTGTTGATATCAATCCTGAACAGTAATCAAGAAGACTAGCGGCACCGACTTCCTCTGCCACACAATAAAAACGCACACACGAACGAACTCCCACCGAAGCAACCAATGCCCGTTCGCAAAGACCGAGTAAACCTGGTAAATGAAACCGATGTGATGCTCTTAACAATCCTAATGACTGCCGGTCATGCTGCAAGTCAACCACATCCATATAAATCCAACGCAGAAGAGCCATTGCTATGTCCTCTTCCATATCGCTCCAATCCAACTCGTTCACATCTGCTAATATTTCCTCACGCCACTCTTCAGAGCGAGCATGTAAAACAAATTTATGAGCTGGCATTACTTTTGATGTCATTTTAATGGTCAGATCAGAGTATAGGGTTCGCCCATATAGAGATGCTACCGTTAAAACTAATCGCGACACAAAGCTACTGAATTCACCAGTCGCTTCATTATCACTGGAGGCCACAGCTTTACTATACTTTCGTTCTAAATCAGCATATCCTTTTTGTAGCTTCGTGTATTCCTCTTTCAGCAACATTAAATGTTTTTCAAGTTTTTGCATTGATGCTGCATCGGTTGAACCTGAACGGAAGTGTAAATCGTAATCGTTATTAGATAAATCTGAAAACAACGCCCACTGACTTCCATTTGATTTAATTTCAGCAGTACTGAATATGTATATTTAAAATACTTTGTTTACCCATTTTTACCGCAGCTTACTCCAATATATGATTTCAGTATAGGTATGTATTTGTTCTTGACTTGAGAAAATTCTTAAAATTGTTTTGCTCTTTTTCGTTTTTCACTACGGTTTAGAGACCTAAGCCGCCATGAATTCCGATGCACCACTAAGTGGCTCATTAGCCGCCGCCAATATCTACGCCAACTTCTGTTCTGAATATACGAAATGGATCAGAACAAACATGCTTTTAAAATTTGATGCTTTCAAAACTCAGCGTAATAATTAAACTTAAAAGTTCTCAATCAGCGTTTTACAGGCAGCAAAATAATTACAAAATTTTAGTAAGTGTTTTAAAACCGCTGTTGTTTAGCCGAATTTGTGCGCAGCACACCGATTTTTTTCAAACGACTTGGTTCTCTAGTGTGAAGGTGCAATGTGCAGTTGCACAGTTTTTGTTGTCAAATATGTCAACAACTACAACCACAAAGCAATTAATTTTTTCACACACAGATGGCCTGTAGTATGTGCAGTAATATGCCGTTACTTAGCGCCATCTAATGTTAAGACCGATAATATGCAATCGTTGAAATGCTAAGAGATGGTGCTTAGTGCAGCCCAATTTCGATGCAGGGGACGACGCGATTTTCGACTAGTTCATATATAGCGCCATCTCTCCAGTAAGATAATAATTAAACCAGCACTTCATGGCATTTCTTGAAGACGAAAAAGTACCATGAGGGGGTAAAACGCGCAAAACCACATACTAAAAAGGGGAAAATATCAACTCTCCATTTCAATTTTAGTCAAGTCAACAAGCGATGTGATACATGGCACTAAAGTTTTTAAAACCACTGGAACAACTTACATTTAAATTTGTTCCACAATATATACAAAAAAGATTAGATACATACATATATGTAGGTATTGCAAAATTGATTAAAATACATACATGTTAGCAACAATAAAATCACAATTAATTTTATAAACGTTTAACAAAATAAAAGCAGAAACAAAAGAGTATAATATGCATGATCATGGTCCAATTATCAGGTGAATGCATCTCTCCATATGATTTTGTGTGTTTTCATTGTGGGACTGTCAAAAGCTGTATAAACGTATGTGGTTGTTGTAGGTTTGACAGTTTCGCCACTATTATTACACAAACAAAATAAAAGCATTTTTTTATTGTAGAGTTGCACTGATCACCTGATCATTGTACAACTAATAGCGCAGCCTCGTCAACTAAACCGTTAAGCATCTGACTACTTTAGGTTGTCAAGAGAATGCAGGACGAAAGGCAGCGAAAACGAGCTCTACAAGCTAAAAGCAGTAGTCAGCTGGGCTTGTAAGGCTATCTGGTATCCAGCTGCCTTGGACCTGGTAAATAGGCCTTGTTACATGATGAAATCAAAAATTTTAAATCTGTTAAAATTTTTTGTTAAAATTTGTTTTTAGCAAAATGTGTAATAAAATCGAATACGCACACGCTCGCAGAAACATGCACGCATTCTTTTTGTTAACCAATACCACAACCTCTTAACCAATAACACAAAGTACACAGAGGTGAAAAGCGGCCAAAACGAGATAGCAAACCAAAAAACACTGTGTTCGTCTCGTTTTTGGAAACGTTTTAGAATTTTTGAGTAATAATAATTGAGTAAAAGCTCAATTCTCAATTTCTACTGGTAGTTACTGACGTCGCATTCTAATCGTAACTGCAAATTTCTTTAGACACCACTGTCTAGTGTTGGTATACCTAGGCGAAGCAACTACAGGTGGTCGCAATTCAATTCGCTTCAACATTTTCTCTCGAGTTGTCATAAGTTTTGTTGTCGTTTGCTATCAGCTTTGACAACTCAGAAGATAAAATCATGAAAAAATGTTGAAGCGAATTTGGATGCGGGCACCTATGAATGGATGCGCCTTGGAAGTAACTAATACAGACTAGAACAATTTTGTTTTATCTTTGGCTTAGATGGGGTTCGAACTCGGACCTGTTGGCTTAATAGAAGGTGGGCTAACCATTTGATGCTAGCGATTACGCTGCCGATCTTGAAATGGGTTTTTAGTATTTCCGCTTAATTGAGTTTCTAAAAATGCACGACTTTTGACGCATTAATTAATTAAATCGCCGGCGCAATTAAACGAAAATCGCTTAATTGAGCAATATGTGCAATAAAGCAAAACACCCATGCGATATCAACTGGCCACCATGATCATGCGATTTGACACCATTAGACTTTTCTTTGTGGGGCTACGCGAAAGACCGTGTTTATGCAGATAAACCTTTAACTCTTGAGCACTTAAAAACCAACACTCGTCAAGTTATGGCTGAGATACTGTCCAAAAGTGATCGAAAATTACCTCAAAAGAATCAATGCTTGCAACACTTCGCATGGTGGTCATTTAAATGCTGTAGTGTTTCACACATAATGTCAACGTTCAAAATTTATAATGAAAAAGAAATATACAAAAACTATTTTTGTGTTTTATTTGCAATTGCAAAATGGATAACCCTTTATTTTTTAAAAATTAACTTAATTATTTATTTGCTTCTATTAACTTTTTTTCGAGTCTACTGATGAGTTGATTAGCATCAATGAAATGTCGGCGACATATAGACGGCTGCAAAAGACAGAAAACATTTGTAAGGTCCAGTTTTGGACCGGAATTTTAAATAAATCTTTGCTTAACCCTTGAATGCATGTTGCTGTAATTCTGTAATATACCATTAAACTCACCTCAAAATGGTATTAATTCGCTCACTACACATCGTTGTGTATTAAAAGAGTTGTACTTGCTGTAGTTTATGGTTTGGCAGCACTTTTTTATGTTTTTAAAACTTTTCGATTGTGCATTTCACGTGGACAAAGTAACGGTATTAAAATTCTTCTAGCAGGTGCAACTTGTGTTTTAGTGAGAAGTAGTGAATTTCAAACGTAAGTGATTTTATATAGAAAAACATATATTTTCAAAGAAACTTTTTGGTCGCAAGCGAAAATATTATTGTTTTCATTTAATTTGACCTATTTTAGAATGTTGTAAAACTGCAACACTATCTATGCATTTGGTATGACGAAATTTTATCACATGGTATTACATATTTTAGATGCGGTTTTTAAATTCAGAAGAAATTTAAATTATGTAAATGTATAGTGTTGCATAGCGTTTTTTGAATAAATTTTACTATAAAAATTAAAAAAAAAATCAAATTTTTTTATGCATTAGGAAGTAAAATTCTATAATATATATTTTTTTCAGGGTATTTGGAAAATTCATGCATTTAAGGGTTAATATGTTCTGTTAAACCTGGTGTTGTATTGGATTTTCAAATGTGCATTAGATATTATAGCCTGAATTTTGTTTCTCATTTAATGTTTTAATTTTAAGCTTTTATTGTTAACAAAACTGTAGAAAGGCTCAATAAATCAAAATTAAAAAATGATGTTCCAGATATTTCGGTAGATTTTCGCAAACTTAGATAGTAATTTTTCTTTTAGTCTCTTCAGTCCGAAGTAATCCAAAATCTTGTGAAACAGATCTAATGTCGGAGCCAATCACAAATTTCTTGTTGCTGAAATGCGATAAAGCAACAACTACGGTTGCTGTAGCCATTACCATACTGTAGCATGTGTATATTATTTTACTCGACAGTCCTAACTTTTCGAACTCTTGGCAACTCAATGATAGTTCGGTTGCCATCCGTAATCGAGCGATTTATGTACATATCTTAAAAATAGCTCACAATAGCTTACAAGCAAATCTCTGGTCAATGTGCATGTGTCAGCGAGTTCAGTTTTCAAAACTGATAACACATTCATGGGAATATGTAATTATTAAATGCTGCTAAATAATCAGTCAATTCCCATTATCTTTCACAAAAAGATCACTTTAAAACATTGTGCCATGATTGCTGGGAATCTTTATTCTGTTTACTTTTACGCCTCACTTGTAATCTGTTTGCCGATTGTTGCCATTTCAGAGAATACCAATGCAAGAATACATGTACTAAAAACACACAGTCATGTGAAAAAGTTGCAATTGGATTTTGCAAATTTTACAAACGAGAATAGAGGCAACAGGGAGGATGCTCAGTTATCTATGGCAGATGTTGGCAGAAGATCGCACACTTTAGCGGAGACACTGCAGCGAACCTTCTCTGAATTTGAGGAACTATTTGAAAATATTTTGAACATTGTAACCACAAATGTTCCCAAAATAGCCCGAGATGCTGAAATTTTCTTAGCCAAGTTGTCAAATCACACCATGAATGCTTTGCATACTTTCAGCAACAAACTTCTTAACGAGGGCGGCGATCTTTTGAACGAAATGTTTCAGAACTTTGAACACCAGCTGGAAGCAGTCAGCGTTGAGTTTCAAAGCTTGGCTACCAGTGTTGATGAACACTTTAACTGGGCGGTCGCCCAACTGAATCTGACACTAATAAACAACACCGAAGAATATGATTGGTGGACAGCGCATATTAAACAGAAATTGCGCACTTTCAATGACACAAAATTATATCAGGAGGGTTGTCGAGCCATCGACGCGTTCATTGCAAATAGTACCAAAGAATTGCACAACTGTTGCAAAATTACTATGAAGCCAGTGCGCTCGCTGTGTAAATCCGCTGGCTCTCTTATAACCGAGGCCTTACACACAATTGTGGACTCAGTTGACAGATTGCAATCGTGTATCGAGGAAAAGAGTTCTTATTTGGATTTTATGTTGCCATGCATCAGTTTGGCATACGACGAAATCACAACTTTGGTTTCGCGGGCAGCTTTAATAACGCATCAAATTAATAACATGTTGCCAATGAAAATTATTTATACTCGAAGTTGCTTTGCCATCGTCAAGGTTGATATGAATGTTCACCGCAGTGAAATTGAAGCCGATTTATTTCCAAATTAAAATGTCAAAATAAAACAAAACAAAAGAAAAACTATCTGAAAGTGCAAACTTGTTTTTATCTGGCCCAAGAAAACATACTTGTGCATGTAAGTATGTCGAAAAAAAAGCAGTAACAGATTTAGAAATTTTGGCAATGATTTTGCTTGGACAATACAAATTTGAATTCATGCTAAAATTAACAAATAATGAGTTTCTTTGCAAAATAAAGTGTCCTAAACTCTTAAATTGATTACACTGTGCTAGTGAAAAATACCGACAAGCGTGGCACTGAGTGGGTAAATCTGGGGCCAAATTCTGGCACTCGTGATTGAACGATTTCGTTATAGAATGCTGTGTGTTTGTTGCTCATTTTGTTTTTGCTCTACATTGTTTTTATTATCGAGTATATTCGATCACGAATGCCAGAATCCGGCCCCTGATTCCAGTGCGTTGAAGTCGGTGGTGAAGACATTTTTTTTATAGCCTTCGCAGCAAGTTTTAAGGTTATATTTATAAAGGGTGTTTTTTTCGAAGTATAGAACTTTAAGTTGGCATTACTGTTCAAGATGGTGACCGATGTAACAGCTGTCAAGTGATTTATTCTCAGTTTGGTTTGGAAATTCACCATGAATAAACTCACGCCTGAACAACGCTTGCAAATAGTGCAATTTTATTTCTAAACTAATGGTTCTGTGCGGAATACGTATCGCGCACTACGTCCATTTAGTGATGAAGCGCACTTCTGGTTGAATGGCTATGTCAACAAACAAAACTGCCGCATTTGGAGTGAAGCTAATCCTCAAGTGTATATCGAAACACCGTTACATCCAGAAAAACTGATTGTTTGGTGCGCTTTATGGGCTGGTGAAGTCATTGGTCCGTACTTCTCCAAAAACGATGATGGCCAGAACGTTACAGTCAATGGTGATCGGTATAGAGACATGATTACTAACTTTTTCATTCCTGAATTGAATAACGATGAAGTCCAGGAGATGTGGTTTCAACAAGACGGCGCAACATGTCACACAGCTCGTACCACAATCGATTTATTGAAAGACACGTTAGGTGACAGCCTAATTTCACGTTTTGGACCTCCAAGATCTTGTGATTTAACACCGCTAGACTACTTTCTGTGAGGCTATGTAACGTCATTGGTCTATGCGGATAAGCCACAAACGTTTGACCATTTGGAAGACAATATTCGCCGTGTTATTGCCGATATACGGCCACAAATGTTAGAAAAAGTCATCGAAAATTAGACGTCCAGATTGGATTACATCCGCGCCTGCCGTGGCTGTCATATGCCAGAAAGCATATTTAAAATGTAATGCCACAAGATTATCTTTCGGATAAATAAAATTCATGTCAATCGAATAATCCATCGTCGTTTTATTGCAACTTAAAGTTCTGTACATCGAAAAAAAACACCCTTTATAAGTTGGTCATTACGTTTGAAACTTTTTTGAGTTTCGATTTCCGTTCCCATAAAGTATACATATTCTGGATCAGTATCGATTGAAATTCAGTGTAATCTCCCAGTAAAAGCTACCTAACCGATACACCAATACATTGAAAGATTTTAAAATATCAACATATACATACGCACACTTATATTCCATAAGCGCCTTAAGTTAGAAAGAAACAGCTTTTTGATTAAAGAATCGTGCTATACTTTACTCTTTTCATCATTTTAGATGGCAGCACTAATAAATATGAACGGCAAAGAACTGTCATAAAAAAATAAATTGAAAACGCTCGTGAAAACAAAAAAAAAAGTTTTAAAAAAATATGCATAAACATATATACATATGTAAAAGTAAAAAATCTAAATAAAATGCTTTAAGTGTTGAAAAAAAAAGAATTTAAAAGCAGAGTGGAAATATACAAAAATATAAATAAATTTGCAATTATTGATAGAGCGGAAAGTGTAGAGAGTTGTCCGTCCGCCAGTGAAAATTCACAAAATATTGAATTTTTTTTTACTTTTATTACATTTTTAAATAGTTTGAATTAATTGCTTTTATTGTATTTAATATAAATAAGTATGTATTTTTTTTTTAAATATTTTATATATTTATTTGAGCTTAAGGTCTTTTTATTAGAGAATTTGAGTATTTGATTATTTTGTCAATATTTCGCTCTCCTTCGGATAGTTTCTTCAGGACAATAATCCGAAGGAGAGCGAAATATTGACAAAAATAATGAAATACTCAAATTCTCTAATAAAAAGACCTTCAGCTCAAATAAATATATAAAATATAAGAAAAAAGGGTCAAAATAACTAAATATTAAATGTATTTTTTTAAGATATTGTTTTTTTTTTTTTTTTCTTAAAATAAAATAAAAAGACCTTAAGCTTAAATAAATATATAAAATATAATAAAAAAATAGGGGTCAAGATAACTAAATATTAAATAAATTAAAAACATTAAATCAAGCTTTTCTTAATACAGTAGCAATAACCATTTTTTAGGAATACAATAACTGGTAGTATTCGGCAGCACTAACCAATATTAGTAATGGCTAACTAACAATTTATTTAGTATAATACTACCGGTTATCGCTACCGCGATACACGTTAGCTCTGATGAGTGCGAGTGAGAGCACTATAATGTTCTCTGTTCTAAAGAATAATGTAAAAGAAAGAGATATCAGTTCACATGTACAGAAGAGAATAGGTTAGTTTTTTCCCAAAGGTCTGTAAAAAATAACTGAAAGTTTTAGAATTTCCAACCTATACTTTGGTTATGAGTACTTGTTATTTAACACGTTATTTGACTGGTACTGTTCTTACTGGGCTGTGTAAGTTAGTATAATCTGTAGCTCTGTTTCTTTACTCTACAATTTGCCCGAAAAGCGTTCCCGTACCACAAAGTACACAGAGATGAAAGGCGATCAAAACGAGATAGCAAGTCAGCGCAAAACTTTGTACCTCTCGTTTTCACAATCACTCGAGAACTTGTAGTCAAAACAAAACAAAATACATTTTTTACATGATACAATTAATAAGGTGGCCTTATCAGCTAAACCGTTAATTATCTGACTACTTTAGGTTGTCAAGAGAATGCAGAGATGACAGGCAGCGAAAAGGAGGCAGCAAATCAATGTAACATCCGTTCATTTCTCTTCTATAAGTGTAGAAGCGGCGTATTTTTGACAGTTTACAGAAGCTGTACAAAAACAAAATGCATGTTATTTTTATTGAAGTTGTTCTTATTGTAGGGAAAAGGTTACCTTATTAGTTGTATCGTGATAAGAATAACTTCAAGAAAAATAACATGCGATTTGTTTTTTTACAACTTCTGAAAACTGTCAAAAAGGCACCACTGCTACAAACTGTAAAGCATTTAAGGGAAGAGAGATGAACAGAGATTACCCCGAGTTGCTTTCTTGTTTTAGTTGCCTTTCATCTCTGTATTCTCATGACAATTTTACGAAGTCATATGATTAACGGTTCAGCTAATGGGGCTACCTTATTAGTTGTATCATGGTATGTATATAGTAATAGATAAACTTTTAGTAAGCTTTTAGTATCCCAATCCAAATATGTGCAAATGAATACATATACATAATTTTAAATTTGGTTTCTGACGTATAACTAAGTTAGTATGTATGCCATTTCTTTAACTCTATATGTAATATCTCTAATACATACATTTTGCTTCCAAAACCACAAACAAGTTTTCATTGTACGTATTTCGCTTGTGCAATAAATTGTCACAAATCTTAAAATTATAACTTTAATTATAGCTTAAATTGTGTCCCACACTGTATATACATACATTAAATGGCTGTAACCAGTGCTGGGCAAAATACATGCTTTGATGAAAATTACATGAAAGTTGTGTATTTAAAATACAAAATACAAATACTTTTTCTCCACGTATTTAAAATACAAAATACAAAAAAACTGCATTCTAAAAGCAAGTAATTGAAATACAAAATACAGTGTAACAAAAATATGTATTTAAAATACAAAATACTTTTAATCAAAAAAGTTTTTATTTCCTTTCATAAACACCAGCTGTTCAAATGTGGTATCAGACAAACAACCTCTTGATGGCGAATGAATAAAACCAGCTAACGACAAAATCTCAATGATTTCTTATTAAAAAAACGATATTTTATTGAAAGAGAAACAATGGAATTAAGAAATAAGTGAAGATTAAAAAACGTTTGACCAAAGACTATATACATACATATAAAGTATATCCAAGTCAACATCTGATTGATATTTTTTTCTCTTCTTGTTTTAGATCAAAATGTCAAAAGCTGTTTATATTATATTTTATTTTTTCATTGTTTAACTTTCTGACAGATTAGCGATTTTCTCCATGTGTATGCATTCAGTTGAGTTTACTTTACACAGGTACTTTGTATTTGGTAATTAAATTGTAGTACTGCCATATTTTGGAAATTAAACAGTAACAAAGTTTTGCGCTTTTAGTTGATGTATGAATTGGAATCATTTTTAGCGCATATTTTCTATACAAATTAAAAAATTGACAAATGTAGTTTGAGAGCACAAGTATTTGAAATACAAAATACTCAAGCGCTTAGTATTTAAAATACAAAATACGTATTTGTATTTTAAATACGTATTTCAATACATGTATTTCAAATACTGCCCAGCCCTGGCTGTAACTTAACAAAACGTCGGCAGAGCTACAACAGCTAAGTTTACATCATGTTAACTTTATGGCATTGCTAATGTTAGTTTCAAGTTCCGTCTGCAACCCAAGTTGATTTATCAAAGGCACACAGGATGATGTTAACATAGCAAATGTTGCTAGCTTATAAATTAATAAAACCGCCAAAAGACCGAAAAGTTGCAAAAACTGGTTTGGGGCTTTAAAAGTATAATAAAATTATTTTTATTCAATTATACGTGATACTACGTACACATACATACATACATATACATATGTATATGTAATCGCCACTTTTCGAAATAGATATTTAAAAAATACGAAGCTTCAATCTTATTCTCAAGACAAAACGTCAAAAACATCTTACCATGTTTGGTGCGATGGGGATGTTGAATATAAACAACTGCATATTCTCTTAACATTTCAGTTTTCTTTGGTGCTAAGGTGAGTGTAGTTCGCAAGCGGAGAAGTTGGTGCACGTTAAAGTAAAACATAAAGTGGCATGAGCATAAAATAATCCAGCAAAAATAAGTTGTTTTTAAGGAAAATTCAAATGCTTTAACTTGCATGTGGGATTAATAGTTTGTTATCCAGTATGCTTTTGTTTTCAAGTAGTTATTTTTTCTTTCTGCAACATGTGCACACATACACATGTACGTAAAATTATACTAGAACACGTTATACCTACAAAAAACAAACCCCCGAAGTTTTGATGACGAAACTGTGACCGTTATATTTTTTTAAAGAGAATACACATGTGTGTAGCTGTCTCTTGTAAGAGAGGCACCAAGTGAGTTATTTTGCTACTGTAAATATGTATGTATGTATGTATGTACGTAAACGTCAAATTCCAAACAGATTAACAGTGAAAAAAGAAGTGGAAAAGTATAAACAAAAACTAAATTACAAATTAAATTCATTGCTAAGTTGTGTGCTAAACAAAATTGTGAAAAAATAATGTTTAAACAAAGATGAAGAAGCAAAACTTAAATTTGCTTATTAAACAAAAAGTACACATCCTAAGATTTTCTGTGCAAGCGTATGTGTGTGTGTGTTTAGATTTGTGAATCAAATTAAAGAATGTACATACACAAGCATATGCTATTAATAAAATAAAATGTGAACTAATAGAATAACCACAACAATTTAATCAATACTCCACTGAAAGCAATTAATGACGGACGTGTATGTTTCTATATTCACAAAAAAGAAATAAATTTATAACAAGTACATATACATACATACATATGTATGTACACATGCATATACATATGTATGTTGAATATACGTTGTATGTATGTATGTATGTTTGTGTCCATTGTAAAATATCGGATGCTGCATTAATTTGAATAAAAAAATATAAATAAATAAAGTAAAATAAGTAGAGTAAAAATCAAACGGCGACATCAATTTAAAAATCGATCTACATGTGTACGTACATACATACTATGTATGTATGTATGTACATACATCATACTTTTGTATTAATATATGTACATATGTAAACAGTTTGTTCAACTGTTTTGTTGTCGCACAATGAAGGAACAATACACATTTGTTTAAGGCCTATTCAGAGTGATAGGTACCTATGTACATACATACATACATATGTATTTATTGTTTAGGCATTAAAATTTAATTTCTATTCGTCCCATAAGCTTTAATTATTATTTTTAAAGTTGTTCTTGTGGTTAGAATTAACAAATTTCAAAGCATTAAACCAATACCTATGAGCTTATTTTCGCCACGAGGATTATGTACAATATGTCATGTCTCTGAAAAAGCCTACCTAAATATACACATTATAAAGTACATTTGTAACTACATATGTATGTATATGTATCAAGGTTATCGTATATGTACTTTTCAGCCTTGTTCACTTAATTCCCAAAAATTACAAGTTTAATCTAAATAATCACCATGAACCAAATTTAAATGCCAATTTCCCCACCAACATTTATTTTAGATATTATGTACATAGGCGCTTACATATATATGTATGTACATATATGTATATGTACCTTAGGATTTTTTCACTTTTTGGAAAAATGCAAAACAATCTGTAGTTGCAAATTTAAAAGGAAATCATGTGTAATCTTGATTTAAACTTATAACTGCAATAAACAATTACGAATTCCACGTATTCATATCGATAGGTATAAAAATTTTAACAATACCAAAATTTTTCTATGCTTAGAATACCACACTTTCATCAGATATGAGAATAGGTATGCTGAGAGGAGTGTCATGACCTTTTTATTTGCAAGTATTTTAATATTAACGCTAGAATTCTTGTATTCTCTTTTTAGAATAATTTAAGAAAACACTTTTTTCAAAAATGAATCCAATTATTTATTTGCTTAAGAATCAATTGAAATGTATTACTTTAGGTCTAAAAATAGGCCTTATGAATCGGTTTCTGTCTTTTTCAGTCGTCTATATGCCGCTGACATTTCGTTGATGCTACTCAACTCGTCAGTAGACTCGAAAAAACTTGGAACTTTACTACGTATTTTATTATTCCCATGAACACAATGATAATCACAAACGTTCAAAACAAAACTTTAATACAGAAAACAATTTTATCGTCTCGCATCAAAACAAACCTTTAATACACAAAACTTTTGTTTCCTTTTTTTTGATTCTTAATTTTATTTATTATAAATATAAATATTTTGTACAGAATCTATTGCTTTATGACAGAGTTGTGAGTTATTTTCAATATTAACACTACAATTTATGCACGTATTGTCATAATTAAATTTTAGGAAAGAGTAATTTTTTTATTACACCTGTCAACAAAGTGACAATAAGTAATTGGATGTACTTAGTTGGGGTGTTAATTCTCTTAAATCAATACTCAAGATAACTTATATCGTATGTTTTGCAATACTTTTTGGATTGGATTCTTTGTATAATTTTTAAGCTGGGTGAGGATTTGTACACCATACTTCTAGATTGGCTCGATAACTGTGTTGTATATGAGGGGTTTGCTTTGAATTGATAGCTTGAACTCTTTCCCTAGCAGCCAATATAGTTATCTGAAATTGTTTTTCTTTTGCGTGATGTGATCTTTCCATGTGAATTTGGAGTCAATGATCATGCCGAGATATTTTGCTTTGTATCCGAAAGAATGGGTGAGCCATTTATTTGAATGTGGTGAATGTCCTCCTGTTTTAAAGTACTATAAAGCTCGCAATAAGCTCCAAAATGTCGTAGAAGACACGTTTCTATCAAATCTTATATGAGTTCTTTAATATTATAATTTTTAATGTATCAAAAAACTCTTCTAAATTGTCAATTTTCATATTTTGTTTCAAAGAAATTGTTGAAATATTGAAAGCACAGCTTTCTCGAAACTATGTTTTATGACTCAGGCTGTTATTGTTTCCGACCACAGTTTATGTTTGGTTTCAATACAAACGTGATTGTTCGCGAGAACTTTTTTCGAGACTCGTGAGTGAAATTGCGTGATTAAAAAAAAAGTTCGTGCATGAAAATGCGTGATTGAGGCCCAAAAAAATTTCGTGCGTGAGAAAAATAATTTTGATCGTGAGCGTATGTGAAGTGAGCCAAAAAACACGCACGCGCAGTTTCCATACAAAAAATTTTAAAAATCAGCTGTAGCATTTGAGCCATAAGAAATAGAGAGAGAGAGAGAGTTTTCACACGATATGTACCCTGCAAGAACAGTGTCGGTCATATGATCCATCATATGACCGACACTGCTGATGGGTTTATACCACAGACATAACCAGATATCCCAAAAATGACTTTTGTTAAATGGCCATATCATTTGTTTGGGGACGGGCCAGCGATGAGCAGTGCAGGAAATCGTGGCAACATGAGCGTGTGAGAACAACTAGTGTATACAAAAACAAACATAAACAATGAAAATATGTTGTTGTAAAGTGTTTGGAAAAATATTGGTTTTGTTGTAATTTTTACGAAAAAAGTAAAAAACATAAATGAAAAGCTTTGAAAACTACGTTTTAAACATATTCCATGTATTGCTAGTGATATACTCAATGCAAATAAAATATTAAATACAAATAATTATTATTTGTTTGCTTGCAAAGCTGTTTTGTTTGCATCAGATTTGCACTGAATTTTTCTAACCAAAAATCAAATGTAAACAAATGCGGAGTCAACCAACAGAGACAGCTATATAAAAATTTTCATGTTTGCTGTCCTTCACTAGATCCACACGTACCGTAAGGATGCCACTTTCAATATATTTGGCAGTAAATTGGTAATTTTTGTAGTCTGGTAGAGCTGGTGACCCTTCTGGTAGTATTCTGTGGTTTATACATCAGCGTTTCTATCATTTTCTTAAGGGCAAAATGAAAAAACTGATGTAAACATTCGTGTACGTGTGAGTTATTTTTTCAACCAGCGTTACCACCTCAGCAAAGCGATCATTCGAAATCTTTTTTTCATAATGATCAAAAACTACATGCAATGCTATTTGTTTCTTTATTACTAATTAAAAAAAAAAGTTTTTTCGAAAAATTAAAAAAAAAAACTAACAAGGAGAGCAGAATAAATTATGTTAGACATATTTAGATAGAATTAAGAGAAAAACAGTAGTCAGTAGCAGTTTTAACAATAGAAAACTGAATCATATGGAAAAAACATCCACAGCACTATGTTTTTTCAAAGAAAACAAAAAGCCAAATGAACCTATAAAAACATTAATGCATAAACGTAGTTCCAAATGAAATTACCAAACTAATACGGGAAAATCAAAATATTAAAAAAATCATTGTAATGGCAACGCTGAAAGCTATAAAATTGCTTTGCATGTGTTAGTAAATAAGCTGTTACTGTGTTAGTTTCCATCAGCCATTTCTTGCAGGGTAATGAGTGGCACCCTTCATCCGGTGCGATGTGGGTTAAACCACTTGCACTATAGCACGCAACCCTTGCTGTACGAGTCAGTCTGGTATTTGGCTGCATTTATTTTTTTCGTGTAAAAAAATCGTACAACTAAATGTTTACAATGAAGTTGTATGTAACATCTAAACTTCAAATGAGTTTTCTGCAAAACAAGCGTTTTTGAGTTGTGACGCTTTTACAGCAAAGGCTGTAGATATGGTAGAAAATGACGGATGTACTTTTAATAAAAGCAAAAGTGCTTTCTCACTGCCGTTTCACACATTTGAGTTTATAGTATTTTCCTATTAGTTGTTCGCCTGTTCTCTTTGCGTTATATTCTTTTTTTAGTTGTATTTTTGTGACTTGCTTAAAGTTGTTGACGGATTATATTTCTCAGCTTCTTATTGCCAATTATTCACATATGATTTACATGTTTTTAGGAAAGTAATGAGATCTCGAAATTAAAACATTCAATCGAATCCGCAATACAGAAACAAATGTTATTGTATTGATTGCTAAACATTAATAAAAGCAAAATGTTGTTACTGAGCACACAATCTCCGACCAACAGCCCACATTTTTTTTCAAACCAACTAAGCCTCTATCTCTCTTTTTTTAGAGGAACTCCGATACAAAACTGCTTTATTAAATTTTTCTTATAGTCGTAATCAGCCCCAGTATCTCTGGAGGAGTGAAAAAATTATTTTTGCTTCCCAAAATTTTTGGGGAACACACTAATCCTCTATTGTATTGTATTGTATTGTGACTAGGTTGGTCCAAGATGGCCCTTTGCACTGCGACCATAGATGATCTATTGTGCAACCCTTTGTCCCTCACGAGTTTAATACATCAAGAAACAGTATTAGCTCCTTCTGTGGAAGCCTTTGCATGTCCTGTGAATCCAATGTATTGGTCTGCAACAGCCTGTTTCGATGATTAAGTGTTCCATTGACTCCTCTTCTTCTCCGCAAAATCTGCAGATTGCCGCATTGGATAGGCCCATTCTGTATAGGTGCTCCTTGCAGGTATAGTGGCCTGTTAGCGCCCCACACAGTGTCCTTAGGCTCTTCCTATTCAGTGTTAGAGCAAGGTCCGCCCTCTTAGCATCTAAGCTAAGAAATTTCTTTGAGTGTTCCAGACCCCTAGTGTCGTTCCACAGCTTTTCTGTGATGGATGCTAACTTGTACAAAACTGTTCTATTAAATTTGTGTTCTAGTTCTAACTAATCTAAGGGTGCTCTGGAGGCGTGAGATGTATTATAGATCCTCATTGATTTTATTTTTCCATAATTTTTTCTAAATATACTCACCCTGTAGCTCGTCCCCTTAGGGAAGATACGATATAAAAACGATGCGTTTTTATTTTTGGCCACGATTCTCTTAATTTTCACTAGAAAATGTTTTCTGGTTCTAGTTTTTTTCATGAACTCTTTATTTACTTTCTTTTGAGTCACACTTTTCAAACCTAAAAATGTACTGGAAAAACATTTCCTCTGTCTTCTTCGGCGTCGATATAATATACACATGTAAAATTATCGCTATCTTCAACATAATCCATCGACAGAAGTTATAAGAGCCGATTTGATAAAAAGTTTCTGTCTTTAGATTTGTAGTACGACAGGTACAGGTCCGTATTTTTTATAAAAATGAATGGGCCATAACACTAACCTCGATGAAATTATAATATAATAGCCTAGGACGCAACGAGTAGGAGGGGTTCTAGAGGCTCTTCATACAGGGCTACAGTCTGCTGCACAGGACATTAAATATCCCTCATACAGGTCACATCCGTATATAACGGGTGTTTTTTTAAGCCCGATAGAACTTGAAATTGTAAAAAATAACACAAAAAATTAAATTATAATCAAACATTTTTTTTTTATTCGAAAGATCAATACGTGACATTAACATTTGAAAATGATTTCGGGCATATGGGCACCGCGGCTGTTCTTGACGAAGTGCATTCTGGACGTCCAATTTTGGGCCACTTCTTCGAGCACTGCTGGCCGTATGTCACGAATAACACGAACAATGCTGGCCTCCAAGGCGTCAATTGTTGCTAGTTTATCAGCATAAACCAGTGACTTCACGTAGCCCCACAGGAAATAATCGAGAGGTGTCAAATCGCACGACCTTGGAGGCCAATTGACAGGTCCATTTCTCGAAATCAACTTATCGCCAAATTTTGATTTCAATAAATCGATGGTTGCGTTCGCCGTATGGCACGTAGCGCCATCCTGTTGAAACCACATCTCCTCCGGATCAATGTCATCCATATTTTCAAACAAAAAATCATTGATCATGGTGCGGTAACGATCTCCATTGACCGTAACGCGAGCTCCGGCCTCATTTTTGAAGAAATAAGGTCCGATGATGCCACCAGCGTGAAAACCGCACCATACGGTGCATTTTTCTGGATGTAATGGAGTCTGTAGGGTCTGTTGTGGATTGGTCTCACTCCATATGCGGCAATTTTGCTTATTAACAAACCCGTTAAGCCAAAAATGCGCCTCATCGCTGAACACAATTTTGCGATAAAACAACGGGTCAGTTGCCAACTGCTCTAGAGCCCAATCGGCGAAAGAACGACGCATATAATGGTCTCGTGGCTTCAATTCCTGCACCAGCTGGATCTTATACGGGTGTAGGCCGAGATCTTTGCGCAAAATTTTCCACGTAGTGGACGGACAGAGCCCCAATTCCTGCGACCGACGACGAATCGATAAATTTGGATCTTCTTCCACACTTTCGTTTACAGCGGCGATATTGTCTTCATGACGCACATTCCTTCGACGTGCTGGTGTTATTGCATCCTCTAGAGAGTATGTGGTACGAAATCTATCCACAGTTCGTCGAATGGCTTGTTCAGATGGATGATTATGTACGCCATACAAATGACGAAGTCGTCTATAAGTTGCGCGAATCGACGACTGATTTTCAAAGTAAATTTGGATAATTTCGTAGCGTTGTTCAAGCGTGAGTCTATTCATGATGATTTGTCAGAGTATACTGAAACAAATAAAAAAAAAGTTTCATCAAAATTTAATTTTTTGTGTTACTTTTTACAGTTTAAAGTTCTATCTAGCTTAAAAAAACACCCGTTATTTGCTGTTTTTTATTACGGAGTTTCACATCATTGAAACGGTTTTGGATAAATTATCGGAGTAATCAAGAAACCGGGACGCGGATGCGCACATGTGGACCGATATTGCAAATTTGTTCATTACCAGATGCACTTTAAGGCTGGGAAAATCACTTTAGTTCGCTTAATGGGCATAAGCCTTTTAAATCGATGAATGCTATATCACGATCTAGATGTGAATCAATATCGGTTATACGAGGTAATTCTTCTCTAAAATCTTCCACAATTCCCGAACGATACGTATAGTAATCGTAGAGCGATTCGCTGGAGAGTTATGTGGAGTTTATCTAAAAAGTCTTTTGGAACAACGTATGAGACTCAGTTATGGATTATCCTACAACTCTTAAAATACTCAGATGTACAACTCCTGCACGACGTGTGCAGGGAGTCACAACCAAGTCATTTAATGATGGTTCTACGAATCACATATCTGTCGACTTTCAAACCTTTTAACATTAGAAGACGAGCTTCGCAGAAAATGCGTAAACTATTATAATTATTAAAAAAGTAAATTTTATCGTTGTCACTGGGAAACTACATTTAAACCAAAATTATTTAATTAAAAGAAGATAAATCACAAAATCATCTAAGATAATTCCTCGAAACGAGTTTCATTCGTTGCATTTTTGTACTCAAACACGCTAATCCGAATTATCAAAGCTGAACTAATATTCAGTCATATACTTTTGAGCACGCCTCTTCTTCTTCCATAAAATACTCAAATAATTTACATTTTGTACGTCTGTATGTTAATTAATTGTTTCATAAAATTACGAAGAATGTTACTCATTCCCCTTTCGGTTTCAGCGTCTATTGTAAATATTTTAAACGTAAAAAATGCTTACTGCAAAGTAGTGGAGTCCGAGTTTTAAGGACGGACTTCAAAATTATTTGACTGCACAGATATTTTTGAACAATAAGTAAAATTCAAAAAATAACGGCGTAATGACACAGACGTTACTTTCGAACTTTTGCACACCGGAGAGTAAAGGTTTTAAAGGGTGTTTTTTTCGATGTATAGAACTCTAAGTTGTAGTAAAACGACGATGGATTATTCGTTTGACATGAATTTTATTTATCCGAAAGATAATCTTGTGGCATTACATTTTAAATATGATTTCTGGCATATGACCGCCACGGCTGGCGGTCCATAAAACGCACCAAACAGTCAGGTTTTCTGGATGTTACGGTGTTTCGACATACATTTGATGATTATTAGCTTCACTCCAAATGCGGCAGTTTTGTTTGTTGACGTAGCCATTCAACCAGAAGTGCGCTTCATCGCTAAACAAAATTCGCTTATGAAAATCGGGAACAACGGCAACCTCGTTTTGCCCTAAAATTGCACTATTTGTAAGCGTTGTTCAGGCGTGAGTCTATTCATGACGAATTGCCAAGCCAAACTGAGAATAACACTGCAGTTACACGACCAAGTTTTACTATCAAGTTTTTTTTCACATACTGCTTGTCAAAATTCAATAAAATTGATAGCTGTGACGTAGGCTGCACGCAATTTCATAACAATTCGTTTTCTAGATGCCGTCAAGAAGAAAATTTAAAATAGCTGCTTCATTAAAAGTACTATCAGAAATAAAGAAAATAAAAGAAGAAGAAATAAAAACAGAGAGCAGAAAGGAAATACTGGGTGAAGCCCTTATTAGTAAGAAGGTTGGTAAATATTTAAAAATTATAATGAATGTAGATATGCTCTATAAATCGCAGGACATCATTGTATTTGTTGGTTTTGCACGTAAACATTTTTATTTCTATTTTTATGCTTGAATCTGTTTAATTTTTATCACTTTCAATTGCAACTTTCAAACAAACTAAAAAAAAATATTTGCAGACAGAACGAAAAAAAATTGTTGTCAGCTGTTTTCTTGATTGTGACTTGATGCTCTCTATGGAAAGCAAAAATTGTCATCAAGTTTGTATCGATTTTCAAAATTGTGAGTGTATTAGTAAAAAAGTGTGAATGTATTAAAACTTGAAAGGCAAAACTTGATCGTGTAACCCCCAAGTAAATCACTTGACAGCTGTTAAATCGGTCGCCATCTTGAACAGTAATGCCAACTTAAAGTTCTATACATCGAAAAAAACACCCTTTATATATACAGCAAACTCCTTTCATTCACTCTTATTGTGGTTGGTTGTGGTCAATTGCACTGACTTGATGAATAGGCCTTGGATAATACTTTTCATTGGTTCAGGGTTGCGTTTTAACATATAATAGCACACACAAAATTGCTTCACTGAGTCGATAGTTGTGCCGCCGATAGCGAGCCGTTGGTAATAGTATTATTCTTCCTTATACAATGGTTCAAAGTTTGGATGTGAAAATGTTTAATCGAATAGAATTATATTTCGTTCAAGCCATGTCTTACAGATAATGGGGTTTTGCTATAGACATTTTTGCGCTCTTAAATATGACGATTACTTTAGCTGTTAAATATTTCTATCTAGATCGATAAAGTAATCAACAATAAAATTTGACTGCCTGTTCCTCAATGTCG
The DNA here is from genome assembly GCA_963662145.1 of Sturmia bella. NCBI lineage: Eukaryota > Metazoa > Arthropoda > Insecta > Diptera > Tachinidae > Sturmia > Sturmia bella. Next base: position 88,976,122 of record OY759168.1, on the reverse strand, counting down.
AAGTCGTGCAATTGTTCGCTTTCTAAGCGAAACAAAATTGTTTTGGGTTCCTCTATGACGTTCTTTTATTCGAACGATGACTCGATTGACAAGTCGAAAAGACTTAACGCAAATGTCAAAATCAAGCACTTGTTGTTTTGCTATCGAGTGGGAGCTTTTATAAAAAAAAAAATGCAGTCGGGGGACCCCCGTTAGGAACGAAGTTCCTTACGTTTTTTCTTCATCTTCGAATGTAACACAAGGTGAAATCTGTATGTTTTATTTTGTGTTGTTTTTGAAATTTTATATGCTTCTTAAAATTTTTGGAACGTTTTATTTTTTGTCCGTTTTCACAACTAATTAATATTTATTGGTTGGTGTCTCCGCTTACAGTAGCGGAGACACATACACAATTGTTTGTCGACAGATACACTAATACATATAAACAGCTCACACGCTTTCGTGACGATTTCTACTAATTTGCACTACCAGCAAGCCGCGTTAAGGAACTTCGTTCCAAAAATGTATATTAATTTGTTAAAAAACTGGGAAATAAAACTAGAAAACCCACATATTTTTCATTTTTATTTTATTTAGTAAATATATTAAACAACTATCATCTGTATGTACATATGTAGTTTTCCTAAACAGTTCACTTGTTGACTGGATGGAAGAAAATCCTGAGTTTGCCAGAGGAATACCCGTAGTCTGTGCGTTAAAGTAATTATTAAATCTCTATGAAAAAAAAAGTCTTTTTAAATTTTAAACACCACAAAAACTATTTCCGCACTTTCAAGATGTTTGTTTTTTTATTTTCTACTTATTTATGTATGTATTTGCTTTGCCTTGTCAGATACAGCCGACCAGTCTTAAGAAAAGTTGTATTGTATACACAAGAACAACAATTTCTGTTTCTGTTAATACTTCAATCAAAAATCAACCAAAACTGTAATTTACCGATCTGGCATCTCTGTGAAACAAATTCCAAAAATTTCATGACGCAAGCCCATGCGAACGCAAGCTGTCGATATAGAGGAACTCAAATTGATTCGAAATTGTGCGACTACATTTCGATCGCTTACGTTAGTTAAATAAGGAAAGAGTTAATAAAACATTTTCCAAGATCCTGAAGTTCTTTCAGCATCCGTCTTGTGGGACTCAGAACTTTCACTAACGCCTTCAGCATATAAATCATTATAGAAATTGAACATTTTCATTACAGCATTTCTTGCATTTAAAATTCAGTATAGCATAGCTAACACGTCATGCGTGAGAAGAACAAATTGCGTAACATTTACAATTACCTGTGTATATTTTTATTATTTATTTAATAGATTTATTTAAATTACACAGTTCTGTTTAAATATAAATTAATTATCTATAACTGGCGTAACATTAAGTTGTAAGCCAGATTGGCAAAATGAGTGCTGTACAAAAAAAGAAAAAAATTTAAATTTACATACCCCCTAATTCATAAAAATTATAACAGGCTTATAAGACTGTTATTTGACATATTTGTATGGAAAATTTGTCAAATAAGTGCTTTATAAACCTGTTATAATTTATAATTGAATTAGAGGGATATGCTTTAGTCAACATACATATTTATGCATAAGCCAAATAACTACAAATGCATTTGTTATAAATATTCTCAAGCAAATATGAACTTAATTCTTTGTTTGCTTTAAGAGCCAATTGAAATGTATTAATTCAGGTCCAAAAATGAACCTTTTCAAAAAATGTTTGTTGTATTTTTCAGCTGTCTATATGCCGACGACATTTCTGTTCATGGGAATTATGGAATAAGTAGTTAAGTTTCAAACAGACTTTTAAGAATTTTTCAAGTCTACTGATGAGTTGATTAGCACCAACGAAATGTCGTCGGCATATAGACAGCTGAAAAATACAACAAACATTTGTTGAAAAGGTTCATTTTTGGAGCTGAATTAATATATTCTTAAGCAAATTTATTTAATATTAGTTTTCTATATTTTAGGGATGATTCCAAAAAGTATGCGAGGTAATCTGCCGTGAGGCATACTGAGAAATTTATTGATGTAGTCAAAGTGCAGCTTAAGCGTTTCGAGATATAGTTAATTTAACTCCGTTTCTAAATACAACATATAGTTTAGAGAATTGCTTGGCAGCAGGAGCATTTTTTGAATGAAAAATCGGAGTAGTTTTTCAACTATATCATATTTTTTGTAACCCCATATTTACGCACCATAAAACATGATAGAACGAGATGCAGCATTGAAGATTTTCAGTTTAGTTTTGTTAGATATTTTAGGGTGGTTTATATATTTTGATCAAACAGAAGATATAGCAACTTTTGACGTAGTTAGATCAATTTCAAGGTGCTTGTAGGTGTTAACAATTTCAATTACATTTTCTCCATAAGTCCACCTTAAGTTTTTAGATATTCTAGCACTATTACGGAACACTAAAACATTAGATTTTACAAGGTTGACTCTTAAATTCCATAAGTTACAATATATATAAAGTCAATCATAGTTTGAAGCCCACTTGGCGAATCAGATACCAGAACAATATCGTCAGCATAAAGAAGAACTTTTACAGTTTTGTTACCAAATGTTATTCCACCAGGGAGAGCTTGCTGATCAAGATCATTCAGGAACAGAGAAAAGAGCTTAGAATTTAATATACAACCCTGTTTGACAATTTTGAAACAGTGTTGGCAAACAATATTTTACTAAAGGTACACAAATACCTGTGTATATATGAAAAGAAAACGTACAACTTTGCCCATCTCCTCCTCCTCTGTTCGTCAACCGATTTTGCTTATTCTCTTATTAATTAATTGTTAAAAATTTCCCGCCTGAGAACATCCGAAAACCAAATATGACGGCAATTAGAATAAAATAGTGAAATCGGTCTAACCGTTCTTTATCTAAGATAGATTGAAAATGTGGTTAAAAGTATCTATTCGTAGAAACCTATAATAAATATTTGTTTGATAAATATTTGAAAGAAGAATTAAATAGCGGCTGGGCCAGCACCCCGTTCAAGGTAAATAAAAAAAAAAAGTGAGCGTAGAAGTAGGCGTGGTAATTTTTTATTTTGAGAGAGAAGTTCAAGAAACTTGTCCAGCCGTACTTCGTGTTATGTAATTTAAAATATGTGGCCGGAAAAATTGACATGGTCGAATAGAGTATACCCTATGTTACCCAGGGGTAGTGTAGCTTCCCAAGACTGAAAGAAATTTCTGAGTCGGCTTGTTAGTTTCGGAGTCTATTCGATGCAAACAAATAAATAAACGAACTATGAAATCTCTCCTCTTTATTTATTAATATAGATTGCGTTTGAAATAATGCAGAATATGCAAATTAATGCAACCTAAACCGGAAAGCATGAACATTTAACTTAATTATCATACAAACCGGAGTACACACATGTATCAAGCTTAATTTTTAAACTACATTATTGATAATTGTTATTGCAAAAAGCAGTAATTATTGATATTGACTTAACCCTTGAATGCATGTTGTCATAATTCTGCAATATACCATTAAACTCACCTCAAAATGGTATTAATTCGCTCACTACACATCGTTGTGTATTAAAAGAGTTGTACTTGCTGTAGTTTATGGTTTGGCAGCACTTTTTTATGTTTTTAAAACTTTTTGATTGTGCATTTCACGTGGACAAAGTAACGGTATTAAAATTCTTCTAGCAGGTGCAACTTGTGTTTTAGTGAGAAGTAGTGAATTTCAAACGTAAGTGATTTTATATAGAATAACATATATTTTCAAAGAAACTTCTTGGTCGCAAGCGAAAATATTGTTGTTTTCATTTAATTTGACCTATTTTAGAATGTTGTAAAACTGCAACACTATCTATGCATTTGGTATGACGAAATTTTATCACATGGTATTACATTTGTTAGATGCGGTTTTTAAATTCAGAAGAAATTTAAATTATGCAAATGCATAGTGTTGCAGATTTGCAACATAGCGTTTTTTGAATAAATTTTACTATAAAATTTAAAAAAAAAGAATTTAATATTTTTATGCATTGGGAAGTAAAATTCTATATGTACTAAATATTTTTTTCAGTGTTAAACAAAAAGGGTTAAACAAAATTGACAAATCACTACGATTTGTATTTTTGGAAAAGTGAAATGTAAATTCCCATTATTTTCTCAAAAGTAATAGAATATGGATTGAAGGTCCAACCAGTTTTTGAAGGGCTTTCAAGGAGTAAAGTCCCCTTAACGAAATGTTGACAACACATAGACGATTGAAAAACTGGACAACAACAATTGAATGGCTCGTTTACACTTCAATTGAATTTAATAGCAAATACTGAATTCATTTTTGTTATTAAATAATTAATTCAGGTCCAAAAATGAACCTTTTCAAAAAATATTTGCTGTATTTTTCAGCTGTCTATATGCCGACGACATTTCGTTGGTGCTAATCAACTCATCAGTAGACTTGAAAAATTCTTAAAAGTTTGTTGGAAACTTAACTACTTATTCCATAATTCCCATGAACAGAATGAGAATCAGAAATGTTCAAACAAACCTTTAACACAGCAAACATTTCTTTTTTCGTTTTGCAACACTTCTACTTTTCTTTGCAACCTTCTATACAACGAGTCACCATTATTTGAAAATTCAAAAACTTTTACTTTTTGATACTTTCAAAAATACAAATCGTAGTAACCAATGGTGACTCGTTATTAAAAATTGCGTTGCTATTAAGCTGCTGAGTAGCCTCAAGGCTACTTAGGGTTCCGTACGTATGCATGTGTAATATACATATGTATGGAATGGCATATTTGAATACACTAGAGCCCCGACTTGCGTCGTTAATGGGGACTGGAGAAACGCGACGCAAATCGAAACGACGCAAATCGAATCCCTTTTTTCTATATAAATGCACTGAAATTTAATTTGTTGGGGAAAATATTTAAAACAAAGCAGCCTTTTCTCCCGATTTAAAACGTTGTATTACGTCCAATTTTAATTCCAGACTTATTACTTTTCTTTTACTTTGACTCATGTTTTACGTCCTTACGGCATATTCTGGTGAATCACACACTAAATTGTTACCATAAGCAGACAGCTGCTCTTAGCACCACTTATATAAAAAAGAAAAGGGGATTCCTCGTTTTTTACGCAATTTGAAAATTTCTTAACGTACATACATGACGTGACGATTGTTGTTGCCAGAAATTGTAAAAACTAATGAATTCAAGATGCTAAATACATACTACATTACAAATGCTAAAAATGGTAATCCACAATGATGCAGTAAAAAATGTAACCGTGTTTAGCGACGCAAATCGAATCGACGCAAATCGGGGTCAAAACGACGCAACTTGAAATCGCAACGACGCAAATCGAATTTTTCCAGTTTTAAAAAGCGACGCAAATCGGAACGACACAAGTCGGGGCTTTAGTGTACATATATTGTATAAATTTCATCTCTCTGTCTCTTACAGCTTGAGAGTTACGTTTAATTGACAATTTACGTTGTATGGGGACACCTGGTAGTTTTCGACTTGTTGTTGTTTTTAGTTACTGAAAAAGCGGATTTTTCATGAGATTACTTTTTAGTTTTCACTTTTCACAGCATTTATGGCAAATAAAACGAACTAAATTTGTACCGATTATAAATGAACACATGTGAAAAATATTCCAAAAGAATCAAAAATAATCGTTGAAAGTATTCGGACTATTTTTGACTCTTTTTGATTGTATGTATTTTCAATAATCTAAAGTAATCCCGACTATTTCTAAATTTTTTTGTATTTGTAGTTAATAAATTATTTGGAAAATCGAAAGTAATCATATTATAATCAATTATTTTACCCTTAAAACAAAAATAATTCAGATTACTATTAACAATAGCAAATCATAAACTTCGAATATGAATGAAGTTAAAATCAATATTTATAAAATAAAATAAATGTACTAAACATTTCATCTTGGAAAGAGATTTTGAACTGCAAGGTTTTATTCAATAAACAAAAATCAATATCAAATAAAACACATAAAGTTAAAGTTATCGTGCCAAAATCAAATATAAGAGGTGTATTGGCCTTGGAATTTTTCTCTTCTTGCCATCTTTAAGAAATACTATCAAAGGTGAACTAGAGCTCAATTAAGAAGATAACTAAGAATGATTAGCACAAGCCCTGTTTATCAGTTCAGTGCAACTCTACAACAATACAAAATCATATGGAGAGATGCATTGACCTGATAATTGGACCATGGATTAACATGAATTTTTTTATTCAAACAAATCTCGCTAGTGGGGTCCGTGAAATCTAGTTATACATTTAAATGGAAATCGGGGAAGAAAAACAATCTTTCAGACTTTTCGTCATTTGAAGATTTGGAAATCCTCGGGGTATACATTTGTCGCTAAGGAAGTCATTGTCCCGACTACGACGACGGCGACTTAAACGATTGATTGTTACGCGGCCATGTTTGGCCTTGACATCATAGTACTGTTGCAATTCTTCCAGTTTTGCAAACAGCTTTTCAAAGTCCTGCTCAGGTTTGCGCAAAAATTGACATCGTATTTCGTAGTTACCAAAAATGAAACAGTTGTAAAGACGTTGAATACGAAACTCCAACTGCCGCATTATAAATCTTGTTGACGTTTCGGTGGTGGCATAAACATCGTAAGCCACTTTGAGATTATTGCTAGTAGCACATTTGAAAATTTCGGCCGACCACTGTTGCAGGAAATCCATATAGGTGTCAAAGCACCACTCATTACTTTTGGCATTCCAAGCGCGTAAGATGTCTCTTTGAATGTCAGCATAGTGGCTAAAAATTCGCTGAACCGATCGCAGAGTGTCCACGTTGTATTCAAGGGCCTGATCAATTATTTCCGAAAACATGATGTGAAAATATTCCATTTCAGCAAAGTAATCCGTTAAGCGCATCTTCATAGTCGTTGGCAGAAAACGTTGAGCCGAAGGCACTTGACGTAACTTTAGCAATAATGAATAACTTTCGTTCTTAGAGGTCTCAAAAAAAAATTGCTCTGCTTTTTGGGCAAACATCGCTGCTGCTTCTGACGCTTGTTGAAAGTAGTCTGCCAGATCGTACAGTTTTTTCATCTGATATTGAGTTTTTTCAAAATCTATTGGTCTGACCTCCAGGAAATTGAGAATTGACGACGTGGATAGGTTGCCCTGTAAGTTCTCTAAGAAATTATGGAGCAAAGACTGCAAATGGTTTTTGGCACTTTCGCCCGTATCAAGAGCTGCATAAAACTCTAATGAAATATGCTGTCCATTGATTGCATGTGTCGGATACCCCAATCGTATGGGAGGTTTCACGGAGTTGGACGAAGAGGCTTCTGCACTAGCTCCAAATGCGCACAGAACCAATAAAATAGTAATTCCCATTGTAAAGAACTAAGAACGTATTTACTCCACGTTGAAAATCAAATAATTCTATTTGAATTACACTTTCTGTTTTAATAACAGAAGGCAAACTAAACAAATGACCATCCGACAAATTATTATATTCAGCATCATGTTGTTAGAAGAATTCTAAATTTAGGTTAATCTGTTTTATGTCTTTGTTTATTTTACTTAGCAGTGTTTTAAGAGTACTTCCTCAACGGGAAAGCTCTCTTAGTTCACAAGCAGAATACCTCAGTGATGGAAAAGTTCATACAATCGTACTTTTATTAAACTATTTATTTGACTAAAAATAATTTACCGTGACAAGCCCGCAGCTCATGTAATCCGCTGTTATTTCATATTAATGCTATAGCAACGGGGTTGAGCTTTTTCTTCCCACACTACTTTGTCGCGAAAAACCTGATTTATTTATTTATTCCAGAATTCCCATGAAAAAAAAAAAAAAAAAATTAAAAGAATGTTTGAAACCTAAACTTATTTAATAATTCCCATGAGCATGGGAAAAAGCTCAACGGGGTTGAGCTTTTTCTTCCCACACTACTTTGTCGCGAAAAACCTGATTTATTTATTTATTCCAGAATTCCCATGAAAAAAAAAAACAACTTAAAAGAATGCTTGAAACCTAAACTTATTTAATAATTCCCATGAGCATGGGAAAAAGCTCAACGGGGTTGAGCTTTTTCTTCCCACACTACTTTGTCGCGAAAAACCTGATTTATTTATTTATTCCAGAATTCCCATGAAAAAAAAACAACTTAAAAGAATGCTTGAAACCTAAACTTATTTAATAATTCCCATGAGCATGGGAATTATGGAACAATGGCGAGGATATTAAAACTGATTTAGTAACAATGTTAAACACAGATGTGAGCACATACATATGGGTATTTCCATGAAATGGTCCACCGTTAGTTAAAAAATCAAAACGCTTGCACAATTTTTTTAAGCACAGAAAATTAAAAAAAAAAACTATTGACATTTTATTATATAAAAAAAAATTTTAACTTATAACAATTTTAAATGATGGTAAAAACTTCTGAAAATATATGTTAAATTACAAAAATATGTATGAAGGTAAAAAGTGTCACGTGCGTAATGTAACGTGCGTAATCAAAAAATTTTTTTTCTTAGCCAACCCATGCACACTTGTTTTTGAACAAACCATGATTATAAAGGTCCATTAATAACCTTTATAAAAACATTTTTTCCGAAATAAAAATCTTCTACAATTCGCCTACTTTTGCAATATTTCATGCTGCTTTAAAAGGCACTTCCGTTTTTTGTCACGTGCGTAAGTCAACTTTGATCGCATGGAACTTGGGTACCCAGTGCTCAATTTTCCAATATATATACTTTTTGGAAGGAACTCATCACATTAAATGTAACAATGGCAAAATTCCATTCAAATATTCCAACCCATTTATATTTTTATAATATTCAAAACAATTAAACGTGTACAAATGTCACGTGCGTAACCATGGAAACACCTATATGATAAATTGAAATATTGTTGCCAGTTTTAAAAGCGGTTAGCATAAGCTATTAAATGTTATTAAAAGAAATTACCCTAAACAAGAAACTACAATATTTTGCATACAATTTTTATTATTTTATACGTATACTAGAATATTACCCGCTACTTCGTTAGCAGATGTTTTTTCAAGAAATAATCCATATATACAAAATACTCGTAGCTCAAAAAAATAGAAGAGAAAATAATTTGTTATAATTTGTATTAAAAGGTGGATTTTTTAATATAACTCCTTAACTTTTGTAAAATTTTTGTAAACTAAAATTTTCTTGAAACCAATTTCAAGAACATTCGCAAAACATAAACAATTCAAAAACAATTTATAACAGGTAGCCGCACTACTACTACAATAAAAGCAACACCAACAAACACTACGCATTTTGTTAGTAGATTTACTCTCTATTCTGTCTTTCATTTTTGTGCTACCTGCATTAGGTACTGAAATATAGAATTACAGATTTGATCCTTTTATGTACATATATCAGTTTTCGCCCCCTGACCAAAGTGAAAAACTCAGGATTTCATAAAAGTACCAAACACCTGTCCAATTATTTTCAGTAAGCTTTTGACCCTTTTTGAATAATATTTTGTTACTTGTATTAGGCTGCGAGATATACATATGTAAAATTATCAATTTATCCCTTTTTTACCCCTTTTTGTACTCTTTGGAAACTCAGATTTTGCATAATCTATCCATAATTTAGGAATCACCAGCTAAAGAAGAAACTTAAAAATACTTACACAACTTACGTCTGGCCAATAAAAAAAATAAAAACATTTTTTTTTTTTTAAAGAGCAACGTAATTTTATTTTTAGGAATCTAATTATTGTTTTACTTTTTTCCTGCTCCAATCCGTCTTTACATTTAAAAAACGTACCAAAATTCTGTTTTACCCCTTTTGTTCCCCTAAAAACCATGATCTCATATAAGTACCAGACACCTGTCCAATTATTTTTACTAAGCTTTTGCGCCCATTTTGATTTTTTTTTGTTAGTTGTATTGGGCCCGGAGGTATAGAATGACCGATTTATCCCTTTTTAACCCTTTTGTCCCCTGAATGTTTGAAAACTCAAAAAATTGAATAACATTTTTGAGTGTAATTCTTGTTTTACTTTTTTCCTGCTCCCGTCCATCTTCACAATTAAAAAAGGTACCAAAATTCTGATTTAACCCCTATCATCCCCCTGAAATTCGGGATTTCAAAAAATAACTGACACCTGTTCGATTATTTTTAGTAGGCTTTTAGGACCTTTTTGAATTTTTCCGGTACCTGGACTAGGCGAGGAGATACAGAGTTACCGATTTTGCACTTTTGTTACCCCTTTTCCTCCCTCATTGCTAAGAAAGTAAAAAGTTGTATTATCTACTCGACATTTTGTTCTTAGGAGTGTAGTTCTTGTTTTAATTCTTTCCTGCTCCCATCCCTCTTTAAAATTCAAAAAGTACCAAAATTATGTTTTTACCCCTTCGAATTCAGGACTTCAAAAAAGTGCCTGACACCTGCCCGATTATTTTTAGTATTATTTTAAGACCTTTTTGAATTTTTTCCGGTACTTGAATTAGGCGCGAAGATACAGAATTACCGATTTTTCCCTTTTTTTCCCCTAAATGTCTAGAATGTTAAACAAGTTGCATATGCTATCTGACATTTTGTTCTTATGAGTGTAATTCTTGTCTAATTTCTTTCCTGCTCCCATCCCTCTTTAAAATTAAAAAAAGTACCAAAGTTCTGTTTTACCCTTTTTATTCCGCTGAAATTTGGGATTTCAGAAAATTACCTCACACCTTTCCGATTATTTTTAGTAGGCTTTTAGGACCTTTTTCAATTTTTCCGCTGCTTGTATTAGGCGCGGAGACATAGAATTACAGACTTTTCCCTTTTTTACCCATTTTTACCCCCTAAATGTCCAAATTTGAAAAAAGTAACAAATTTATATCGAGGATTTTTCAATGGGTATTAAATTCAGTTTTTAGTTTTTTCCAGTTTCTATCCTTTACATAGATATATACAATTCAAAAAAGTACCAAAATTCAGTTTTTACCCATTTTATCCCCTTAGTACTCAAAATATCAAAAAGTTACCAGACACCTATCCGTTTATTTTTACTATACTTTTGGGTGCTTTTTGAATTTTTGTGCTATATGTTCAACGTCCGGAGATATTGAAATTCCGATTTTACCCTCTTTTACCGGTTTTTACCCCTTTCCCGTGCGAATTTCCAATAATCCCATTTTATTGGATCCATACATCAGAAGAGCTGCCGACATACGAAATATTATTTCTCTAGCTTTAGCCGTTAGGGCTGGACGATGATGACCCAGTCAGTCAGTCAGTCACGTTACAATTTTATATATATATAGAAGATAGATAGATAGATAGATAGATAGATAGATAGATAGATAGATAGATAAGGCTTTTAACATAACTTTTTATTTTTTGTTTCTTATAAAAAAGAAATGAAAAATCATTGAAATAAAATAAGATATTAAACCTAATATCGATAATCAACAGCATTGACAAGAACAACATTTTAGTTTTAAAAGGAAAGCAGTTTTGATATTGGCATGCATTTTATTTTTAGATCACTACCATCATGCTTGAAATATGAGTGTTCCTCCTGCAAGCTACAATGGAGGAGCGATTGCATGAACAACAGGGGCCAAAAGACGCACAAGAAAGTATGAAAGTTGTTGCTAGTAGTATCACTACACAAAATATAAATGCTGATGATAAGAAATCGCTTGTTGAACAAGACGAGTCGAACATAAAGCAAAACTTAACACTTAATAATTTGAATAGTAGAAATGTATATGCAGAGTTTCCAAATTCGATAGCAAAAGCATCTAACGTTCAACGAGACCGTTCGTCTGCTAACTACGAATGTGACGACGATGACGACAAAGACGTTGTCATAAGACAATTTCGTAATGGTTGTGATAAAACTTTTTTAGATCAGAATGCAGATACCTTAACGCTTTCTGGTGAATTAGAAAATCTTATTATTAACCAGGCCTCTTCCGATGAACTCTCAGAAGGAAAAGTACCTGGAAAGCCAAAAATCAACAGTAAATCTTGTGTAGACGTAACTACGTCTGCGCATAAATCAGCTTTTACAAATACATGTAATTCCTCTGTGATCCCCTCTGCTGGCCATGACATCGAACTAACAAGATTTGAAAAGGACATCAAAGAACAAAACCTTACTCTTAAGATGGATGAAACGCCCACTGTGCTGAGTGAAAAAGACGCCACAAGAGGTAAAAGTGTTGTTAAAAGGTTCACTTATAATAATTTAAGCACGGATGCCGTTTGCGTGCCTTACTCAATTTACGTTACGGCAGCAGCTAAAAGTCAAATGCCATTTAACCATGCATGTCAACCTCCACATCTAACAATACTACCATTGCATGCCTGCAATACATTTAACCATCTTCATGCCCACCACCATCATATACATCATCATCACGAGCACAATTGCCAATCTGAAAGCGAAAATTTTGCTAGTGATTTACCCAATGCTTTATCATATCGGTTGCCTTTTCGATTAACAAATAAATTCTCCCATTGCACTAATATAGCTTTTAAAAGCCAAGCTAAAAGACAGCCCTCATTTTTAAAATCCCAATCGCTTGAAATTCAACTAAACTCACCATCTATTATTTACCATGACCCAAACGATGACGATGATGAGCAATTATTTTTTAAACTGTCAGAAACTGATAGAGATGAAGCACAACACAATCACTATGAAAATTGCCAATATTCCAAACAACATCGACAAAGTGGACCACAACAATCAGCTGATGAAGTTGAACAAAGTACGCGCACAATGACATTAAATGCTGGAGAAGTTTTGGGAAACGAAGGTTTAACGATCACAAGATCACTATCATTATCGTCACAAAAGACTGGTCCACCTTTAAAAGCGCAATCCCTAGACTCTCGACCAATATATCCAAATGTTCCGTATAGTCCATATGCTAGTCCGTACAGTAGTCCTAGATCTAATAGACGGCGACCACCATTACGTGAATCAAGGCGTGTTTCAATTGAGCAAAGCGGTAGTTTTCTTCAATTGAACCAATATAAATTAATGGACCAAATTGGACAGGTAAGTTATCAGCCAAAATTACATTTTAACACTTTTATATTTCCGGCCGAAAATAAATTTGATTTCTTAATTCAAACACTGTAGTTGGTTGCTAAATGATTTCCCATCTTTAAATGTAAAATCAGCTGGCATGTTGTTGAGTACGTGGAATTCTTAAAATACACATTAACTGACTTTGATATTATTTTAGATTTTTTCTCATAGATGTTCTATTCGTGAATACAATTTCCAGCAACTCCTTTCGTTTGTCTCTTACTTAGAGGGTATCCACGGCAAATAAACTTGGAAATAATGATGTTCCATACTTTCAAATTCTATATTGCCAACACCTTACCCCCCATTTACACATGCAAGTAACTTGTTGCAAGTTCTGTGTACATATTAACGACCAATACACTGACAGAGACAATAAAAGTTGTTGGTACTTGCTTGAGTGTTTACACAGGCAAGTGCAGCCTCATTTAAAAAAAAGAAAATTGCTTTACTTTACAAAATAAAAGAATTAAATGAAAGCAATAATAATAAAATAATTATGCGAAAAAACAAACAAACAAACTCAATGTTCCACTTTTTATATTTAAAAATCACTATTTTTTGCCTTTTTTGTGTATTGTTTATTCTGTTTTTGTCCGTCTACATGACATTTTAATGGCTGGGCTGCCAAAGGATTGTCAAGTATCACTGTTATGGGGAAACAAATTATACGAATAACTTTTTTTTATCAAATAAATAGTGAATCCGTAAAAGCCATATTTTACTTCAACTTTTTTTTATATTTTATCTTATTTTTCGGTATGTAAGCTCAAAAAGTATCTAAGATCAAAAGTTATCTATTAAAATTAAGGCCCTATTTCTCACCTGCGAACGAACGATAACGTTCACAGGTGAGAAATAGGCCCTATAATATGAACTTTATAAGGTAACACTGTTCTGTTTTTGTGATTTTACCGATATGCAATTAAAAAAAATACTGGCAATCAAAATCTCTTGCAAGTGAGCTCGCTACTTGCAGAAGTATGGTGGTATTAATAAAAAAATGTCAATGTATTGAGTTACTTGCACTTGTACTTGCGTTTGTAAATGAGGGGTTATCTTTACGTGTGGTCCACACATTTATTTGAAAACTAGCGTAAACTGGGTGTGCTTCGCTACCTCAGTATTTGGATTAGGTCGCACCTACTTCTTATCCAATTTCGCAAATCTTTCAAAGTAATGATATCTTTATGTCAACGATGCAGTCGCTCAGATTAACAAAAAAAAAAAGCACCAAAATGTAGTTTTTACCAGTTATATTCCCTTAAAATTCAAAATTTAAAAAAAATACCGGACACTTGTCCAATTATTTTTAGTAGACGTACATACATGTGCTTTTTGAATTTTTATGCTTAAATCCGAAGATACCGATTTCGCAGTTGTTATCCCTTATATGTCCAAATTTACAAAATTACGAAAATTATTACAGCATATTTTGAGGGTAGTAATATTTAGTTTTTACTTTTTTCCTGTTCTTATTCCTCTTCTGGATAAAAACAATTGCAAAGAAGTACAAAAACACAGATTTTACCCCTTTTATCCCCTTAAAATTTAAAAACTTCAAAAAAGTACCAGACAACTATCCAATTATGTTTAGTGAGCTTTCAGGTCCTTTTTAAATTTTTGTGCTTCCTTTCCCAGCAAGAACAGTGTCGGTCATTTGATGCATCATATGACCGACACTGCTGATGGGTTCATACATCAGGGTTTCTATCATTTTCTTAAGGGCAAAATGAAAAAACTGATGTAAACATTCGTGTACGTGTGAGCTATTTTTTTAACCAGCGTTACCACCTCAGCAAAGCGATCATTCGAAATCTTTTTTTCAAAATGCCCACAAATTTACATGCAATGCTATTAATTTCTTTGTTGATAAATAAAAAAAGAATTTTTCGAAAATTTTCAAAAAACAATTCAAAGAGAATATAATAAACTATATTTAAAAAAGAAATGGACAAATGAACCTATAAAAACATTAATGCATAAACGTAGTTCCAAATGAAATTACCAAATTAATAAGGGAAAATAAAAATACTAAAACAATCATTGTAATGGCAACGCTGAAACCTATAAAATTGCTTTGCATGTGTTAGTAATTAAGTTGTTAATGTGTTAGTTTCCATCAGCTATTTTTTGCTGGGTTAGTTTTTTCTTTTTTCCTGTGCTCATTCCTCTTCTACGTTAATGCAATTGGAAAAAACTTGCCGCTTTTACCCGTTTTATCCCCTTAAAATTAAAAAAAAATTAAAAAATACCCGACACCACCTGTTCAATTCTTTTTTGTAAACTTTTAGGCCTTTTTTAAATCTTTGTGCTACCTTTGCCAAGTCCGGAGAAATTGAGCTACCGATTGTACCCGCTTTTAGCCCTTATGTGACCAAATAAAAAAAATAAAAAAAAAATTACGAAGTCTATTTAAGTATTTTTTACTTTTTTCCACTTCCCATTCCTTTTCTACATAAATGCAATTGGAAAAAAGTACCGAAATGCAGATTTTACCCCTTTTATACCCTCAAAATTCAAAACTTCAAAAAAGTACCAAACACCTATCCGATTATTTTTAGTGTCCTTTCTAAATTGTTGTGCTACCTTTGCTAAGTACCAAAATGTACTTTGCACGAAATTTCACATAGTGGCACCAGTTGCATATTGTGCCACTGTGCAACTATTTTAAGTGAACTTTTTTATAGTGATTATTTTTGAAAATTCTTGCACCTTTGCAATGGTACCATTTTTTTGGCAAGTATTTTGCTTTCTTAAAACTGTTTGAATTTAAATTTTGCGATTTGAAAATTTCTCGCTAATTTTTTCACACTAATGCGCCCTGTCATACTTTTTGCAATTTGCAAATTTTCGGTCATTTCCAGCTGTCATTTTTTGCAATTGACCCAACTCGATTTCTTCAATATTTTACTGAAATTTTAATTACATTAAACTATGATATTGTAATACATTTATATTAAATTACTTTTTCAGGCTCAAATTCAGCCCTTGGTTCGTCACTTTTTAATCAATATCAATTAAGTAAAGAAAAGTAAAATTTGTATAGCTAGGTGGACAACCGACTGTTTCTGGGTAGCAAACACCCTTCATCAGTACCCTGTGAACTTTGGATGTGTCAAATTTCACAATTTTGGCACAGCCGCTTTAACCAAAGCTCACGCAATTTTACTTTCTATTTATATATATATATGTATACTTAATTAACATTAACCAAAGCAATGATCTTTTTGTAGTCTCTTTTATGGATGATTTTTTGTCATCTCAGAAGACTGTTATTTTTGCTCTCTGTTTATATGAGAGCTTTTCCACACATGTTCTGGTTTTGCATCATTGAGATCTAGAGGCTCATTTTATTGAAACAACTTGAACATTTACGCCATGCCTTGCGGTATTTGTTAATATTTTGCTGATATTTTAATTAAATTGAACTATGATATCAACCTTTGATTTCTTCAAACCAAAATAAAAAAAAAAAACAAAACAAAACAAAAAAAATATAAGCATATATTATATTTTTTGTAGCTTCTGCTTCCAAAATATTTAAGTAGCTGATTAAAGGCGACATATGTATGAAGCCGGCGACATTTGTAGTCGTGTGTTCATGTAGCCTGCTGTGGCGAATGTGTTTATGGCATTACACCAGCATTCGTAAAAAATAATATTTTATTAAAATACGTTTTACAATAAATAAAGAACAAATTTTAATTTGTTCTAAAATGTATTTTATGTTTTCTTCTTTGAAGAAACAACAATATTTCTATCGGATTTAGCCACTATGGTTTGCTCTAAGTGGACTTCAGTTACCTTTTCGAACTAATTGCTATGAAAGACTTGATCTGGGCTACAACTAGCCGTTTAAAAGTTGAGCATTTCTCATCAACACCCAATCTCTGAAAGTTATTTTGAAATCCTCATGTTCTTGTGTACCGCCCTGAAATTTTATTTATTCTGTGACTTTAGTCTATATTTCATTGTATTGAAGTCAGGGCGCACTTTTCTTCAGAAAATAACTCCGCGTAACAAAACGCAATACACATGACAATATTTCGTTTCTTCCCTTCTGCCTGAGTTGACCTTTTCTCTTATTAATCGTGTCTATGTAAGTCCTCAGCACCCCAAACTCATTATGTAGTGATACGAGTATCTTGACAAAATTCGGATATTTGCTTGTGAGTTACACGATTTAACATTATGTTGGTAATGTACCAGTTGTGCCGTGAGGCCTTCCGCTATACACAATTAAAATCCCTGCACTTTAGCCATGTAAAGGTACGGTTACACTCAGGCTTTTGTTTGCCCATTTTTGCCTAAAATAACGGGACCAGAACATTTTTCTTTACAGTTATTTAGGGAATATACATACATATGCATATACATATCAGTGACTAAAAATGCATATATGTATGTACATACATATACATATACATATGTATACAGATACATCAACAATCAACAACGAACTAAAAAAGGCAGAAAAAAAAACGTAAAGACATTAACATGTTTACTATGAATTCCGTCGGAAGCTTCGACGGAATTACATCGTAAAAATGCTATCATAAATTCCGACGTAGCTACGAAATTCGAGAGATTGTTATTATGAATTCCGAATGAAACGTACTTTTGCCGTTTTTTTTTTATCAAAAAATTTTATGAACTCTTCTTACTGTCGGGAGAATATGAAAAGTAGTGGAAAATAAGATGAAAGTAAAAATAAGTTTTTAAATTGAATAAAAACTATTTTTAAGGATGATGTCTTTGATGCCTTCTTTGTATGGTTTGGGGTTCGGGAATTCCCGAAAAATTTTCATCAGGAATTCCCCGGAAAATGGGAAAAGAGTTATTAAAACGGACTTTATAACAGTACTATTTTATTTCTCCACATTTTTATTTTTTTTAAATTAATTATTTCATTTTAATTTTTGTTATTGAACTTCTGTGTTGTAATTTTTAATTATTTCATGTAATAAAGAAAACTTTTGTTAAATTAATTTCAAAAATAACGGAATTTCATTCAAAAAATACGCTGTTTGTACATAAACATCACTATTACAAAACACCGCTTAGTCGCCGAGACTCTAACCTCTTAGTAGCTGATGCTATAATCAATACAGCTTATGTTAATAAAAACATCATTTCCTCCAAACATAGCTGAGTCAATTCGAGATAAAGTTGGCCAAAGACATAATGAAAAAATGTTAGCATTACTAAATTATTTAACAATGCCTGATGTCAATAGGAAATTATTAAAAACTTCTTTCAAATTATGTATATGGGGAACCGCTATGTAAACGGCTGTTTGATCAATCACTTTCTGCATTGTCCAACAGCGATTCTGATATATCTGACAAAGAAATTCAATGAATATTTTAAAATTAAATTGAAAAATGCTATGGAAAATGCAAGGGCAAAAATCCAAAAATGCCCAAACTTCCTCAGACTAATTTTCTAAGAAAAGAATTTGCTTTATCTGAAACGAGCAATAATCGAACTAAAAACTTAGATAATTTTTTTAATGCGTTACTAACAATAAAACCCACATCGGTGGATAGCGAACGGGGTTTCTCCGTTGCTGGGAATTTTGCCACAAAAGTACGAAACCGAACATCAAGCGAGTTACTTAATGCTTTAGTCGTACTAAAAACTTATTTTTTATCGAAATGATGGTATGAATTCTGTTATGTTTTTTTTATTTAAACATGATCTCAACTTATTTTCTTACAGTTATTTGTCTCTTTTTATTGCACAAATTGAACTAACATATGCTATTTAATTTAATTAATTTTTGTTTTGAATGTATATAAGTATGTATATGCACTTTATTATATAATTTTAAATAAAACCAATTAAAAAAGTTTATACTAAAAATTACTTGTTTGTAGTAGAAGAAAATTTCCCAGGAATCCCGGGAAGAGAAAAAGTCCGGGAATTCGCAAACCCTACTTCTTTGTCATTCAATCACAAAAATATTATAGAAAGAACTTGAGCCTGATAAACTTAATACAAAAATAACTATTTCTAAGGAGTTATAAAATTATATTTCTTTAATAATTAATCGGTATATTTTAAAATAATTATTGGTTTTGCCATGATTTGACATAAAAAAGTAACACCGAAAAAATCGTTTCATATACACCATTTGTAACAGCTGATAGATTACTTTAGGTCTAAAAAAATAGACCTTAATGCTTTCTGTCTCTTTCAGCCGTCTATATGCCGCCGACATTTCGTTGCTGCTAAACAACTCATCAGTAGACTTGAAAAAGCAAAAAAGAATGTTTGAAGCCCAACTACTTATTCCAAAATTCTCATGAACAAAATGAGAATCAGAAATGCACAAACAAACTTTTTATACAGAAAGCATTTTACGTCTTGCAACACCTTTACTGAGTTGAGTTGTTTAGCAGCAACGAAATGTCGGCGGCATATACATACATAGACGGATGAAAGAGACAGAAAGCATTAAGGTCTATTTTTTTAGACTGAAAGTAATAAATTCCTATTGGCTCTTATAGCGAATAAATAATTAAGTTCATAGCTGACAGATTGCTTGGAAAATAATTAACCATATAAAAAAGAAAAAAAAACGGCTTTTATGTATAGAATTAAATGTGTGTACCAAAAAACCCATGCCGATAGCCACCTTCTGCTAAAATTCGAATTTTGTAGATTTGTTCAGCCGGAAGTTTTTAATAAAACTAAACGAAAATTGCACATGTAGATATTTTTTTAATTGGTGATTTGTTTTAACAACTTACGCCTTGTAATCCAAATCAATTGAATTCTAACCATCCCTCAAGACCTTGCGCTCTAGTCGCTAACAGCTTTTGCTTTAAGATTCCTCTTCCGTCACTGAAACGGCTGTAGCCCTGGTTTCAGTGTTTTTCGTATTTATTTTTTGAAAAATATTTTTAACGATCAAAATGAAAATGCTATTATTATTATTATTATTATTTTTAACGTTCCTTAGAATGTAAAAAAAAACATCTGTTTTTCATTTAAGAAGTTGGTTATACTAATTCGAACTTTGATCATGAGGATGGTCAGCACAAACTTCCAATTTGTCGGAATTCATAAAACTTATTTGTACGAATTCGTGACGGAGCGTTCCGATTACGAGTGATGTTCACTCGGAATTCGTAATAAGGCTGTAAATTTCACAACAGCATATTTTATTGTTTTATTTGCTTAGCGAGTACAAATAAAATTTGGAACAAATTTGAGTTTGCAAGAGCAAAGTTTTTGTAAGATCAAATAATTGTTTGCTGTAAATTTTGTTTTTGTTCCTTGATCAAACAAAACCTTAAAATATACTCTTGTGAAATTTGTGGTTCTACTCTTTTTTTTCACCGACTTTTGTTTTCCTTTCCTAGTTGCTTGTATCCATTATACAACTAATAAGGTAGCCTTTTCTCTGCAATAAGGACAACTTCAATAAAAATAATATGCATTTTATTTTGGTACAACTTCTGTAAACTGTCAGAAAGACGCCGCTTCTACATTTACAGAAGAGAGATGAACAGAACTTACATTGATTTGCTGTCTCGTTTTGGCTGCCTTTCACCTCTGCATCCTCTTGACAACCTAAAGTAGTCAGATGATTAACGGTTTAGTTGTATCCATGTGCCGTGGCAAAAACAGGAGAATAGCGGTCCCGTTATTTGACGGCTAATATTTGGCACATCTGACCGTATCTTAATTTATTTTAATTTTTATTGATTGGCCATTACTTTATTAAAATGATTAATTAAAAACAAATAAATATTTGAAAATTTAAGTGCAATTAAAAGAGTTCCAACAAGTAGTGAGAAAAAGAGGTGAGCTGAAAATAAATAAAATACTGGAACGTCTCTCATGATCGAGATTTACGTTTTCCTCAGTTTTACATAAAAGATGTCAATCGCCTTCATTATTGTCTACAAAATGAGAGGTTTAAAACGAACTCAAAATGCAAATTGAAAAATTTAGGATCTCTTATATACATACATATCTATAACATACCCGCCGAAAGCTATCGAAAAATCGATGGCACAATATCGATTGCGCCATCGCTTAATCGATGTATAGTACGTGCGTATTACATATCTGTGTGCATTCCTTTTTAGGGTTCGTACGGTCTTGTAAAACTGGCATATTCGGAGGAAGATTCCACACACTATGCAATGAAAATACTTTCAAAACGTCGTTTACTTCGACAAGCTGGTCTTCTGAGAAGAGGTCCAAAAAAAAGTACATCCCCCTTAGATAGAGTATATCGAGAAATCGCAGTCCTAAAAAAATTAGACCACCCCAATGTGGTTAAACTTATTGAAGTGCTGGATGATCCTGTGGAGGATTCCCTTTACATGGTGTTTGAATTGGTGAAACAAGGCGAGGTCCTGGGCGTGCCAACAAAAAATCCATTGAGTGAAGAACGTGCCTGGAGTGTTTTTCGTGATACATTATTGGGACTGGAATACCGTAAGTAGTTTTTCTTTACAAGTTTTTGTTTAAACAATTAGCACGAAGGCTAAAATTATGTGCCAAAATCTTACATTTTATTCCTTGAAGAAAGCCACGGATATTTTGTTGGTGTTGAAACACTCCACTTCATATTCTGCTATTTGTAAACAGCTCATAAGGGCTCCAAAAATGTAACACAGTTATTTCCGCTTAATTGAGTTTTCAAAAATGCACGACTTTTGACGCAATCAAACGGGAACTCAATTAAGCAATACTCGGTTAATTAAATTGCCGACGCAATTAAACGAAAATCGCTTAATTGAGCAATATGTGGAATAAAGCGAAACACCCATGCGTAGATGGAAAATAAAACTCATTTCTTTAGTTACATATTAAATAGGTTTAGGTTTATTAAAACAACATAAAAATCAGGTGCGTTCATCGTACAATGCTTATAAAGGAACAGAACCATGACTTTTTTGCCGCAAAATATTTTTTTTTTACGTTTGTGGAGCAAAAAAAAAATTAAGTAGACGGAATCAATTAAGTGAAACATTTGCTCTTGTTTTTCGCAATGCGGTCTCAATTTGCGAAACATTTGAACGGGTTACGCAATTAAACAGAGCTCAAATGGGTATTTTAATATACATAGACAGGTGTACTAAATGATTTCGTTCGATGATTTTTAGTGCAATAAAGCAGGAAACTCAATTAAGCGGGGCTCAATTAAGCGGAAATAACTGTAACACAATTTCACAAAAAGGAAAAAAGCAATACAGAATATAGACCAATCGCGTTGACACCTACTGTATATAAAGTAATCCGACTATTTTCTACTTAATTTAGTTTTAATGAAAACAAAGCGAATTAAATTAAAATGCTTGAGAATATGGAAGCATATATGGAAAAGAATCAAAAAGCAGTCAGATTTCTTTGAATATTTTTTTTTTTATTAATTTTCAACTATCCAAAGTACTTTCGATCAGTTTTAGCTTCTTTGTAATCATAATCAATTACCAATCGGGAATTTCCTACAAAAACCTTTACATCATCGTTACAACTCTTGTTCTGTAGCTGGCTGCTACAAGATGATCCTGTGTTTTTGAGCCGGAAAAAACTGACACAATGAACCTCGATCATTGATCTTGCTAGTATAGGTTTTTATAAAAATAGTTTTTATTTAAAAATAACTTTTATTTTAAAATATTAGTTGCCTGGTTGACTATGAAATTGATACTTAAAAATATTTAATCATTTTATAAAGTTAATTTTAAAACGTTGATCGAGGTGTTGTTTATTCTTTAGTTGACTGCTCGAGTGCCTCACACAAAATAACTGCGTAGTAAATTTATTTATTATTTATTTATTCAGGTCCAAAAATGAACCTTTTCAAAAAAAAATGTTTGTTGTATTTTTCAGCTGTCTATATGCCGACGACATTTCGTTGGTGCTAATCAACTCATCAGTAGACTTGAAAAATTCTTAAAAGTTTGTTTGATCTGAATTAATACATTTCAATTGGCTCTTAAAGCAAATAAATAATTAAGTTCATATTTGAATATTCAAAAACTTTTACTTTTTGATACTTTCAAAAATACAAATCGTAGTAACCAATGGTGACTCGTTGTATAGAAGGTTGCCAAGAAAAGTAGAAGTGTTGCAAAACGAAAAAAGAAATGTTTGCTGTGTTAAAGGTTTGTTTGAACATTTCCGATTCTCATTCTGTTCATGGGAATTATGGAATAAGTAGTTAAGTTTCAAACAAACTTTTAAGAATTTTTCCAGTCTACTGATGAGTTGATTAGCACCAACGAAATGTCGTCGGCATATAGACAGCTGAAAAATACAACAAACATTTTTTGAAAAGGTTCATTTTTGGACCTGTATTAATACATTTCAATTGGCTCTTAAAGCAAATAAATAATTAAGTCCATATTTGAGTATTACTTATTTAAATTTTGTAAATATTTATTAAAAATTTAGAAAAAAATTTTAATAAAATTTCTTCAAAGTAAAATATAATTTGCCAGAACCCAGGCTCGTTACTAAAATAGCGTTTTTCGTTTTACGTAAACTTAACATCATACATACATATAACATTTAGTATTACTAACACAAATAAAATGCAATTGCAGTTGCAGTAGAGCTTTAGGCAATAAAGTAAATTGGAGTTCTTCAAAATATGTATCTCACACAATTCTGAGTTGCCATCTCAACTACAACTCTTTTTGAAAATAGATTAATCAAAATTTAACAGGTATACTTACGAGTAGTCATTTAAAAAGTTCTTGAACTTTTTAAATTTTGGCTTGATACTGTGTTGGTATATGAGTGAGACTTGTATATAAAAATTATTTATTCACTTTATTCAGTATTAAATTGCTTTTGTACTAATATACATAAAAGATTTATTTAGTATAAGAGTTGTTGCTCGGTACGTGTATACCTGTGTATTACAATATTAATTCAGCTTGCAAATTTTGGCAGGTAAAGTGCTCATTTACCATTTAACATTTTTGAGAACCATTTTCCTAAATCCCTGCTTGTTTTCTCGTTGTTAGTTTGAACGCACCTAACAACTAATTTCTGCGAAGAAGAAGAAAAGGAAATGTATTGTGCAAAGAAAATACATAATAACAAAAATATTTCTTAAATGTATTAGTAGAAAATATTACAGCGCTTGCAACACAAAATAGATATTTATATAATTTATAGTTTCTCAAATTCAATTAAATTCCATTGAGTAAATGTGTACAGACTCTACACATATTTTTCTTGTAATTTTGCTCTAAATACCATTGGGTAACTAACTAAAAAATTGCAGTTGCCAAAATGGATTGAAAATTGCAGGCCAGTTGCCATCTGCAATACTTTTTTTGCAGTTGACAACGCTAATTGAATTAAGTCACTGTCCATAATCGTGCATTTAAATTTTTTACATTTACATTTTTTTATTTGCCAATATTCAATATGCCACAAATTATACTCTTCCGAGTTCTTTTCACTTAAATTTTTTTGTAATCTTTTAATACATTTTAGGGCGGGAATAATATTTTTTTTTTTTTTGAATGTTTGTTATAGTACATTTACACTAGTAATTCTTAAACTAGTTTGTGAGCATAAGCTAGTTTCATAATCTTTACCATTTACACTAGCATTTTAGACAGTTTACTTGATTTTGTTTGGCAATTTACAATAATTATTCAATATCAAAAATAAAACAGTAATGTGGAGGTTTTTGCAGAAAAAAAATATTTACGTATTTTTCATACTAATTGAATAAAATTCAATATAAAATTAATTCTTTAGAGTGGAAAATATGGAAACACCTCTTATTTTCATCATTCATGCCTAAATTTTATGTATTTTAATAACGTAAAAAATTGCGGAAGTTTTGAAATTATTTAATTTTTTAAAATATTTTTTTCCGTTTTTTATATTTCCTTTTTATTATATTTCCTTTTTTTTATGTCAAATTCGCCTGGCCTTACCTGACGAAAGCATAAAGAATAGAGTCGCATTTACAAAAACTGGTTATTATCAACCAACTTATCTCAAAAAGTAGTCAGAGACTTGTTTATGATTTGTATGGAGAAACAAGTTTCTCAAACTAGTTTATCACTATAAAAAACAAAGATCTAAAGCTTAAATAATTAATTTAATAATCTCAAGATCAAATACTATAAAAAAAACTTTTTTGAAATCTTTTGTTTTTAGTCCATTACCAGCGAATTATTCATGCCGATATTAAACCTGGGAATCTTCTTTTAACTGAATGCGGTCGAGTTAAAATAGCCGATTTAGGTGTCTGCAATGAATTCATTGGAGAGGATGCTACAATGACTAATTCAACGGCTGGTACACCGGCATTTAGAGCGCCTGAGTCTTTAAATGTGGGACAGGTATGTGAACATTTATCAATGATTTTAATAGACTTGTATCGAACTCATTCGTTTGTTCGTTTTCGCCACGTACCAACGATCAAATCCATGTTATTTAGACGGGCTGGATTATTGGTTCGTGGTAAAAACGACCAAAAGAACTAGTTCGACACAAGCCTAGATTTTAACACCGGTATTCATAAAAAATAAAATATTGTTGAAACACATTTTACAACAAATTTTTCATATAAAATTTTTCCTAAAATGTATTTGAGCAACGTTTTATTTTTTATGAATACCGGTGTAAATGTTTAAAGCTGCTTACATCTACCCTGCTAATATTTTTAGAAGTTCTCAATCGAATTTGAATTTTTTCGATCATCTGCGCATTTAAAATACACCTAAGTCTGTTTTTACACGGTAGATTGGTTCCAGAAGAAGCCGTGTAAAAAAAAACCGTGTAAAAAAAGACATTGATCTTATACAAAAATGGGTGATTTGTTCCTAATCTCTAAAACCTATTAAAATTAGTGAAAAAAATATTTTTTGGCTTACCTTTTATCTTAATGCGTTAAAATTAAATTTAATGGAAAATCAAATTTGCCTGCAAAAAATTTCTTTACCAAACACGTCTTATTGCATTGACAGTTCACAAAATATTAACACGTTTCAATTGCTCTGACCATTAAATTTTATTGTATGCACATAAAGGGAATTCCCCTAAATTAGTGCTATTCACATTTGCTTTGACCAGTAAAAATTGTTTGTACGCGCTAAAGGGGAATTCACTTAAATCTTTAAGCTAGTGCTCGCAAACTATCGATACTATCGATGGTTTCAGACTTTTTTCTTTCATAAATACTTTTTTGTGATATGAACATACTTCGCAAAAATTAAATTTGACAAAAAAAATTTAAGTACATAAAATTTCAAATCGTGCTAAATGGAATTATATCGTGTAAAAAAATTAAAAATATTTAATTTTCAAACCGTGTTATATCAAAACCGTGTACAAAAAGACCGTGTAAAAACAGACTTAGGTGTAGTCAGTTGTGCTCTCGCTTTTGATTCGAAAATTACTGTGGTATTCATAAAAAGTCTTAATATCAGTTTAATATGAGTATTTGTTAATTAGTACGACATCAATAAACTGTTGTTTAAACACTTTTATATATAAAACGATTTTAACTAATAAGTACTTCAAGAAACTTTCAAATAAAAGTGTGACAGCATTTACATTTTGGTTCTTGCAATTTGCTAAATAAACACAATTTTCTAACAAAATGGTTCTCAGCTGCCGTTTTGTATTGCTATGCCTTTACTTACAGCAACAAAGCAAATTAAAGCATCATTTTACTACAAGTAGGGAGAACCACGATACAACTAATAAGGTAACCTCTTCCCCATAATAAGAACATGTTCCAGAAATATAACATGTATTCTGTTTTTGTACAACTTCGGAAAACTGTGAAATGGACACCACTGCTACAAACACTATAGCATTTACAGAAAAGAGGTGGACAGAGTTTACGCCGATTTGTTTTCTCGTTTTGGCTGCCTTTCATCTCTGTATTCTCTTGACAGTTTTACGAAGTCAGCTGATGAGGCTACCTTATTATTTGTATTATGTTTGTAATCATCTTTTAATCGTCCAACTGAATGATCAGTTTTTGATCATATAGGGAAGACTTAAAAGATTCATTTTGCTGATACAGTATTTATCGGATATAAGAACATCTCATATAAGAACAAAACGTTTATAAGAAACATTTGCAAAAACACCATATCTTTTTAGTGTTTTTTCTAACAAAAAAAGTTTCATATAAGAAAAACGCTTATAAGAAAAAAACTGATAAAAGAACATTTTTCTTGAACACCAAAACCACAAAATGTATAGAAAAAGAATTTATATAAGAAACATTCAAGGGCAACACTGAATTTATGTAGTTTGCATGGACAACTCTGTTTTCTGACAGTTTTACAGCAACAACAACGTTTTTTTTTTTACTTTTAGTGCTCATGAGAAGTTTTTGTTTCTTGCCTCGTAAATAAATAAATAAGTGGTACAAAATAAATTATGTATGTACATGTATTTACTACATATATTTTTTTTTTTTCAAATTGAAGTTGTCTAGTTTTTTTATATCTATTTACTAAAGGGGTTAATAAAATAAAATTTGATTTGTTTTATTTTTCTATTTACATACGTACATCTACGTATATACATAAAAAGGTAAAAAGCTCGTATATTCATTTAAGAAACAAATGCCTTATTGCCATAGCTACTTATATAAGAAATAAGTTTCTTATATAAAATAATTGTATATAAGAAAGATTTTTCAAGTTTCTTATATCCGATAAATACTGTATTGTCATCAACAATTTTCCAATTGCTAGCTAGGTATGATTTTGAATTATTTTATATGTATAGCGAAAACAGTTTAATCGTATTGCTACTCATTTTAGTGTTCTTTACAATTTTCGTACAACAAGAACCCATCTACCACATGTGTACATATATGTATATAAAGGGTCCGCCAAATAACTTTTTTTTTTTTTGAAAACAGCGCAAAACATCGAGTAGCTTCTTCGGCTGTGTGGCACATAGCGTCGTGTATGTATGTATGTTAAATAAAATTTATGTTTCTAAATTTCTTTTTTACTGAGCGGCAAGGACTTACGGTCTAAATTAGTTTTTGTAAAATTTTTTCTTTTATCTGATCACTAATTTACAATTTATAAAAATTTTTTAATTTAAGTTTTATGGGAGGTGGGCGTGGCTTTTGAACGATTTTTTTGAAAATTGGCAATATGTTACAACATTATTAAATATATTCACTCGCAAAGTTTCAATCTTATCGGATTGCTAATTTCTAAATTATTACAATTTTTAAATTTAGGTCGCATGGGAGGTGGGCGTGGCACTTGTTAGATTTTCTCGAAATTTCGCATAAATACTTCCTTTCCTAAGAAAAACATTCATGCCATATTTCACCTTCCTACGCTAGCTGCTTCTCTTTTTGGCCACCCGTTGTATGAAATCGCGACACAGTGCATCGTCCTGTTGAAACCAAATGTTGCCAATATCCTCCTCTTCAATTTTCGTGAACAAAAATGGGCCGATAACGATCGCCATTGACTGTAACGGCCACTCCTTGCTCATTTTCGAAGAAAAAATGGCCCAATTATGCCTCTGGACCAAAATCCGCACCAAACAGTGACTCGCTTTGGGTGCGTCGGATTTTCAATGTATGCGTGTGGGTTTTCTGTGCCCCAAATGCAACAATTTTGCTTGTTTACATTCCCGCCAAGATCAAAATGAGCTTCACCTGGCAAGATGATTTTTTTTTTTTGCAAACTCGGCATCTTCTTTAAGTCGATCGCAGGCCCACTTAGCGAAGCGTATACACAACCATATTCGTTCAGCGGAAGGATAAAACTGATTATCTATCGAATCAGACATGAGCAAAGTGTAACCATTCACGAAATAAGCACTAGTTGAAAAAAAAACGTTAGATGGCGGACCTTGTACATACATAAATAAATTAAAATTTAGCTCAAGGTACTTCGATATCAAGTGGCCGCATAACTACAACAAATACAACACCAACAAACACTTTATGTATTTTGTTGGTGGAAATCTTTAGTATCTGTCACCCATTTGTTCGTGTTTGTGTATTTCGACAGTTCTTCAGGCTAAAAGCAATAGTCAGCTGGGCTTGTAAGACTACCTGGTATCGAGGTACCTTGATTTAGCTTTGAACTGCAAGCAATAAGCTAATTTTTAAAAATATATACTTGAGGTTTCTACTTTGATACTTTGAAAATACATCGAACAGAGAGTCCGATCTTTTGAATATACAAAACAACAAATATATAAATAAATATTTACATTTGCAGATGGTGCAAAATATGCAAACTTCATATTTTCGGTAAATGGAAATTTCAATCATAAGAAAAATTAAATGTAAACATTCTTTAACCAAATAAGCCAAATTTCCTGTTACAAAATGAAGAAATTGTTCGTTATTTGCCAAAGATTTTGTTTGGCACTAACGAATCTATGGAAGAAAAAGTTTATTTTAATCTCGCATCAGCCTTGAAAGTTTAAAGATGATTGATTAAACAAAACCGTTTTGTCGTTGCTGTAATTTTCTAACTTTCACTTCACTGGCCATTCACACATTTGTACCACGTTTCATTACACATTTTACATTTCATTAAACTCCCCTGCCGACATACATACATACATACATACATACATACATACATACATACATACATACATACATACATACATACATACGTACAAATTCATTCACATGTTCGTATTTATTCACATTTACATGTGTACAAGCGATTTAAATTTAAGGCCATAATTCACTAAACTACACAGTCGTAAGATTCATTCGCTGCAACATCTGATAGAATTGTGTCCTACTCTAATTTAAACAAGTTGGACCAGATATTTATAGCCTTTGATTATAGTTAGAATAAGTAAGTATGATTCCGTTTATAATTTCCCCAATTTCAATATTCGATCCCATAAAGGATTGTTATGTTACGAGAGCCGCCGGTCCTGAGACCGACTCACTTGGGTCCTAGAAAAGGTCTCGTTGTGTTACCCGAAAAAGACTGTGGGGAGTTCTCCCTACACAAGCTCCACCCGTTCCACCCTGAACCAGCCCGATGAACGGATGAAGGATTCCACCCTGTCCAATCCACATTCCGATACTTCCGGTATCCCATAAAGGATTACAATGTCACATAATATATCTTCTAAAGGGTGTTTTATTTCGATGTATAGAACTTTAAGTTGCAATAAACCAACGATGAATTATTCGATTGACATGAATCTTATTTATCCGAAAGATAATCTTATGGCATTACATTTTAAATATGATTTCTGGCATATGACCGCCACAGCTGGCGCGGATGTAGTCCAATCTGGACTTTTTCCAACATTTGTGGCCGTATATCGGCAATAACACGGCGAATGTTGTCTTCCAAATGGTCAAGCGTTTGTGGCTTATCCACATAGACCAATGACTTTACATAGTCCCACAGAAAGTAGTCTAGTGGTGTTAAATCACAAGATCTTGGAGGCCAATTCACAGGTCCAAAACGTGAAATTAGGCGGTCACCGAACGTGTCTTTCAATAAATCGATTGTGGCACGAGATGTGTGACATGTTGCGCCGTCTTGTTGAAACCACATCTCCTGGACATCATGGTTATTCAATTCAGGAATGAAAGAGTTAGTAATCATGGCTCCATACCGATCACCATTGACTGTAACGTTCTGGCCATCATCGTTTTTGAAGAAGTAGGGATCAATGATTCCACCAGCGCACCAAACAGTCAGTTTTTCTGGATGTAACGGTGTTTCGATATGCACTTGAGGATTAGCTTCACTCCAAATGCGGCAGTTTTGTTTGTTGACGTAGCCATTCAACCAGAAGTGCGCTTCATCGCTAAATAGACGTAGTGCGCGATACGTATTCCGCACAGAACCATTATTTTAGAAATAAAATTGCAAGCGTTGCTCAGGCGTGAGTCTATTCATGATGAATTGCCAAACCAAACTGAGAATAAATCACTTGACAGCTGTTAAATCGGTCGCCATCTTGAACAGTAATGCCAGCTTAAAGTTCTATACATAAAAAAACACCCTTTATATATGTATACACATAAATTAGGATGTGTGTATGTATGTAAGGTATGAACTGCATAGCGGCTGAGCCGAACTATAGGATATATGAATTTTAAAAATTTCAATCGCAAAGGGGTAAAAAAGGATAAAAAAATTAATGCGGTCGGGGAACCCCCGTTAGGAACGAAGTTCCTCACATTTTTTTTCACCTTTCAATGTAATACAAGGTGAAATCTGTATGTTTTATTTTGTGTTGTTTTTGAAATTTTTAAATTTTATGATTCTTTAAATTTTTGGAACGTTTTCCAACTAATTATTATTTATTGGTAGGTGTATCCGCTGCTGTCAGCGGAGACACCGCCCATCATACACAATTGCTTGTCGACAGTACACCAATACATATAAACAGCTCACACGCTTTCGTGACGATTTCTACTAATTTCCTCTACCAGCAAGCCGCGTTAAGGAACTTCGTTCCAACAGGCAACTCAATACATCCGGACAAATTTTAAAAAGGACACTAAAAATAATTGGATGTTTGGTGTTTGGTACTTTTTTGAAGTTTTGAATTTTAAAGGGATAAAAGTTATAAAATCTGCATTTCGGTACTTTTTTCCAATTGCATTTATGTCGTTTCAAACAAACTTTTAAGAATTTTTCAAGTCTACTGCTGAGTTAATTTGCACCAACGAAATGTCGTCGGCATATAGACAGCTGAAAAAGACAGCAAATATTTTGTAAAAAGGTTAATTTTTGGACCTAAATTAATACATTTCAATTGGCTCTTAAAGCAAATAAATAATTATGTTCATATTTAAGTAAAAGAATATTACGTGAACCTGAAAAAACATGGAGTACCATGTAAGAAACGGAGCTAATATTTTAATGCTTATATATTTTGTATTTTCAGAATATCTATTGTGGAAAAGCAGCAGATGTATGGGCACTGGGTGCAACGCTTTATGCCCTAGTGTTTGGCAATGTTCCATTTGTGGCGCCTTCAATTCCAGCTTTATATGAAAAAATAAAAGTAGAAGAACTTGTCTTTCCCGAAATTCCAAGAACGTCAGCCGAACTCAGAGACTGTATACAGAGCATGTTAAAGAAAAATCCGGCAGATCGTATAAATATACCGCAGCTGAAGGTAAGCCAATAAATTTCAGCAATCCTGCAATATGTTATTCATCTCATGGTTAAGGCTGTCACATGACCCAGATGAACTCAATAATACGCTATTCCGCCCAATGTGCTGCTCAAATAAATTCTTTTTTTTTTATTCATGTATGTATATTAAATGATTCTTAACTGGCTCAAGTTCAACTCTCATGGTTCATCACTTTTTCTATTAATACCAATTAAGTAAAGAAAAGTCAAATTGTACAGTTAGGTGGTCAACCGGCTGTTTCTAGGCAGCAAACAATCTTTGTGAAAACCCAACGAACTTTAGCGATGTTAAATTTCACAGTTTTAACACTGCCGCTTAAAGGTGAAGTTACATGGCCCGCTTTAGACGCGTCCACGCTTTTCATGCTTTTTATACGTTTTATGCGTTCTATGCGTTTCATACTACAAGTTACATACAACGCTTCGTATGCGCCATATTTCTTTGTTTTGATAAGCTGTTGTGCAAATATTTTTAACATACAAAACAAATATTAACAAAATGGAACTGCTCATGCAGCTGCTCTTTTATTTTTGTTCCGATAGAGCAACAAGGTTTTATTATATAAAAGCTCGTGGTTTTTAATTTCATTTATTAGCTTCTCTTCCATATCGCTTGTTTTAATATATTGAAAATATTTGTAAACATAACAGTGATGATACTCAGTACGCAAACGCAATCGATAAATCGAATCAAAATTTTGTTAATGAAAAAAGTGTTGAAAAAAACAATTGCAATTTGTCTTACTCGTGATAATGTTTATAAAATTTGTAACAAAACTTTTCTTTTTTATTAAAAACGTTTTTTTTGCAAAAGATTTTATACATTAATTTACGATATGAAAGGTATTTATCGATAACGTTGAGAGTAGGCACATCATTGGTTAATAAAACCAGCTGACATTTTCTCATGACGCATGTGACGCATATAAAAGTAGAAAGTAGGTCTACTTTATGCGTTCTACGCGTCTTCGCGTTCTATGCTTTGTGCTCTGTAACTTGTCACATACAAATGCACTAATCGTACTTTTTTGACAACCGCGTGAAAAGCGTCGACGCGTAGAAAGCGTACTGTGTAACTTCAGCTTAAGGCTTCTTAACAGTACGCCTTCACTGTATGTTTCTGAACATAAGACATAAAGTCGACAGAGAGACATCAAAAAATTTAACAGTATAATTGTATTCAGATATAATTACTTTGTATTGTGTTTACTGGGTGTCTCCACTAACCATCAGCTTATGAGAGTATGAACCTGATGTCGAACATCGCTTATGGTTAATGAAGACCGCTCGTGTTCATGTTCGGGCAGCGCTGCTCGAGCATCGATGTTCGATATGAAGTAATTTTCTGCTTGTCAGTTTAGCTCTCATGAAAAATACTACAAGAAGGAGATAAAAAATGATTAAAAAATAAAAAATTAAAATATGTTACTGATTTAAAAATACATAAATTTAGTGGAAATATACATAAAATACTGTAATAAAGTGTAAAACTATGAATGAAGTAAACTCTTCAAGAAATCAAAAATTATGAATAGTTTGGACACACGTATTCTCCATGTACAAAAACATGAGCGAATTAATACCGTTGCTCCGCCGGCGTCATGTTCATGTCACGCTCAAGTTGAAAGCTGTTGATTACAAACATATGTTCGAACACAGACACATGCAGGCTACACTGTAATTTTTTATGTTAGCGAAAGCATTTGACAATTGTAAAGTACAAAAATTTTCCAACTTCTGTGCCATGTAGCCAGCATGTAAAGCGCTGCTGCTTAAAAACAATTGAAATGTATTAATTCAGGTCCAAAAATATACCTTTCAAATATTTTCTGTCTTTTTCAGCTGTCTATATACCGCCGGCATTTCGGATTCTCATTTTGTTCATGGGAATTATGGAACAAGTAGTCAGGTTTCAAAAATTCTTTTAAGAATTTTTCAAGTCTATTGATGAGTTGATTAGCACCAACGAAATGTCGGCGTCATATGGACAGCTGAAAAAGACAGAAAACATTTGAAAGGTCTATTTTCGGACCTGAATTAATACAAAATTGCTTTTTGGAAAAAGTTATTTTCTCAAATACATATGTATTTGGATTTGCGGAAACGAAAGTAATGATTTTTATTTTTTAATTACAGTTACATGCAATTGTAAAACTGTGGGTGTTTTGTATTCTTTCTGTTTGCAAATCCTTTCGAAAAGAAAATACTTCAAAAATCAGTTTATGAATGACACAGTTGTTGAAAAGTTAATTATGGATTCCATCAAACATTAAAAACAAAAAATTAATAATAACAAAGCAATAAACAAATGATAGCCAACGGTAACGCTAATTGCGTATGTTCAGCAATTTCTCTCTTACTTCCTTTTGCTGCAATGAAGTTCATTCAGTGAACTGTACTCTAGTACAGAAGCAATTCGTAATAATTGTTCAATTCAATATTTGCATTTTTGTGCGATAAATTGAGTACTATTGAGGTCTTAATTACGCAAAACTCTTAATTGTACAATTAAAATGTACGTCTGAACTAGGCACATACTCGTATAACAATTTAAAAAGTTATACATACACTTAATTGCAGTTGTTTACTTAAATAAGAAACTTAAGCTTTTATTTAGATACAAATTTAAAGATATATGTATACTTGCGTTTGATAGGAGCATGTATGGGTAACTGCTGGCGGTCTGCATCCATTGCCCAGTGAGGAAGATAACTGTCGTTTAGTTCAAGTTGACGATGATGACATCAACTCTGTTGTAAGAAGCATTCCAAAGCTGGACACTCTTATCTTGATAAAAACAATGTTGAAAAAGCATTCCTTTGGAAATCCATTCTCGAGAGGCATTTCAGGTCGAGCACCACAACGTGGTGGCTCACGTCTAGAAAGATTCATACGTGCTGGTCGTTCCAATTCAGCACCTGGCTCCTATAATATGATCTTTGACAGGTATGTATTATCTCCGCATTAAATTTTCAATATTTTATTGTTTGAATTGTTTTGCAGACAATTGTCCGGTGATAATATACTTCCAGCTCTGTGTGAGCATTCTCCCTCGAACTGCACAAATGATGAATCCCAATAAAAGAAATATAATCTGTATTTCACCACACAAACTACACAAACATTTAAGGTTATTAATAAAATATTACAGTTAAGAATTGCACATCATTACAAAGAAATTTCAGAGCTGCTTATCACAAAATTAATACCGTGAATAACATTACTGTGACATTCCACAAAAAAAAAAAAAAATTCTTTGCATATACACATGTACATACATGCCCATGTATGCAAATATGTACCTTATTAAGACCTTTATAAAATAGTTCCAATCGACGAACTTTTCCTTCAACTTGCTTTCGAAATGCATGTACAACAAATTTGGAACTTTTAATTTCATCGGTTTATGTGACATTATTTCTTGCCATGAAAAAAAAGAAGCAGTCATCTCTTAATCGCAAACGTATTACAAACACATGGCTTTTGGTATGACTGGCTTCTATCTTGTACTGCGATTCAGGAGCATTTTTAATAAGGCAGAAGAAAACAATAAAAAAAGGTCTTTTAGATCTAAAGTAATAAATTTCATATTGCTTTGATAAATTTCATTTTTGAGCTTTTATATGCTGCCGAAAAAATACAACTGCTACTGACTGCATACGTAAATACGTTACAACTATTCCAAATGCATATGTAAGAAGATTTTTATCATCTCTGTCACACCATGCTCACACACATCAGTTTTTGTTGATCAACACTTGCGAGTGTACCGACCTGCTTGTCACAGACTAAACAGATATCCCATGATACAACTAATAAGGTAGCCTCATCAGCTAAACCGTTAATCATCTGACTACTTTAGGTTGTCAAGAGAATGCAGAGATGAAAGGCAGCCAAAACGATATAGCAAATCCACGTAAGCTCAGTTCATCTCTCTTCTGTAAATGAAGAAGTGGCCTCTTTTTGACAGTTTGCAGAAGTTGTGCAAAAACAAAATGCATGTTATTTTTATTGAAGTTGTTCTTATTGTAGCGAAAAGGTTATCTTATTAGTTGTATCATGGAAAACATGAATGAAAAGCTTTGAAAACTAAGATTTATAGCATGTTTCCACGACATGTGCGTCGCTCTCTATTTGTGCTTAACACCCCAATCAGGAGCGTGCTTCGCCATACAAAATTTTGAGAGCGAATGAAGTTGCTTCATGTTGAAGCTACATGCGAAGCACGTCAAATTCCTGTCTTCTCTAATTTATATCGGAAATTTATCTGCACTATCTGTCAAAATCATATTTTGTGAACATATAAAATAAATAAATAAAAAGCAAAGAAAACGAAATTCTCCCATAAAAATAAAAGTTAAGTTCTGGGCTGTATTTAATGCCCTGCAATGCAAATTCCGAACGTCATTTCCATATGAATGTGGTTTTTTTGCAACAACACTTTCACTTGCTTTTTTTCTTGTTCATTTAGACAAATTTTCTTTACGAAAATTAATGGAAAATTAATGCTGGCTTATCAAAAGCAAAAGTCAAATCGAAGCACATAGACGAGTAGTGTAAACAGTGTGATTATAAATATGATTGAGAGAGCGAAGCGGGTGATTCAAGTCGTAATGGAAACATGCTATTACAGCCTGTTTATAGGAAGCGACTTGTCGACAAAAAGCGTTAGTTTTGCATTATTTTTCTTTTTCTCTCCTATAAGGACATGAACATTAGCGAGTTTTGTGGAAAGACGTAGTAGCTGTCAATAGCAGTCCATTTTCCTCCTGTTTTTTCTGGACGCCATTTCTACCATCTGAAGCACTATTTCAAATTCAATATACATATCTGTGGTCAGAGAATGAACAGTCACTAGATACCTTCCATCCTCTAACCATACCTGAGAGCATAATATCAAGAACCTCACTCCTATTTGCAACAACAAAAGTGGGTTCTGATCCAACGTTCATAACGTCTAAGTCTCTACAAGGAATAAAGTCCATCCTCTAACCATACCTGAGAGCATAGCCCTTGCTAGCATAATATCAAGAACCTCACTCCTATTTGCAACAACAAAAGTGGGTTCTGATCCAACGTTCATAACGTCTAAGTCTCTACAAGGAATAAGGTCAAAGATTAACTCACCCCTTGTGTTTGTGTTTGAGCTTCCCCATTCCTCATGATGAGCATTGGCGTCTGCTCCTATGACCAGTGGCAGATTATTACGTCTCGCCATGTCCATTACCGCTCGGACCATAGATGGTGGTGGTTCGCCTTCGTGTGCCATGTAGCTTGAGACCACTACAAAGGTGAAATTGCTCGTCTCCCAAGCTACCGCTACTGTATCTCCATCGCTGTAATCAAACAAAATGAAGATATTCAAATCGCTTCTAGCCAATATACAAGATCTGACATTACCATGCCCATTCTTGTACAACAGCTTATATCCGTTTACCCCTAGTCCACAAATTTTGCCCCCGTGAAGCCAGGGCTCCTGGACTAGGACCAGCTCCTCTTCCCTCTCTGCCATCCGGAGGAGCAATGCAGCCGAAGCTTTTGAATGGTGAAGGTTAATTTGCGTTACCTTTACCATTTTCTCTCATGGCCTCAACGATTGTGACGTTGACATCCTCTTGGACAT
Source organism: Sturmia bella (assembly GCA_963662145.1). Taxonomy (NCBI): domain Eukaryota; kingdom Metazoa; phylum Arthropoda; class Insecta; order Diptera; family Tachinidae; genus Sturmia; species Sturmia bella. Next base: position 88,938,291 of record OY759168.1, on the reverse strand, counting down.
ACTGATCAGATTCCAAGAGCATGTCAGCATACCCGAAAAGCTCCCCTACCAACTCAGAGTTAGATAGGGTGTCCTCGTGAGTTAGATAGAGTCTCCTCATCCACAGACATAGCATCCGCTAACGCTGCCTCCTCCAACGCTATGTTGTTAGGTACCATTGGTACCGATGCCTCACCTTCCTCATTTACCGGGCTGGGATCGCAGATCTCCTGAACCAGTCGTGCCCTGTCATCGCCCCGGTACACTCGAAGAAATATGACGTCAAAACAGAAGTACATTTTCCCCCGCCTGGCTCAGCAGAATAGTGATTAACCTGTGATTTGCTATTGGGCCGAAAACTCTGACTACTTTCCAATCATGGGTGGATATGCCAGGGTTTCCTCCCCTCAGGAAGTCCAAGATCTTCTCCGGATCCTGGAAGCTCTCCGGGATCTTAGCTAGGGCTCCAGGTCGACGGGGTATCTCTGAAAGAGGTACCACATTGAGTCTAGTACCCTCCCATAGCCCGTTTCCCAATCCCTAGTTTAAGAAACAGAGATGATCGCTCATCTGCACAGACCATGAGCTTGATCTTTCTTCGGTGCCATCCAGCTTCCTCACCTCTGGGATAAGGGTCCGGGAGGTCCTTAATGACCTTCCGGAACACCTCAGCCCCCAACTTACGCTTCACCATAACCCAGTTTGAAGGGGTTATGGCGAGATCGGGGTTGCCCCTATCGATGACAGCCATCACCAGTTGGTCATTTGCGACTTCACTATATGATCCCTCCATCGATTGTTGAGGTCTTAAACGTTTGTTCGCGGGCTGCTGAGCAGTCTCCACTTCAGAACGTTGCCGTTTAGGCATATCCTTAGATGTGAGGGGAGACTGAACTTTCGGTTCTGCTAGCACAGACTCTGCCCATTCCATGGTCATGGGATGGGATTTCTCCACAGCCGTTAAGACATCTGCTGGTTTACCTGCCGGCTTTTTTAAGATTCCATCGGCGGCACGACGCCTCAAGAAGGCTCGTCTCGCGGGAGTAATGTGCCTTTGAGACCTCGTAGATGCAGGTGCAGCTTGGGAACCTGAAGTCAAGTTCACAATTCCATCACTGCAACCTGTATTTACGGGTTTAGCTTGGGAAACCGAAAGTTGGCTGGCAGTTCCCTTGCTAATGATTTAGCCACCCGCTTGGTAGCCTAAAGGCTTGTTTGCAGCTCCCTTGCTGATGGTGGGGGACTCGAGAACTTGCTCACAGTCACCTTGTCCACATTAGGCACTTTTTTGGGCACTGTGCTATATGTGACAACTGTGGTTACCGAAGAAGGGGTATTTGCCATAGAGGCACGAGTCGTTGCAGCTTTTGAGGTGCTTGGAGCGAAGTTCACAAGCATCTCACTGCGTTTTACGCCATCCGGATTCGGGGAGGCCGTCACGAATTTGGAGCCATTGGGTTTCCCCACGGCCCCTCCTGCTGGTATCGTCACCGTCCTCTTTTCTTTTCCCCCAGTCTTAGAATTGTCCTTTTCATTGCGTGTTTTGGTCATCTTGTCCGTTTCTTGTTTAGAGTTGTTAATTTTAAAACAATTCCTTTTGGTCCCACGATTGTAGGGGAAAGGGAGTACCTTGACGTCATGGCCCCCGATAACGTGAAGAGGGCGTGGTGCCCAGGTATCAGCAAAGCTCCGTATTAATACAGTTTCATGACCCCCGACTGCAAAGAGAACAGATAGGCATGGGTCGCATAACACCTCTGTTTGGGGGTGAATAACTCTTAGTATACAGGCTTTAATAACGCCACCTGTCTCCTCAGGAATCAAGCATGAGGAGCAGGAAAGTTCCTCTGGTTTGATCCCTCAGTAGAAGGCAGGTATCTCAGCTTGCACGTAAGCCCATACACCACGACAAGGTAGTTATCCACGGTACGGGTGGTAGGTGTTTAGAATTTAAATAAAAGAATTTGCATTGCTAAGATTTTGTAATTTCATGTTCTTGAAACTTATTGATTTGTGTGAATATTAAGAAAACTTTAAACGAGAGTTTATAAGGGTTTCTTCAACAAAAGTTGGTCTGTGTGAACCGAGACTTACATATGCGCGTGCAAAATGAAGACAGTTACGTAACTTTTCTGAGTTAAACCGCAGAACTATTCGAGTGTACGACTATATATCTTACAGGTAAAAAGTTAGATATTCAAATTTTTTTTTTAAATTAGAAGTGATATAAAAAATTGTATTAAACTTTAAATATTTTACAACTCTGTATAATGTTTGGTCAGTGGCAGCTAAAATTTTTGTGGCACCTACTGAATGTGATATTTGTTTAATACAACCAAAGTTTTATTTAGTCCTTGGATTAAGCATAACCGCATGATCTTTTGTAAATGAGTCCTGTAAGAAATAAAAACATGACTTCTTCAAGCACAATATTCTTACTCAAAAAAAAAAAAAACCAAACAGCAGTTCGAAGTTTCATCCAAAGCCCTTCAAGACTTTGGAGCTTTTAGTGAGTTTAGTTTTTGGCTCTGTATATATGTATGTATGTAAATATAATTATGAAAGAGACTGGCAACACTGGCAAAGATTCATTTTGATTAGAAAATTGGAAATTAGTCATTTTTGGTGACAGTCCATACTATGAAACACTTGCTGTATGTTACGAGGGCCGCCGGTCCTGAGACCGACTCACTTGGGTCCTAGAAAAGGTCCCGTTGTGTTAAAACACTTGCTGTAACGACTTTTCAAATTCTATGCAGTGAAAATTTTGATGCAGCACTTTTTTCTTATTCTTCTACGTTTTTCATTTAAAAGAAAATGTTGATCATATTTCGTGTCTGCCTAATACAACTGATGAACTTGAATAAAAAAGTTTTATGAACATGAATTTGCCTTGATCAATTTCTACAAGATTAGCTAAGACCCCGGTCCGAAAATGATTTGCACATGATTCTTGTGAAAGTCGTTAGGATTCCAACAAAAAGTAATATCACACAGAGCTTTTGGCATTAACTTTTGTTTTGCATATTAAAAACTCATTGGAGTATGTGTGGTCGTTATGCTGGGAACACAACTGGGACGAACGACGAATTTCGCCCAACACGACGAATACGGCGGTTAAAATTCGCTGTGTAAATTCGTCGTATGAAACACAATAACGACGAAAAACAAAAACATCTGCTATAATTGATGAAGTTGTTTATTGTTTGTTCAAAGATAAAAAAATTAAATGAATCAAAGAATTTAAAATTTTGTAAAAATAATTAAAATAATGAACATCATGTCCATCATGGTTATATAAACATTCATGCAGTTTAAAAGTTTCAATTATATTGTAGTTTCACTTGTATCCGTTTTCTCAGTTTTTTAATTTTATCTTATTATAGTTTAACAGCTGATGGGGTGGCCATATTAAAAATATTGGTTGCTAAAAAATTTAGCATTACCAAAAACACTAAATTAAATACTACAAACATGTTTTATAATCTAATATGTTGGCTTTTTATTTTAAATGCAAAAAGTCAAAGCTTAGCACTTAAAATAAAAACTGTTCAAGTAAAAATTAACTGTTTTTACTAAAACACTTGAAAACTAAAACCAAAATGTTCACATGGTACTGATTTGTTCGTCGTTCGCCGGCGTAAGAAATAGAAATAAATGTATTTCAATGAATTTCGACCAACCCTGTGACTGTGTGCATTTTCATATACACCAATGTGTTTTATTTTTGACGGCGAATATTCGCGGCGAAAAATTCGTCGTTCGTCCCAGTTGTGATCCTAGCAAGGCCAATCCATTACAGGTGCCCGCATACCAATTCGCTTCAGCATTTTTCCAGGAATTTATCTTCTGAGTTGTCAAAGCCGATAGAAAACGACAACAAAACTTGTGACGTCTCGAGAGAAAATGTTGAAGCGAATTGAATTGCGACCACCTGTACTTGATTCGCCTTGGATCCTAGCATTACGGTGCCAATTCTTTGTATGTCAGTTTTGTTTTAAGGGAGTATTGTACCAATAGGCCTAAAAGTTCTGTGCTAAAAACTTGAGCCAAACCGGACAACGTTTTCTGGACGCGCAGTACGGTCAAAGGTCTGATATTGACATATTTCACAGTTAATCTGAAATAAAGTTGGGAAACTCATAAATTTCCTACTTATAATTATAATCTGAATTGAAAAACGTGAGCTTAGTGATGCCAAATAATTCAGTGGGTGCCACAAAAAAAAAATAAATAAATACTTTATCTTGTGTCTTTGCACACATACATACATATCTTACATATGGCGTGTTTTTAATGTTTTTACAATTTTCTGTGACTCAACTCCGTTACATGGTTTTTGCGGAACTCAAATTCCAATAGATGCACTTACATACATACTACATACATACATACATACATACGTAGATGTTGTTAAAAAGTTATTACATGAGAAAAAGTCTTTATAGCATAGAGAACAGAAATTATAATTGGGACCATTAAAAAAATTAAACAACAACAACACAAACACACACACGCACACACACACACACACAATGTATTGTTATGTAGTTTAAACCTAAACTCTTTTAATATTAAGATAATTTTTCTGTTTACATTTTACAAAAAGTTTTATTAGCTTAATTAAATTTGTTGCACAAAGATTTTAAAATGTTATACATACATACATACAATGCCTACACAATTGCGATTAACTTTAATATTTAATAAATAATTATTATGATATTGCGCTCTAAGCTTATTAGTTTAAAGTTTAATAAAACAAATAAATAAATAATCAAATTAAGTTTACCATCATAATCATGTGCATCAATTGTGTTTCTATTGCGGTTCGGAGTTGCACATGACAGTACATACCCTGCCGGCAACTCAGTTAACTAGTAATGAATTATAAGCTAACTTTTTTACAACTGGTGGTGGTTGACACTTCGATTATTTTTAATGGAGATGACTGACTATTTTAACAACATTACGATGTCCTAGGAGGTAGTCAATTGTCCGACGTTGCATTACTTTTCAACTAACTTAAAGTTAGCTACTTAAAAGTCAGTACCCACAGAAAAAAAATGTACAAGTCAAGGCTGATTTTACATTTTTCGGTGGTAATATCTTATTTTATTAACTTAAATTTCATCCCACTTTCTTTTTTTCTTTTTTTTTTTTGTTAGCCTCTGGTGGGAATCGAACCACTAAGCCTCAAGACTGGTGAGCAGCCAACATACATACCCACTCAGCTATCGCAACATTTAAAACGAATGCGACAATAGGCAATTGAATTAAAGAGTTATTTACCGTGTATGTGTGTATGTTATTATTTGAATTTTGGGTTAACTCTGCACTACGTTTCAGCTAGCTTATAGCCAGTACACAAAAAGTGAATTACAAATCGATTGTATTGTAGCTAATTTGAAGCTAGTCCATAAAAGTTAACGTAAAGTTAATTACTTTAGTAGTCGACTACTCAATGTCCGACAGGGATGAACTATAAGTCGTTTTTATTTGTATTCGACTACCAATTCGCTGGCAGGGTACAGTCAGAGGTGAAACGATACGAGTACATACTCGATACTTTTATTTCGCTAACAAGTACTTTTAGTATTTAATCAATTTTAATCAGGTACCAAGTAGGTATCGGCCACTGATTTGAGATGACTTACATAATTGGTACTGATAAAATAAAACAAAATAATGTCTAGAACATAAGACCGAAACTTCATTATAATAATTATAAAAGTTGATTCTATTTCACAAACTCATTTGCTTTCTTTTTCCAAAACACGAGCACATGCTCTACCAATGTAAATACCCTGGTATTTATAAAGCAGCAAATTCGCTGATATACAAACTAAAACTGCGATGTTAGTGAGCTACAATCATAAGTATATTCTATTCTCTGCTACAAAATTCAGTATAAATCAGCTGAAGGTCCTTTATAGAATATTTGTGTGCTTGTCTTCGTACATTTTTGCCGATACATCACTCTCCTTCGCACAGCTTTTTCGGGGCAAATAGACGTCTTCATTGACCTGAAGAAGCTATCCGAAGGAGAACGAAATATCAGCCAAAATGTGCGATGAAAAATTATAAAATTTGGCTCAAGAAAATACTAATATTAAATCTTTATTTGTTTTATTAGTATGAATTAATTGGCCGATACAAGTAGAATCGATACTGTTACGAATTCAGTTGTGAACAGTCCAATTGTAATGTTTCTAGAACGTACTGAATCGTCGTTATTTTATATGTGCTTATTATTTGTTGTAAATGAACACAAGAGGTGTATACACGCATCCATGCTCGACGGCAAGAAGTCTAACATAAAAACCCACCACAGCACGATACAATATTCGTGTGTGCATGTTCGCAGCTCATATGCTTAAGCGGGGGTACACAACTATCTAACCTAAATGAGCTCCTTGAGGCTAGCTAATGGTTCTTCAATTTTGAATCTGAATTTCCCACAGAATGTTAACTAAAATTCCTATAACTTGTTGTTCGTTATCAAAAAGGTTTTTATTTCCTGCTATGTTTTACTTTACTTTATTTGTGCCCACACGTCTATTTGTATGCAAATTCAAAAATAGTTTGGCATACTTTCGGGCGTTTATATAAATTGTATCAAATTGCTACACACATACATACATACATACATACATATATAATATTTTTAGTATCAATAATTTTTGTATCGAGTACAAGTACCCAAAAGCCAGGTAGCTTTTGGGTACTTAGTGGGACAACTGTTCCTTTTGCGGTGAAAATCGTGACCTCTTATAGCCGTCAAGTTTTTCCCCGTATCCTTACCTGTTAAGTTCCTATATTTCGATCATTATTAGTACACAGCTATACACAAAAATAGCACAGATCTTTACTTTACTACTTATTTTACTACTTATTACTTATTTTGTCACGAACTTAAAACTTAACCGCTACGATTTGCTGCTTTTCTCTTCCAAACCTGTTGAAAAAATTTTCTTTATTTCGAGCTAAAAAAGTTAATAATTTTCGCTACAGAATTGCGCAGTTCCGGCGAGTTATCTCCCTATTTTACTTCACTTTTGTGTTTTAAGGAAAAACTAATGTTGGTTTGAAATGCACTGTTTATTCTTTATTGAAATTTTGAATTCTTTATTGAAATGAAAATTTCTTCTTAGTGCACCAAAGTTTTATCTGTGCTTTTTTTTTTGTTCACTATTTGTATCACGAACGACCTCTGTTTACTTTTTTTGTTTTTCACCGCACTTTGAACTGACCAAGGCGAATCAACAAAGTGTGGTTAATGTGGACGGCTGCTGTCCTAGGGAGTGGATATTCCAGTCCCAAGGTGTGCAAAAGACACTTGAAATGTGTGGTATTGTATTAATTTACTTCCCTTTTTCTTTATTTACGTTTCCACATATCCATACACACATGTACAAATATATATGTACAGTATTTATCGGATATAAGAAACTTGAAAAATCCACGAAAAAAGTTTCTTATAAAATACAATTATTTTATATAAGAAACTTATTTCTTATATAAGTAGCTATGGCCATAAGGCATTTGTTTCTTATATGAATATACGAGCTTTTTTACCTTTTTATGTATATACGTAGATGTATGTATCTAAATATTCAGGTATTCGTAACCAAAAGGATACATCCCAGCAAACCTTTTTGTTTCATTTTAAATAAAAATTTAAGAAATTTTGTTGGATTGTTTTCTTCGGCAACAAATTGAACATTTCGGAGACGTCATTGAGACGAATTTTGCATAAAGACCTTGGTATGACGTCATACAAAGTCAAATTGGTTCAGGAGTTGAAGCCAACTGACTATCCAATGCGTTTTCGCTTCGCTAAGTGGGCCTGCGATCGACTTACAGAAGATGCCGATTTTGCCAAAAAAAAAAATCATCTTTTCAGAAGAAACTCATTTTCATCTTGGCGGGTATGTAAACAAGCAAGATTGTCACATTTGAGGCACAGAAAACCCACACGCATACATTGAAAAGCCGACGCACCCAAAACGAGTCACTGTTTGGTGCGGATTTTGGTCCAGAGGCATAATTGGGCCATTTTTTCTTCGAAAATGAGCAAGGAGTGGCCGTTACAGTCAATGGCGATCGTTATCGGGCCATATAGAACGAATTTTTGTTCACAAAAGTTGAAGAAGAGGATATTGGCAACATTTGGTTTCAACAGGACGTCGCTACGTGCCACACAGCCGAAGCTACACTCGATGTTTTGCGCCCTGTTTTTGAAGATCGCTTTATCAGTCGCAGAACTGATGTCGTTTGGCCACCTCGGAGCTGCGATTTGACACCGTTGGACTATTATTTGTGTGGTGACGTCAAAGATAAGTGTTAAGCCGACAAGCCAGAGACAATTGACGCTTTAAAGGACAATATTCGTGAAGCCATTGGTGAAATACAGCTGCACACAATCGATAAAGTGCTTAAATGTTGGACCGATCGTGTAGGCTATTGTATGGCCAACCGAGGGAGCGATTTGAATGAAATTATTTTCCATTATTAACCGGAAGGATTGTACTTTCAAATAAAAAAAGAAATTTGAGAAAATATTTAGTAGTTTTTTTTTATAGCAAAAAAAGTTATAGCCTGCGATATGAGCTGTATGTACATTTTTTGTGATATATTTGCAGATTGAATTACGGTTTTTGTTTACAACTTTATCTGAAAATAAAACAAATGAATTTTCGTTTCTATTTAAAAGTAATGAATGTTGTAATAATTCAGGTCCAAAAATGAACCTTTTCAAAAAATATTTGCTGTATTTTTCAGCTGTCTATATGCCGACGACATTTCGTTGGTGCTAATCAACTCATCAGTAGACTTGAAAAATTCTTAAAAGTTTGTTTGAAACTTAACTACTTATTCCATAATTCCCATGAACAGAATGAGAATTAGAAATGTTCAAACAAACCTTTAACAGCAAACATTTCTTTTTTTTTTTTTGCAACACTTCTACTTTTAATTAATTAATACATTTCAATTGGCTCTTAAAGCAAATAAATAATTAAGCTCATTTTGTAATAAATGTTGTTTTAGTGAAATTTAATAATTTTCTTTTAACTAAATAAAAAATTTGTGTTATTCATGTTGTTTTATTGGGCAACTGTATTTACTACATACCAAAGTCTAAAGAATGAAGATCTTGTTATTTGGAGAACAAATGGATAGTATTATTGATTCGAAAAGTAATATCGATCGATATCATCGATAAACTGCAATTACCCATTCCTGCGGTATATGCTTTCCACGAAGTAAATTTAACGTCTCTGTTTTAACAATTTCGAGGAAGATCTTTCGCAGAAGATGTTGGTACAAAAATAACGGGTTATCCATTTCGTGCTTTCAAAAGTATGGGACTGGAATTCGACATCTGTCAAACTAAGTTGTTAAACCAATTTTTTTATTCTCAGTTGAAAGTCTGACGTTGACGAAAATGGGTCGCTTAACTATCACACAACGCATAAAAATGATCAAAATATACCACAATAAATTCAGTCAAGGACGAGGCTGGCTCGCACACTTAGGGTTCCGTACGTATGTATGTGTAATGCACGTATCTATTTTTATTTATTTTTTTTTTTTATTTATTTTGTATTTGTTGTTGTAGGGCATATGCAAATACATATATTGTGCCATGATATAACTAATAAGGTAACCTCTTCTCTACAACAACAACAACAACAACTTCAATAAAAATAACATGCATTTTGTTTTTGTACAACTTCTGTAAACTGTCAAAAAGACGGAAGAGAGACGAACAGAGCTTACATTTATTTGCTGTCTCGTTTTGGCTGCCTTTCATCTCTGCATTCATTCTGCTGACAATCTAAAGTAGTCAGATGAGTAACGGTTTAGCTGTTGAGGCTACCTGCTGATGTTGACAGTTTGAAAAAATTAATTATTTTATATAAAACACTTACACCGGTATTCATAAGAAATAAAACGTTGCTCAAATACATTTTAGAAAAAATTTTATATGAAAAATTTGTTGTGAAATGTGTTTCAACAATGTTTTATTTTTTATGAATACCGGTGTTAAAATATACTGCAAATTCAAATTCCAGTTAAAAATTCCGTTATTTTAAGTTTCAATAGTTTTGCCCAAGAAAAGTGATGTTTCCGACCATAGTGGGTTGTCAAGAGAATGCAGATATGAACGGCAGACAAAACAAGATAGCTAATCCGCGTAAGCTTTATTCATCTCTCATCTGTAAATGTGGAAGTGACATCTTTTTGACAGTTTGCAGAAGTTTTACAAAAACAATATGCATGTTATTTTTATTGAAGTTATTCTTATTGTAGCGAAAAGGTTAGCTTATTAGTTTTATCATGGTTGTAGCGGCAAGGTACAACAACATCCTGTGAAAATTTCAGCTCTCTAGCTCTTACCATTTCAGAGAATAGACGCTGTGACGGACGGACGTATAAGTCTCGGTAATAGGGTTCCGTTTCACTCTCATAAGTACGGAACCCTAAAAATGGTGATTCTGCCACAGCCACATATCGCGCTTTAAGAGGAGATTATGGTTTACATAATCGTCCAACAGGCAAGCAATTGGCAAAATTTGAAGAGACTGGAGCGGTTACAAATATTGTAAGGCCTGCGCATCGTCGTTTCACTCGTTCCGCTGCAAATATCGCTGCTGTAAGTGAGAGTGTTGCCGAAGATCCGAATGTGTCGATTACTCGTCGTTCTCAGGATTTAGGTCTGTCTTGCGACACATTATAGCTTATTTTGCATTTAGATCTACACCTACATCCATATAAAGTCCAGCTCACACAACAACTGAAGCCCGCTGACCATTCACAACGTCGTAGATACGTGGAATAGATGCTTGAACAACAGCCGGTGGACGGCAATGGAGCACATTTCTCACTCGGTGCGTATGTCAAAAAACAAAATTGTCGTATTTGGGGTTCTGAGAATCGTCAAGTAATTGAAGACAGGCCATTACGCCCAGAAATAGTCAATGTTTGGTGCGCTCTTTGGTCCGAAGGTCTGATTGGACGTTACATCTTCGACTATGGAGCGCCTGTCACCGTCAATTCGGAGCTTTATGTTCATATGATAACCGATTTTTTTTTAATGCTATTGAGGACTACGACTTGGAGGTATGTGTGGCTTCAACAAGATGGTGCCACACGCCATACAGCTCGAGCAAATATGGCTTTATTGCAATAGACATTTCCTGGTCGCGTAAGTTCTTGTAGTGGCGATGTCAACTAGCCACAGAGATCATGCGATTTTACACCATTAGACTTTTTTTGTGCGGCTACGCGAAATACCGAGTTCATGCAGATAAACCTTGAACTCTTGAGCACTTAAAAAGCAACTTTCGTCAAGTTATGGCTGAGATACCGCCCAATATGTGTCAAAAAGGGGTCGAAAATTACCTCAAAAGACTCAATGCTTCCAACACTTCTCGTGGTAGTCATTTAAATGATGTAGTGTTTCACGCATAAAGTCAACGTTCAAAATTTATAATAAAAATGAAATATATGAAAAAAATATTTTCTAATCGTCTTAATTCATAAAAATTATAGCAGGTTTATAAAGCTCTTGTTTGACAGATTTTCCATACAAATATGTCAAATAACAGTCTCATAAGCCTGTTATAATTTTTTATTTAGGTTATTTAGGTGTTTTATTTAGGTTTACTTTTGAAACCGCAAAAATGGATAACCTGTTATTTCAACCTTGGAGCAAAAAAAAATTTTTTCCAAAAATTCTAACAAAAAATGCAATCTTTTGGGTTATAGTTCGGTTATTGATGAACCGATTTTGCTAAATTTCAGTAGCAAAGCACATTTCAGACACGAAGCACAAGCAGATTGGCATTAATTTTTTTTTAAGTGAAGCGAGTTTTTCCTGAAAATTGATTTTAACAGCCTAAAGACGGACATTGCTCAATCGACTTTTCGATTGATACTGATCCAGAATATATGCACCCTGGAGTCGGATATTAAAATTGAGGAAACTACGAACGTAATGACAAATTTATATGTGTATCAATAACCTTGTTGAGTGGGGCATAAAAATTGTTCTTTTGTAATGCACCTGAATTGATTTTTCAATTGACAATGAATTAGTTCTCTAAAGAATGAATTAATTTTTGGATAAGCCTCAGAGTGAAGCCTTCGAATTTGTGTCCAACGAATGCTTCTGTGATTTCAAATGAAATCAATTTAAGTCTGATTTTCGAATTTGAATGGCATTTTTGAAACCCTGTTTCAAATCTCGTCTCAGTAATAAATTTCTACACGTGTTTTTTTTTATTATAGAAAACTGCTTTTAAGTAATTTATATTAAATTAATTTATTTTCTCCTTCTGAAGTATGATTTTTATTAAATGCTTAATTTCATATTGTATTAAGTCGTAATTGTAGCTGTAACATAAATTCCAAAATTTGTTCTTGAGTGTAACATAATTAAACAAAATGTAATGAAATTATAATGAATTAAATTAAGAACACTGAAAATATAAGGACAAATGCATTTAATAAATTAAAAGAAATAAAAAATTTATATATGTATTCGCTAATGTTTTCTAAACATCCAAAGCAACTTAAATAATTTTGGAATCATGGAAAAATTATTATTTAAATTTTTTTCATAATTGAGGATACTATATAATGCTCTCCTGTCCTGCTCTTGTTTATTTCATTTTCGCATATGCAGTCTTTTGACGACGGGTAAAATGAACAAACGATAGTTTTGTTTTTTAGTTTCAGAATATTTTTTTCGTTTTCATGAAGTTGGTATCAAATTATTTAATATAAATATACAAATACAGGCGGCGGCGAGTTCTACGAGCATTCTTCCTGACTTTTTCTTACACAGCGAGCAACTTTTCTTTTGAAATCAGGATACGCTTCTCTCCACTCCTTAGCAGCATCCACGTTAGCTGGTGATTCATCGTTTGGATCGGCGAGCATCGATATAACTGATATCAAAATCGTCTCGACTGTATGAACAGGTAACCAACGTTCTGAAGCCTTTTCGTATCCCCATTTGTCGTCACCAGGTTCGTGCAAAATCGAAATACATACATCACCATTTTTCTCAATATTTGGATGCCAAATTTCTGTGACGAACTTCATTCGCGGTGGACGCAGAGGATACTCTTTTGGGAAGTATAAATGGGCTTTAAAGAATCCCCCTTCGCTGTAAAAAGAAGGAGAAATTTTATCTGATGTATATTTTTTAATTTCCAATAATGCTTACTATAACGTGTCTGGAGGGCCAATTATAAGTACCTCCCATCGAAATATGTCATTCTCATCGATTAATCCGGCTGAGAAACCCTCAACGGGGTTCTTGTTTAGTTCTGAAATGAGTTAACAAGACCAAACAATTTAAACACACCTAATAATCAGAATATTATTTATTTAAGTTGAAAGACAAACAGAAATTTTCGCAGTCCACAACTGGGGACACAGTGAAGAAGTTTTTCCTATTGAGCTGCGCATAATCCATTATCAGCGTCAGCATAGCCCTGGGTATTTTTAAGATTTTGGGGTTAACGAACAACTCTTTCAGTCATACAGTCAAGTACCGAGACTGACTCGCATAGCAATAGCTCCGCACAATGGTCCAGAATGAACATTTAACACAAATAAATCTAAATTTCCTACATCTTTGAATGTTAATTAATGACCATCAACTACAATATCTTAGATTGTTGTGCTGTGCTGTGCTGAGCTAAATACATGCTCTGATGTATTTAAAATACGTTATGTATTTTAAGTACATAACTTTACAAACATACATACTTATTATTCCATGTACTTAAATTCAAGACGGTATTCGAAAGACAAGTGTTTAAAATACAAAATACCAAATACTTTTAATCAGTGAAGTTTTTAGTTCCTTTCTGAACACCGGATTTTCAGATGTAACGGGTTATCCATTTCGTGGTTTCAAAAATATAGGACTGGAATTCGACATCTGTCAAACTAAGTTTTTCTTCTCAGTTGAAAGTCTGACATTACGAAAATAGATCGCTTAACTATCGCACAACGCATAAAAATTATCAAAACATACTACAATAAAAAATTCAGTCAAGTACGAGGCTGGCTCGCACACTTGGGGTTCCGTACGTACGTATGTACATATTTGTAATGTACGCATGGAATGGCTTATGTGAATACATATATTGTATAAATTTCATCTCTCTGTCTCTTACAGCTTGAGAATTCCGTTTAGTTGCTACTTTATGTTGTATGGGGACACCTAGTAGTTTTCGACTTGTAGTTGTTGTTGGTGTCATTTGCTGTTGTTGGCATCTGGGAATACATACAATGTGCGAATTTCGCCTCTCTATCTCTTACGGTTCGAGAGTTATAGATGTTACTCTACGTTGTAAAGGGACACCTGGTAGTTTTACAGTTCTTCTTGTTTTTAGCATTTGTTGTTGTGGAGCATATGTGAACACATACGTATGTATATTATGCAAATTTCATCCATCTGTCTCTCACGGTTCGAGAGTAACGGCTAATTGTTACTTTACGTTTAGGGACACCTGGTAGTTTTCAACTTGTTGTTGTTTTTAGCATTTTTTATTGTAGGGCATATGTGAGTACATATGTATATTGTGCACATTTCATCTCTCTGTACATACACTGTGCAAATTTGTGCTCTCTACCCCCTGCGGCTTGAGTCATAGCTAATTGTTACTTTACTTCGTAGGGGGCACCTCGTAGTGTTCGACTTGTTGTTGTTTTTAGTATTTATGTAGCGGCAATCTACAACAACATTCATTAAAAATTTCAGCTCTCTAGCTCTTACCGTTTCGGAGAATGGACGCTGTGACGGTAAAAGTAAAGCCCTTGTTTACTTAAGAAATATATTTAATTTTCCAGAAGTTTGGAAAGTCGCTGAAGTAATCGCTATCCCCAAGACAAACACAGACGGATCAAAACCAACATCTCACAGGCCAATTAGCCTACAACCACTTTTGTCGAAGTTCTTTGAAAAACTCTGCTTTGAACGCCTCCAGCCTATTCTTATCGAAGGACAACTCATCCCCGTACGTCAATTTGGATTTCAACGAAAACACTCTACTATTCAGGAATTCCATAG
Source organism: Sturmia bella (assembly GCA_963662145.1). Lineage (NCBI taxonomy): Eukaryota > Metazoa > Arthropoda > Insecta > Diptera > Tachinidae > Sturmia > Sturmia bella. The sequence goes on along the minus strand of OY759168.1, from coordinate 88,923,215 downwards.
AGAAACAAATAAAATAATAGCTGAAAAAAACATTTGCATTGCAACATACCTCGATGTTGCCAAGGCAAGGCGTTTGATAGTATATGGCACAGAGGTCTTCTCCAGAAGCTAAAAAATAAATTATCAAAACAATGCTATCTAAAATTGAAGAGGTACTTAGAAAATAGATTTTTCTATGTTAAATATAAAGATGAGTGTTCAGAAATACTTCCTATGAGAGCTGGGATACCAGAAGGCAGTGTCCTCGGCCCAATGATTTACCTCCTTCCTGTTTACATCTGATATCCCAATTTCTACATCAAACAATAATAAAGATAGCTACATTTGCTGACGTCACTGTGTTCTACTGTTCTTCATCTCACGAAAACACAATGAGGCTGCACAATTTACAACAAATGCTCAATAACACGTTGGAGTGGTTTCGTAGTTGGGGAATTCAAGTAAACAGTGATAAAACAGCAGTACAAATAATCTACACTAATAGAAAAATATCTAATATTTAACCGTTTCAAATAAATAGCTTACCAATGCTTTTGGATATAAAGGCAAAATACCTGGGCTAAAATGATAATCAACTCCAAGCTCATATGGAGAGATCACATCACGCAAAAGAAAATGGAATTACACAATAAATTTAGACACCTATTCTGGCTGCTAGGTAGGGGAGGTTCAAAGCTGTCAATACAAAATAAGCTGCTCATATACGAAACGATTATAGCCCCTATTTGGAAGTATTGTATAATCCAAACGAGGTGATAATAGTTGATGAAGATCCAAAAGACCAACATGATCAACCACAGGTCACTGAGGAATCACCTTCCGTAGAAAATATAGCGATTCCGGAAACTAGTACCTCCCCAAAAGAAAGAAGGGAAAGAAAACCAACTACTTGGACCAAGTAGAAAACCAAGGGAAAGAAAACCAACTTCTTGTAGAGAAAAAAAGTAAACATTAATGTTGAATTCATTTTATTTTAACATAATTATTGTAAACAAAAAGTAATACTAAGAAACAAAAAAAAACTGAATATGGTATACCTATAAATATATTTAAATGTGGATTTATAAAACTTAAAATTAAATAAAAAAAAAAATATGACAATAGCAATAATGGTCCAGGTGGTTTATTAATAATTGCAATTGTTACATTTAAAATAATCATTAGAATTAGAAAAACACTTATTGAATTTGTATATCTGCAAAACGGGGATATAGTGTATCCTCACACAGACATAAATACCTATCATTGAATTACCAAAGTTACCGCTGTAGCTTTTGATCACAACGGGACCTTTCTAGGACCCAAGTGGGCCGGTTTCACTACCAGCGCCCCGCGCAACATAACATACCGCTGTAGTAGAAATTGGTTAAATCACAGAAGTTCGCAAGTATAATAGAGAGCTTGTTTTCTCACTTTTAATATACATATGCACAGCAAAAGGTCACAAAATAATCGTGCGCACTATATCTAATTACAAAAAACAATGTCTTAATATAAAACAAATAGAACGACCATCAAACCAGGGGCCACTTATGTCTTGTACGCAGACTTATGCGACTAGGAGTACATACCTAGCGAAATGTAGCTTTTTCATATGTACACTTGTGGACATCTAATTAAGTCACTCTGGCAACATGTTTTTACAATTGCAATAATTGCAGTATTTGTTTTTCCTTTCATTCAAATTTCTTTTGGTATGCAGTTCCGTTATGTTATTTTCAAAACGTAAGGAATTTTAGGTTTTGAAGGTTTACTTTTGTAAAAAATACCTTAGTTTTATACATACTGCCAGTGCTGTGGACATATAATTAAGTCACTGTTATTTTTTAAGTCAAAATTCGTTAAAAAAAATATAAAATTCGCAAAAAAAAATTTTGCATTTGTCGTTTGAAATACTCGGCCTTAAATTTAGTGGACGTAATTAAAAAATGGGTAAAAATAAGACTTCTACTCCAGCTGAAAGGAAGATCATATGGGATTGTTTCCAAAAGCGTGGTTCCATTGGTCAAGTGGTGAAAACGTTAACGATGTCGCGTGGAAAAGTTGTAAATGCTATTAAGTATTATAAAAAATTTAATACATTTGAAAATTTAAAAAGGAATAAACCGCGAAAAACATCTGAAAAGCAAGATAGAGCAATGGTTAGAATAAGTAAAGTGGACCCATTCCTTACATCCACGCAAATTAGATCGCGAATAGAGTCGGAACATGGTGTGAAATTGTCGGCAAGAACGGTTAGAAGACGACTAGCAGAAAACAACCTCCATGGTCGAATTGCCAGAAGAAAACCAAATGTGTCAAAAAAAAATATTTTGCGTCGTCTTCAATTTGCCAAAAGCCACATTCGCAAGCTCGAAAACTTTTGGAATTTGATAGTGTGGAGTGATGAATCTAAATTCAATGTGTTCGGAAATGATGGAAGACCATATGTACGAGACCTATCAACTCCCATTTGGATCCAAAGTTCACAAAAAAAACCGTTAAGCACGGTGGGTCGTCCGTAATGGTATGGGGATGTGTTACATCGTCCGGTGTCGGTCCAATAGTGAAAATTGAGGGCAAGATGACCGGCGAAATGTACAAGAACATCTTGTAGGTGATTACGCCGACAATTTACCACTGGCTTGGATATACCAACAGGATAACGATCCGAAGCATAAATCCCGGGCGGTGCAATCATGGTTTAATTACCAAAAGCTAAGGGTTCTTGAGTGGCCAGCACAAAGTCCCGATTTGAACCCCATAGAAAACTTATGGGGTATTATAAAACGGGCAGTTGCGGATAAAAACCACATAATAAAGTTGCACTCTGGGATATTGTTCAGGCAGAATGGAATAATATTTCTCCACAGAAGTGTCGTGATCTTGTTAAAACTATGACAAGCAGATGTGCCTAAATAATACGCCAAAAAGGGTATCCAACGAAATACTAAAGGTTATTAACGACTGAAACAAAAATTAAACAAATAACAATAATTTTCATAATTTAATTTTAGATGACTTAATTGTGTGGCCACAGGAAAACTAGCATTGATAGGATAATGTAACCGAAATTGAAATTTTTTTTTAGTTTTTTGTTGTTAGTTAACTGCTAAGGATTATAATTTAATAAAAATAAATGATTTTTGTTATTGTTTTCAACCAGTTACTCTTATTTAAAAATAAACTATTTGTTGCTACCAAGTGACTTAATTTGATGTCCACAGCTGTATGTCTAAATAATTTTCGTTTGTTAAGTTACAGCACTCTCTTTTTAAAATATCACACTCTTTATTCTTTTAAAAAGTTGTGTTACAATTGTTTCATGTTATTTATTATTTAGTTGTATATATTTTTGATTCATTTTTTACAGTATTAAAAAGACCAACAAACTGCCCCACTTAAACTGTGAGTCACATACATACATACATACATACATAGATATATAAAAGATTTGGAAAAGAAAATCGCACTATTGGAATTTTATGCAAATTGAGCTAAATGTAGGACATACATATGTATGTATGATTTTTTAACAAATGCAAAGCACTGGTTCAGTCACATCAGAGTTATCAATTGTTTATGTCTACAACATCTAAATAAAAACTTTATAGGTAGTACATATGCACAAGAGTATTTAAAATTGTTTATACCTATGAGAGTGATTGTGAAAAAGCAATTCTTTTTTTTATCTAATACAGTACATATAGAAATATTTTATTTCGAACAGATCTACAAGTAATCTAAAGATTTACGATAAACAATTGGAAAAACTCGAAAGAACGAAATAACAGGAATATCGAAGCATATGTTATGGAGTTTCTGTACCAAGTTCCACCAGCCGTTGTAATCGATCTTTTATGGGAATTTATTTGGAAGGAGTTACGCTTAAAACGTTAGCAAAAATTAGTCTTTGTTCACAAGGAAAAGACATTTTGCTTGGTTACACCATTTGTTCACGAATGCCGTGCACCAATATAAGGAATTTACAAAAATGCTCCGGTTTTACAGATGCATTTATGCATACATACATACATATATACGTTGTTTCATTGTTGTGCACAGGACTTTAATATTAGTACTTACTTTCTTTTGTAATTTAAATTAAAATCGAGGACCAATTTTATCCTGATTTTATTGCTTTCGTGTGTGTGTGTGTGTGTGTTTAAACACGCATGAAGCACAAGGTCATTAGCCTTAAAAGTCGAAAACTTCACAATGACTCACTTGTAAAATTTTTGGAGATGAAAAATAAGAATCGAATTAAGCTTTTTTGTAGACAATCTGACCATCAATAAACAAAATAACTGTTGTCTTTTTTCTAACAAATAACAGCGTATTTAACTAGCAATGTAACAAATAACAGATGTACATATGTATGTATGTAGAGCGAAAATCAGAAACGGTGGTAGGCGGAAATACATACATACATATACACAGATGGACAAAAGTCACCGTCATTTGGTATCTACAAAATTATAACAGCTCCTATGCCTAGAAAATAATGGAAACGTGAAAAGTAGTATATTTAACAAAAACTATGATTTATTTAAATATTATTTCAGGCTAAACATTCATTTATAATTCGCTTTATTTTTATAAAAATGTAATGCATATTTTTGGCCCATATTTTTTGAGGGACAAAAGTCACCGTCACTTTAGGTGAGCTTGCCAGTTAAAATAATTTTAACAAAAAATTAAGCCAATCTGGCTTCTTTTACCAGTGAGTTCGTTTAGTATGGTAGCTTTAAGACTGATATGTATACATTTTATAACGGTACTTAATTAAAAATTTAACTGACGCCGCGTAATTGTTAAAAATGAGTCAAAAAAGAAAAGAAACCACAATTGAAGAAAGGAAAATTATTTTAAATGCGTACAACCAAAACAAAACCATTCGGGAGATATGCTCGTTAGTTAATCGTCCGCGCACAACTATTACTGGTATAATAAAACGATTTAAAGGTGAACCAGAGTGCAAATATCTGCCAAGGAGTGGACGACCGCCGGCACTATCTGTACGCGAAAAGCGTGAAATAATAAAAATAATTAAAAAAGAGCCCAAAACTCCGTCAACAGAAATTGTTGCAGCGATAAAGGAAAGCACTGGTACTGTTGTCCACCCACGTACAGTTCGCAGAGCACTTAATTCTGCTGGATATAATGCCAGAGTATGCAGAAAAAAACCACAGATCAGCAAGGTCAACCAAATGAAACGTCTCTCCTTCGCAAAAGAGCATTTAAGCAAGGGGATTGATTTCTGGGAAAAAGTTATCTTCTCTGATGAGAGCAAATTTTGCATATACAGATCGGACGGACGTGTCTTAACGTGGAGAAAGCAGGGCGAAGCCTTATCAGAGAAGCATATACAAACAACTGTGAAACACGGTGGTGCTGGAGTCATGGTATGGGGATGCATGTCGGCGGCTGGTGTTGGAGAGCTCGTCTTTATAGATGAAATAATGGACAAAGGACTTTATTTGAATATCCTCAAAGAAAATCTAAAGAAAAGTGCTCAAAAGCTTGGTATTGAATCGGACTACTATTTTCAACATGACAATGACCCCAAGCACACCGCAGAAATAGTTCGTTTGTGGGTCTTGTACAACACTCCCCATACCCTGAAAACTCCGCCACAGTCACCTGACCTGAATCCAATAGAGCATTTATGGGACCATTTGGATCGGCGGGTTCGGGAGCATCACATTACCTCCAAAAATATGCTTAAGCAAACACTGCTAGAGGAATGGCAGAAAATAAGCCCAGATATTACGAAAAAGTTGGTTCATTCGATGCAGAAACGTTTACAAGCTGTGATCCAAAACAATGGCAAACACACTTTATACTAAAACAGTTTTAGCCCTTAAATTGATGAAGTGTGTATATGTACTTTATTAAGTGACGGTGACTTTTGTCCCTCAAAAAATATGGGCCAAAAATATGCATTACATTTTTATAAAAATAAAGCGAATTATAAATGGATGTTTAGTCTGAAATAATATTTAAATAAATCATAGTTTTTGTTAAATATACTACTTTTCACGTTTCCATTATTTTCTAGGCATAGGAGCTGTTATAATTTTGTAGATACCAAATGACGGTGACTTTTGTCCATCTGTGTACATATATATACAGGTATATATATTTTTTATTTTTTGATAATTAATTTTTATGAAAATAAGAAATATTTCGTTATGCGGATGAAAAATTTGGCTGGCAGACGGACAGTTGATTTGCAGACAGAACACGCGGTAGGTTAAGGCATACAATTCGTATGTATGTAATTTGTTTTTTTCGCCCATTGGCACACTTTTGTACGTGAAAAATACGGCTATTAGATCAGAATAAAAAACGAATTCTTTTAGAAAACAGCATCCACATTAAAGTTGACAAATTCTGATAAGTGATTTTGATGGACAATGGAAAAAATCTTACCTGCCAATTGTTTTTTTAACAGCAGAGATGATTGAAGTTCGGACATCTTTATTGAAGTTTAAGTATATATTAAAACAATTATAATATTTGCAAAGATTATTTTCAGAATGATTTTATAGTAAATTTTACTCTTTTAACATCTACCAAAAATGCTTATTACAATTTCACATCAATTTTTTTCCAAACACCGCAGAGGATCAAATATTTTAACGATTAGCCGACGTCTAGGTGAATTTCTTCACAGTAAAATTGGCAAGTCTTTATATAAAACAGTGATGTTAAACGTTGAAATAAAATAATCAATAGTAGCGTGTATATATGCAAGGTGGAGATTTTTCTGAACATCGCTGGTATTCAAACAAGTTCTTTTTCAAAATTTTTGCAACGATGTAGAAGTTTCTGTATTAATATATGACATTGCGCTTAGGTGATGTAAAGGTATCTTCATGCCTCCATGCGTAATGTTATTTTGGCTTATTGGTATCTTAGGTAGATAAGAAAGGATTAGCGAAAAATACACGACCAAGATACCTCGATATCAGCTAGCCTCGCAAGCTTAGCTGATTGCTGCTTTTAACCTGAAGAACTGTCAAAATGCCCAACACAAACGCGAACAAATGGGTGCCAGTACTACAGTATTTCTACCAACAAAATACATGAAATATTTGTTGGTGTAGTATTTGTTGTAGCCATGCGGCTACCTAATATCAAAGTACCTTGAAGTCGACTTCTATTTTCTGAGATATTTTTCTTATTTACTTTTACACTCATTTATATTATTACCGTCTAATTCATAAAAATTAACACAATTTTATAAAGCTCTTATTTGACAGATTTTCCATACAAATATGTCAAATAACAGTCTTATTAGCCTGTAATAATTCTTATGAATTAGGGGGTTAGTATCATATAATTACTATTATATACTAATTCAGGTCCAAAAATAGACCTATCAAATGTTTTCTGGCTTTTTCAGTTGTCTATATGTCTTGTCTTTGCAATGTTTGTCTATCATTACCAAGTGTGAACCGCTGTAAAAAGTCATTTACACTTTTGCAATTGAAAGACAGATTTTTTTAAACACATTTTTAAAAAAATTAAATTAATCTCCACAAACGTTTTGTGCAGATAGTCGTGTACAATACGCTCTTTCGCACTACTCCGATGCAAACACCCCTCGTCTGTCTTTCAATCTCCCAAGTGTAAAACCCCACTAAGTTTCCATATATAAATCGTTGAGTCTGGCATCTACTATCGCCGGCAAAAGTGTGTATTGCCAACCTAATCATAGCACACATGGTTATAAAATTTCGTATACTTATATGTGTAATAGTGATGGGACTTCTGGCACATTGTGCTTCGCTCTTAGCAAGGCAGCTCAATACCAGGTGCATTGCAAGCCCAGCTGACTACTGCTTTTAGCTTGTAGAACTGTCAAAATACACAATACAAACACAGAACAGTAACAACCTCTTAAGTACTTTAGACGATACAGCCAATTCTTTGAATATTGCTGCAATTTCAATTCGACCTTGCGAAAATGTTTTCTCTAAAATGTAAACTTCTTCAGAATCAATTGATTGTGCAGTCGTTGGAAAGGGATTTTCATTTCCTAATCAGAACTGTAACAACCTCTTAAATATCTTGAATACTTTAGAAGATATAGCCAATTCTTTGAATAGAGCAACACTAATGTAATTATAAAATCGCCATTTTGTTATATTATTACATGCCGCAAGCAAACCTTCATAAACAATTTGAAATCAATTTTTGGAATTTGCAAATTTTTGCGTATTTGCTCCAGTTGTGCTGCTTTCAACTGACTAAATCGTTTCTACGCCATTTTGAGTATAATTTTTGTCTTGTACAGATTTTTTTGCGAATTTTCGTTCTCTTGGTCCAGTTGTGTTGCTTGCAACTGTTTATTAAAGCTTTTCTAAACCATTTTAATTTTTGTTCCAGTTGTGTTGTTTTCGACTGTTTAAATTTTGATAATACGTTTGTAGCATATATTTTCGATTTTTGGTTTCAGTTGTACTCTTTGTTACTGTTCAAATAATTTTTGCAACTTCAACATCTATCATCATCAAAAATGATGTTTTAATATGCAAATGCATACATACATACATACTTGCAAGTAAGAGTTTAGGAAAAACTTTATTCAAAACCTCTAAAGCAACATTTCGCCACATAATGACAGCAGGCAGCAGATGATTTTCAATTATTTTCAATATAAAAAGTTCATTTACTTCTGCAGCTTCGTTACTGAAAAAGCTGATTTCGCCTAAAATTTGTACTGAAGTGAAGTGAAGATATGTATGTATGTATGTAAAAAATAATCAGGAATAATCCTTGAAAGTAATCGGACTACTTGTAACTCTTTTTGATCCCTTTTAAATAATCTAAAGTAATACCAACTATTTCTAAATTTTTTGTAATTGATGAACTATTTTAGAAATCGAAAGTAATCATATTATAATCAATTATCTTACTCTTAAACAAAAATAATCTGATTAGTAATGGTTATGATTACTATTCATTACTTAACAGCTGTGGTTCCAGGTTAATACAAAATCAAGTTGAATCAAAACAAGCAAGAGTGCTATATTCGACTGCACCCTTTAGAAGAATTAGAAGATTTTCTATATAAATGTGTAATATCAGGTCGCATATGAACTTTGATATCCCCAAGTTTATTTGAAAAACGGGCACTTATGTATATATGTATGTATATTAAAATAATGAAGTTTGACCAACCATTAGCGAAAATCGGAAACTATAAATGCAATTTTTAGATAAAATACATAAGTAATCAAAAATGATTTTTTTTACTACTTCCAAAAATACAAATCGTAGTGAACGATGGTAACTCGTTGTATAGGAGTTGTTAAGAAAAGTAAAAGTGTTGCAAGACGAAAAAGTGTTTTCTGAGTTGAACATTTGAATATTCCTAATTCTCATTTTGTTCATGAGAATTTCGGAATAAGTAGTTGCGTTTGATTAGCATCAGCGAAATGTCGGTGGCATGATACAATTAAAAAGGTAGCCTCGTCAGCTAAACCGTTAACCATCTGACTACTTTAGGTTGTCAAGAGATTGCAGAGATGAACGGCAGCCAAAACGAGGTAGCAAATCCGCGTAAGCTCAGTGCATCTCTCTTCTGTAAATGTAGAAGTGGCGTCTTTTTGACAGTTTGCATAAGTTGTACAAAAACAAAATGCATGTTATTTTTATTGAAGTTGTTCTTATTGTAGCGAAAAGGCTACCTTGTTAATTGCATGATACAACTAACAAGGTAGCCTTTTCGCTACAATAAGAACAACTTCAATAAAAATAACATGCATTTTGTTTTTGTACAACTTATGCAAACTGTCAAAACGACGCCACTTCTTCATTTACAGAAGAGAGATGCACTAAGCTTACGCGGATTAGCTATCTCGTTTTGGCTGCCTTTCATCTCTGCAATCTCTTGACAACCTAAAGTAGTCAGTTGATTAACGGTTTAGCTGACGAGGCTACCTTGTTAATTGTATCATGGTTAATTGTATCATGGTCGGTGGCATATAGACGGCTGAAAAGGACAGAAAACATTAAGGTATATTTTTAGATGTATAGCATTTTCAGTTTAAATTACACGTTTTTCAAAATAAATGAAACTTTTTTCAGAACGAACGAAACCTTTTTCAGATTAAACGAAACTCTTTTTAAATTAAACGAAACCTTTTTCAAGATAAATAAAACTCTTTCCAGACTAAATTGAACTTTATTCAAATTCAATTAAACATTTTTCAAATTAAATTAAACCAGTTTTAGAATTCAATAGAAAACAAAACAAAAATAAATAAATAAAACATATTAAACATATGTTAAACATAAACATATTAAACATATTTTTATATAATACTTGTTAAAATTAATGAAGAATTTGTCTACTGACCGCTTTAGGAATTATCATGATCATATCCATAACATATGTACTTCGCACTATCATTTTGATTAATTTGTGCAACACTTTCCTCAATTACACTTACTATGTTATGCTCTGTGGTAATGTCACTTAATAATGATCGGGCGTGGAATTTCATCTTAGAAAATGTTTTCTCTATCCGGTTTCTTCTAAATCACTCATTTCCAAATTATGACTTTGAATGTGCGATTATCAAGTAAAGAAATTAATCCAACCGTTATCAGACACCAACAACAATAGGTCATGTACAGTAATCGATTAAAACAAAAATGCAAATCAAAAAAAAAAAAAATAAAATGGACAGATTTGTGTATAGGGACATTTTAGAAAATAAGATGTTGCCATATGCCGAGTGGAATATGCCACTTCGATGGCTGTTTCAACATGATAACGATCCGAAACACTCATCGAAGTTGGTGAAGGACTGGATACAATCGAAAAGGATTCAAGTGCTTGGTTGGCCGGCCCAATCGCCCGATTTGAATCCAATCGAAAATGTATTTTCCATATTGAAGAGGAATGTTGGATCGAAACGATTTTCCAATAGAGATGATTTATTTTCGTGTCTGGAGGATGAATGGATACGCATAGATCCAAAAATAATTGATAATTTAATCAAATCTATGCCGCGTCGGTGCGCCGCAGTAATAAAAAATAAAGGTTATTATACCAAATATTAAAAGTTTCTTAGGTTTTGCCCAATGAATTTTTGAGTATTTTTTGTTGTTGTACTAAAAGAACCGTTAGGTGAGAGATATTACAAATTTTTTTTTTGTAATTTTGTATGACACAATAACAAATAAAACTGCATTAAAGCATTCAATTGAAATATGTTAATTTAAAGCCATTTTCAGCGTTATTTTGAGTTCTTTTAATCCGTTGAAAATTGTAGACAATGCAAGCGTTACATTAAATCATTCAAATAACTTTTTGCGAATATTTCTCAAAGTTATTCCCGGCTCACAATCGTCTCAATTTTTTCCAGGATTTGGGGCATTAATTTTTTTCCTATTTCTTCCACTAGTTCGCAGTCATTTTTTTATATCGCGAAATAATAGTTTTAGTGGCGTTTATATTCACTGACGTTATACGAGATACTTCCGCGATAGTATTCCCCTCCTCATACAATTTTATAATCATTTGTTTCATATTTTTTGAAATGTTGGCATATTTTCCTCTACTTCTTATTGTTCCACTAACTTCTGTTTCTTCTAAATCACTCATTTTCAACTTTTGACTTTGAATGTGCAATTATCGAGTAAAGAAATTAATCCAACCGTCATCAGACACCAACAACAGTATATCATTTAGAGTAATCGATTAAAAAAATTGCAAATCAAAAAAAGAAAAGAAATATTTACAACAAAATATGACAAACCTACAAATTCTAAAACTGGTTTAATTTAATTTGAAAAATGTTTAATTGAATTTGAATAAAGTTTAATTTACTCTGAAAAGAGTTTCGTTTATTTTGAAAAAGGGTTCGTTTAATTTAAAAAGAATTTCGTTTAATCTGAAAAAGGCTTCGTTCATTTTGAAAAAGGTTTAATTTAAACTGAAAATTTAAATTAAATTAAAAAAAGACTGGTAAAAAGTGGTCACCTAAAAATCGCGCTGGCGGGATTTATAAATAAATTAAGTCAAGTGCGAGGCTGGCTCGCACACTTAGGGTTCCGTACGTATGTATGTGTAATGTATGTATGGAATGGCGTATGTGAATACATATGTATATTTTATAAATTTAATCTCTCTGTTTTTAAAGCTACTTTATGTTGTACGGGGACACCTAGTAATTTTCCACTTGTTGTTGTTGTTGTTGTAATTTGATGTTATAAGGCATCTGGGAATACATACACTGTGCGAATTTCGACTCTCTATCTCTTACGGTTCGAGAGTTATAGCTATTACTCTACGTTGTAAAGGGAAACCTGGTAGTTTTACAGTTGTTGTTGTTTTTAGCAAGTGTTGTTGTGGAGCATATGTGAATACACATATTGTGCAAATTTCATCCCTCTGTCTCTCACGGTTCGAGAGTAACGACTAGTTATTACTTTACGTTGTATAGGGACACCTGGTAGTTTTCGACTTGTTGTTGTTTTAAGCATTTGTTATTGTAGGCCATATGCGAGTAAATATATTGTGCTCATTTTATCTCTCTGTCTCTTACAGTTTGAAAGTTACGGCTAATGTTTTTTACGTTGTATAGGGACACCTGGTAGTTTTCGACATGTTGTTGTTTTTAGCATTTGTTGTTGTAGCGCATATGTAAATACATATATTGCGCGAATTTCAGCTCTCTGTATTTTACAGCTAGCAGCTACAGCTAATTGATTCTTTAGGTTGTATAGGGACACCTGGTAGTTTTCAACTTGTTGTTGTAAAGCATCTATAAATACATACACTGTGCAAATTTCAGCTTTCTATCTTTTACGGTTCGAGAGTTATAGCTAATTGCAACTTTTCGTTGTATGGGGACACCTGGTAGTTTTTGACTTGTTGTTGTTTTTAGTATTTGTTGTTGTAGCGGCAGGGTACAACAACATCCTGTGAAAATTTCAGCTCTCTAGCTCTTACCGTTTCGGAGAATGGACGCTGTGACGGACGGACGGACGTACTTGTCTCCGTAATAGGGTTCCGTTTCACTCTGATGAGTACGGTACCCTAAAAACTGCCACTTTGAAACCAGACAACTATGACGCGGAATAATGATGTTTCTGTTTAATGTTTTATCGTAAAGGTACGACGGAGTTTGCAGATACCTAAATAGTCTTATGAAGAAATATGAGTACACGAATCTTAAGTAGACTATCGAGGGATACGCCGTAAAGTTGTGAAGAAAAATTAGAAATGCGGTCCTGCTTTCGTAGGCCATACACATACCTCAAACTATTATTGTACAAAACATTTAGTTTACGTTTACTAGCAGAGTCGCAACTTGAAAAGATTTCGCAGCCATATAACAGGCAGGGCACTAAAAAGGCTTTGGCAAGGAGGCAGCCATGCTCCCCTTGTGGTCAGTATCTTCTGTGGAGGAGATAGAGAAAACCTGAAAACCGAAGATTTTGCTAAGCAACGGAAATGAAATCAGATTCAACAAGCAATAATTTGTTGTATTTCGCTTACAGCTTAAGTACATCACCGAAATGCAAGGCGCTTTCCACAATGCCAGCAGTGTCATCCGTGACCTGTTTTCAGACGACCCGCTGAACCGGTGCAATTGGGAAGAGAGGTGGGAAAAGCAGGCGCTACGAAAGCTTGCGATCTGCATCCATGTGTTGTGAGGTACGTATGCGCTTCTATGATACGAGAATATATTTTCAATTTTTTCTTTTTTAAATTTCAGACGTTTTCCAAAAAAGTTGACTGCATTTGATTTTAATAAGAAACTGCGAAAATGGGTATTTAATATTAGGATTTTGTGATACTATTTGCCTTTTTTAATGAAGATTTCAATTTAAAATGAAAACAAAAACTTTAGTTTACGTTACGACTGATTGGTTAGACTGACCGCTATTTACGTTATGACTGACTGATTATAATAACTAACCAATATATTGGTAATCACTGGCCTATAAAACTAAGCAGAGTAAGCAGCACAGACATATGTTACGTAGTTATCTGAAATTAGTTAGATAGACAGATACAATACCACATGTACTCAAGAGTTTCGGTTAGGTTTTTCATTTTGCTCCTAATAAACTAACTCGAAGCCCTAACCGGTACATCAGTCTGCACTACCAGTTCAATGACTGGTCATTTTGTGTTCTTGCAGGGTATACATAACAGGGCTGGGCAGTATTAGAAATACGTATTTACGTACAAATACATATTTTTATTTTAAATATGAATATATTTCCAATTACATTTTTATTTTATGTTAAAAAATATGCGCTAAAAATTATTAAATTCATACATCAAATAAAAACGAAATATTTTGCTATTGTTTTATTTCCAAAAAATGGTAATACCACAATTTAATTACCAAACGTAAAATACCTGTGTAAAGTAAACGCAACTGAATGCATATAAATATGTACATAGAAAGTCGCCAAACTGTCAGAAAGTTAAACAATGAAAAAACAAATTACAAGGGCAAAAGCAGCGTTTGACATTTTGATCTAAAACAAGAAGAGAAAAAATATGTATGAATCAGATGTTGACTTAGATAGACTTTCCGTCTAATTCATAAAAATTATAACAGGTTTATAAAGCTCTTATTTGACAGATTTTAAAAACAAATATGTCAAATAACAGTTTTATAAGCCTGCTATATGAATTAAGGGGTTTATATACATATATAGACTTTGGTCAAACGTTTTTTTTATTGTCACTTATTTCTTGATTCCGTATTGTTTCTGTCAATAAAATATCGGTTTTTAATAAGAAATCCTTGAGATATTGTCGTTAGCTGCTGTTATTCATTTGCCATCAAGAGGTCGTTTGTCTGATACCACATTTGAAAAGCTGGTGTTTATGAAAGAAAATAAAAACTTTTTTGGATTAAAAGTATTTTGTATTTCAAAAACATCCTTGCTTTTTCTTTAAATGCACTATTTTGTATTTTAAATACATGGAATAAATTAATTCAGGTCCAAAAATAGACCTATCAAATGTTTTCTGTCTTTTTCAGCTGTCTATATGCCGCCGACATTTCTTTAGTGCTAATCAACTCATCAGTAGACTTGAAAAATTCTTAAAAGTTTGTTTGAAACTTAACTACTTGTTCCATAAATCCCATGAACAAAATGAGAATCAGAAATGTTCAAACAAACCTTTAACACAGTACACATTTTTTTTCGTTATGCGACTATAAAAGAAAAAATATTTGTATTTCAAATACACAATTTCATGTATTTTGTATTTTAAATACATCAGAGCATGTATTTTACTCCGCACTGTTACATATAAAGGGTGTTTTTTTTCGATCTATAGCACTTTCAGTTGCAATAAAACAACGATGGATTAGTCGATTGACATGAATTTTACTTATCCGAAAGATAATCTTGTGGCATTACATTTTAAATATGATTTCTGGTATATGACCGCCACGGCTGGCACGGATGTAGTCCAATCTGGACGTCCAATTTTCGATGACTTTTTCCATCATTTGTGGCCGTATATCGGCAATAACACGGCGAATGTTGTCTTCCAAATGGTCAAGCGTTTGTGGCTTATCCACATAGACCAATGACTTTACATAGTCCCACAGAAAGTAGTCTAGCGGTGTTAAATCACAAGATCTTGGAGGCCAATTCACAGGACCAAAACGTGAAATTAGGCGGTCACCAAACGTGTCTTTCAATAAATCGATTGTGGCACGAGCTGTGTGACATGTTGTGCCGTCTTGTTCAAAACACATCTCCTGGACATCATGGTTATTCAATTCAGGAATGAAAAAGTTTGTAATTTATATTTTTGTTTACAATATGTGATTTTGACAGATAGTGCAGATAAATTTGCGATATAAATTAGAGAAGACAGGAATTTGACGTGCTTCGCATTCGCTCTCAAAATTGTGTATGGCGAAGCACGTTGCTTCGCTCCTGATTGGGGTGTTAAGCACAAATAGAGAGCGACGCACATGTCGTGGAAACATGCTATTACCGAACTTTGCCCAAAAAGTAAAGAAACAGAGCTAATATGACCTTGTTTTCGGCGTTTTTAACTGTGTTTTTTTTTTAATTTTTTTATTGTGTGTATAAATGTTTTTAAATTTAGTATCTTACCATCTTAATTTTTAAATAGTAGTAAAGCAACATTTTTTGATACATATCTTTTTTATTTAAGATTTACGGTCTTATAAAAAATACTTTATATTTATTAAGTTCTGATTCGTTTAATAAACATAAAATATTTCCTGTAGGTAATCTAGTTAATCAACAATTATTAAAAATATATGTATACTACCCTTATAAAGTTAGTTAATAATATTTAAGAAATTCGAAACAAAAATGTATTAAAACGTCTCTAGATGGGATTATTTACATGCTATTAACACCGTACATTTACACAATTTGTTTACTTTTTTTTATCTGCAGTCTAAAGACTTCTCTAAGAACGATCGTGAGGAATTATCACAAGTAAATAAAGCGTTACAATTCAGCTTCTGCTAAACCTTGAGCAACATTTCTGAAAACAAAATATAGTGGTCGGCCACTACGCAGCACTGTTATCCTTTCTTAAGTACAAAATTGAGCTTATTTTGGAAATGTAAAGATGTTAACAGTAATATGCAACATAAATCTTAGTAATGATGGTGAAATGTTGTTTACAGTAGATTAAACAATTGTTAGTTTGCAAAATTTGTAAATTTAGTATCGCAAGAAAGGTGCTCGGTACTTTAAATTCTGTCACGCATTTGTTCGCGTTTGTGTCGCGTATTTTGACAGTTCTTCCAGCTAGAAGCGCAAGCAATGGTCAGCTGCTCTTGTAAGGCTACCTGGTGTAAAGATACCTTGATCTCGTGTAAATTGGCTGAATTGATATGCTCGTGTGTGCTGCTCGCTAATTTCTGAAAAAAAAAAATACAATATTGCATCTCATGTGTGTTTTCACCGCGGGCTAAACGATGAATTAATATACTCCTTATTAAAGAGGGTAACAAATATGTATGTACGTGTAATTTATTTTGCATACACAAATTGGTAGATATACTACATATTTGTGAATTATTGTTTGCACATACACGTATGAAGTTTACGTTCGTGTACACGTGTTCAAACTTATGTTAAGGGTACAGTAAACGCACTTGGGTTTGGGGACACACTTTATGAAAGAACTCTGTAAAATACATTTCTCAAACGCTCGTGTTTTCATGACTAAATTTTATTTGCACATTTGTTCTGCTGCTGTGATTTTTTAATTTAGTTTTCAAAAAATCTTCTTCACTGTTATGTCATTTTTTTCATTCTTCACCACTCTCGTTTTATTTTCTATATTTCTTTAAATTTTGTTTTCTTCCGGCAAAACTGCCCAGCCTGCTGTTTGAACACATACATATGTATTTCCAAACAAATGTTCGAACACAAAACATGCCATTCACAGGGTCACTTTTTACGTTAGCAATAGATCTTGATAATTGCAAACACAAATATTTTCAAACTTATGTATGTCCCATGAAGATACGGCGTAAGCTAGTATTAGCAGCACAAAAACAATGCATGAACACATAAAAATACCAGATTCGGCTTTTTCTGTCACAGAGCGAGTTCGATCCGCTATTCCCTGTCGGGAGTGTATACACAAATTTAAATCAATAGGCGTATTGGTCGTGCTACCACATTTTGAAGCTAGCCCCTCATTTACACACGCAAGTGCAAGTGTAAGTAGCTCACTACATTGACATTTTTTTACTAATACAATCAATCATACTTCTGCAAGTTGTGAGCTCACTTGCAAGAGAGTTTGATTGCCAGTAATTCTTTCTACTTGCATGTCGGTAAAATGACAAAAAGCAAAACAGTGTTACCGTATAAAGATTCTACTTGAATTTTAATAGATAACTTACAAGGAAATGATTTTTAATACATTATTTTTTGATCTTACATACCTAAAAAAAAAAAGATAAAATCGATTTGTAATATAAATTTACTATTTATTTTTTTAAAAAGCTATTCGAATAATTTGCTTCCCAATAATAAGCGGTACTCAGCGTTCGGTGCGTTTTTGGTTGCGACTATTCGCGTTTGCGATTATATTGCAACTGATATTGAGCACCCTTTTTAACAACTTTGCAAATTTTATTGCACTCCAAATAACAGCTGATAAATTAATACACAATTTTTAATTTTTCACGTTTTATTTTTTTGGTAATTGCTGCTGGCTTCATCTCTACTATTTTTTGTTTGCTTTGTTTTAAAATGTCAGCTGTTCGAGTGTCAGTGTTGCAAACGCAATACTCATGCGAAAAAAGCAACACTTAATTAGCGGTGCGTAAATTCAAAAATATTGCGAGTGCAACCTTGTATATTTTGTTGTTGGGTTGCAAAGAAAAAGCAACGATTTCTTGCATTCGCACTTACGCAAGACATTTGCACCAAATAATGAACTGCACTATAGTTCTTTTGACAATACTTTGGCAACCCAGACATTAAATAGCCATGTAGACGGACAAGAACAGAAAAACGAAGAAAAGGCAAAAATAGTGATTTTTAAAGATAAAAAATGGAACAGTGATTTTGTAGTTTACCCCCCCCCCCCCCATAATTGCTTTATTATTATTGTTTTCATTTAATGCTTTTATTTTGTAAAGTAAAGCAATTTTCTTTAACACCGTTTTCTTTGACGACATTTTGGAAATCAGCTTGCGTTTGCTTGTGTAAACACTCAAGCAAGTATCAACAACTTTTATTGTCTCTGTCAGTGTATTGGTTGTTAATATGTACACACAACTTGCAACAAGTTACTTGCATGTGTAAATAGTGGGTAATGGGGCTTCAAATAAATGCAAAAACCACAAACATGCGTGTACATGTTATGCCAGGCATACTTAGTCTCGTGTAATTCAGACAGAACATGAATTGTGCGGTTTAAAAAATGTGCTTGTGTGTTTCAGGCCAATAAGTTTAAGTCACCACCGTTAGCCGCTTAAAATGGCAAATGAAATAAAAGTGTCTACTTAATTATCATCTTAAAAATTAAATAAAAAATATTTAAGACAACTAGCCCTCCGATCTACTTACATATGTATGCCGGATCTGATTATGATAAGAACTGGCCTAACTTTTTCAGCATTTTAAACCTATCTTAAGCTATTAAGTGCACTCTGGTTAAAATTGCTTCCTTAAATGCTGAGCATTTAAACAGTGTTGTTGTGCTTTATTTAATAAATCCGACTACCTTTCGAACAAAACTTAAGATAAAACAAGTAAGAGCGCTATATTCGGCTGGGCCGAATCTTAAATACCCTTCACAAACAACATTTCTGAGCCGATTGTGTGTTTTGTCTTTATCGGCGTTATTTTAATATTCCAACAACTTCCCAGCACCAAAGATTACAATAAAATATCATGCGCCTTTTTGGCACCAAAACCTGCTTAAGTTCGCGTACAGGCCCAACTTCTTGAGCAATCGGGGTTCGCTATATCCCGTTTTTAGTTTTTGCCTTTTAGTAAACACTGGCCTTCAATGCCACGAACTGTTTCAAATCGTGTGCGGGCCCAATTTCTTGAGAAATCAGGTTTTGGTATATCTTGATGTTGAATATCTCCGATTGTCCGATGCCGAAAATGGTCATTGAGACCATGCCAGATAATGTACACTCAGAAAAACTAACTGAAAATACTCCTTAAAATAAATGAAACTTTTTTAATATTTTCTACTTTTTTGGTCTTTTCCACGGCAAATTTAATAAATGTTTACAATTCACTTTATTATATGTAGGCAAAAAAGAATGTGGGGCCGTATCTGTCAGCTGTTTCATACTTGTAAATAAATCCACTTACTACATTTAGTAAATCTACTACTGATTTGGCATTGCAGAGGTTTTAATTTAGTAAATTAAAAATTTATGAGATTTGTTGTTGCCGAGTTTTAAATTTCTCAAGATTTATTAAATTTACAATATCTGCAAGATCTACAATAGTACTTTAATACGAAGCGTGAAAACCGTAAATGATTTTTCCTTTAATGTATTAATTCAGGTCCAAAAATGAACCCTTTTTTACAAAATGTTTGCTGTCTTTTTCATGTCGTTGGTGCTAATCAACTCACCAGTAAAGTAGACGTGAAAAATTCTTAAGTTTGTTTGAAATTTAACTACTTATTCCATAATTCCCATGAACAAAATGAGAATCAGAAATCTTCAAACAAACCTTTAACACAGCAAACATTTCTTTTCGTTTTGCAACTCTTTTTGCAAACTTTTAAGAATTTTTCAATTCTACTGATGACTAAAAAAGACAGCAAACATTTTGTAAAAAAGGGTTAATTTTTTGGACCTGAATTAATACATTTCAATTGGCTCTTGAAGCAAATAAATAATTAAGTTCAGATTTATGTACAATGTTTTTATTTTTTCTAGATGCTGATTTTTTTACTTCATTTTATTTAATAGTTTTCTATTTAATAGTTTTCTATCTGTATTATCTCCTTATTCAATTCGCTTATTTAATTTTTGTACTGCAAAGCCCCTGCTGAAATTCAAACGAGCAACATCTCGTCTTGAAAGCAGCTGCCATACCTGCTCAGTCACCCCAACAACCAGAACAAATTCAACAACAATCAATTTAAAAGTAAGGAGTATGCAAGGCGAATCAAGTACAGGTGGTCACAATTCAATTCGCTTCAACATTTTCTCTCGAGACGTCATACGTTTTGTTGTCGTTTGCTATCAGCTTTGACAACTCAGAAGATAAATATCATGGAAAAATGTTGAAGCGAATTGGTATGCGGGCACCTGTAATGGATTCGCCTTGGGAGTATGTATGCTACAAATTATAAATATCTACATATGTACAAGTTAACAGCTTGGTTCTTTCGTGTATGTGTAACATAAGTTACTACTGTCATTATTAACTGTGAGCGAAAATCAGTTAAAATTAAAATTTCATTACTTTTTAAACGTTTTGTCACTTAAAAATAACTGCACTGATTACTTCGGTCAGTTACTGCAAAAAAAAAATTCTGAGTGTATATACATATGTACATAGTTAGTATTTCAAACTTAAAGCAAAAAAAATAATGTTTCAAAGATTTTTACAAAATATGCAAATTTTCTTTTTACCATTCGCGGTTTTTGGGCCATATCTACGTTATTCATTAACAGGTTTTACTGATTTGCAATGGCAAGTACATGCATGACACGATGTACAAACAGTTTGGCATCGAAATTTTTTTGCAACAGTAATTTCACACTGGCTGGTCTTAAGTGAAATTTGGTTTTAAGGTTAAAATCAATCCTTAAAACCGGGTTTTATCATACAAAATTATTTCGTTGAAACCCTCTTTTGAATTGATTTTATGAAATTCGACATTGTTGGTGCCAAGTAAAACATTAAATTGATTGGCATTTTAAATGATTTCAAATAAAAAGAAAATCACGCAAAAAAAAAAATTACAAAATGAACGAAAATATTTGTTATACAGTTTGTCAAATATACTTTTTTGTAGAAAAATTTATTTTGAAAAAAAATATAAGAAGTTTATTGCAATTTTCTGCCTTTTAGTTTTTCAGCAAATATTTGCTTTTATTGGAGCCCTTTTTTTTAATTAAATATTAGAATTTTCTTGAGCTAAAGGGCTTTTTACCATACATATGTACCTATGTATATATTTTTATATTTATAATATTGGGCAAACAATTTCAATATTATTGTCCTGAAGAAGCTATCTGAAGGAGAGCGAATTATCGACAAAAATATACGAGGAAATGTAAAGAATATTTGTATATAATAAAAAGGCGTTTAGCTCAAGAAAATACTAATATTTAATAGCAAATATTTGAAATTTATTTTGTTTTAATAAGAATTTTATTAGACAAACTGTGAGTTAAAACTTGATGTTATACAATTTGTAGTGTGAACACAAAATCATATTTTTATGGTTTTAACGTTAAAACCAGATTTTTGGTGGCTTAGAAAAATATTCCAAAAAAAAAAAAAAAAAAAAAAATCAGAAACCTGATTTGAATAGCCTACAGACGGACATTGCTCAATCGACGTTTCTATCGATGCTGATCCAGAAAATATATATGTATATATACTTTATCGGGTCAGAAATTAAAATTGAGGGAATTGTAAATGGAATGAAAAACAATAATGTATAAAATAAGACGTGTTGTGAAGGGTATTAAAAATTAAAAACATATTAAAAAACAGTAAAATTAACATATGTAAGTACTAATACGTTTTTGGAATGATTTTATCATTCTTTGGTTTTTTAAGCATATGACTTCCCTCTTCCTCCAACGAATCATCTTCATCCTTTACATTTGCTGCTGAGCGCGGATTGTTCCATTTCTGAATATCAGCTGTACCATATATTTGAAAAACAAAATATGTTGCAATTGTTATAAACGATGATACTTCAAAAATGATACGCCACTGGTCGATGTGCGTCTGAAAAAGTAGATTATTTTATCTATATTAAATATATTAATTTATGTCATAAGTATGTATTCATAGGTATGTAAATAATGTAATTATTTATATATTAACATTCAAATGAAAACTCGTGATAGGCCAAGTGGTGACTGCTTCCAGAAAAATTATTAAAAATAAAAAAATCGTAATTTAGAATAGAAATGTGAGCGTGTGTGTTTTATGGCTCGCGTCAAGCGCGCTCGCGATCAGAATATTTTTCCTCATGCACGACATTTTTTTTTGCGCCTCACGTCATACACGCTCACGAGCAAAAATTTTTAATCACGCATGTTCACGCACGAAAAAGGAAAAAAAAAACATTCTTACGACCAATCACGTTTGCATTGAAACAATGATATTTTGGCGCTTATTACGAATTGTATAGGACTTTTATTAGGGATTATTTCAATCCTGTCTTCGTTAAAGGCATGGAGATTCCACATAAATATGAACTTCTGTTAGTGGAGCATTGTAGCATGTATAACCTTGCCTTACGTCGACTTATGTATGTTGGTATCACTTGTGAAGACAGGCAGCCAGTAAGTCTTCAACTTTACTTTTCTTGTCTTCTTTCAAAATATTGATCACTCCAGCTTTATCAGAAAAACATCTTTCTCAATTTTGAGCAAGTAAAATAGTTCGACTATAAAGTCAAAAGTAATGAACTTTTTTATCTTGGAGCAGTGCTCAAGGGATGACCACTATATTCACTGCATTGAACCAGAAGGAGAGAGGAAAGAGGAAAATAGTTAAAGCTTATGGACGGTTTTATTACATAAAAAAAAATAACGGAAAAATAAAACATTTATTTTTTTCAAAGCTGAATAAATCAGACTTAGGTTAGATTGATTTTAGGGGTTTGTTTGCCCATGCCTTGCGACATACACCTAAGTCAGTATAGAACTGTTGTACGCTCCTTGGATTCAAGTTTGACCTATAGGTCTGTAGAAACTCCGTTTCATTCACAAAGTTCCTTAATTTCCTCCAGCATATGGCCCGTAATTGGGTTATATCTGGTAAGGAGTATCTCCCCAGATGTTGGGATCGTATTTGTGAGAAGGCGGGACACTGGCATAAATAGTGCTCTAGTGTCTCGCTTTCCTCACCACATGATCTACATTCATCTCGTCCCGCTACTCCTATGCGGTTAAGATGTGCCAGTAGTTGAGAGTGATCTGTCATAAACCTGTACTATCAATCTACTTAATTCGGGATTGCTAAGTCTTAGCAATCCCCCCGTTTTTCCACATCTGGATCCCCCATAGAATTCTTGCAGTTATTCCCACGGTTTCGTTATTCCAGAGAGTTAAATGGGCTCTATGTGCCCAGTTCTTTAGCTCAGATTTAACTGCATCGAAAGGTTTTGCGCATACCAAGCTTAAGTCTCTTGCTCTTGAAGCCAGTGAATTTATTCCTTCGTATCCAGCTATTCCCGTATGCCCTGGCACCCATAGGATGCGCGGTTCACCATGAGACGAGTAAGTTTTAATAGCGTTTGTGCAATCCCAAACTGTTTGTGATTTAATCCGCTCAGCGGAGATCGCTCTAATGACCATTTGCCTTTACGTGAATATATTCACAGGTGGGCTTTCCATTTGATTGAGCTCGGTAATACACTCCGTAATTGCTCGGGTTCAAAGGGTCGGTCAACCAGGAATCAATGTTTCGCAATCGCCTTCTAGTCTAGTCTCCAGTATGTGATCTGACGTCACATTTTCCGGTATAGCCTCGCCTATGGCTGTAAAGATTTGTGTTCCTGACCGATCCACTCACCCATCATCCTCAATCGTTTCACTGTGAGAGCGAATTCATATGTTATACGAATTTCGATTGGCTCGACATGTAATATTGCTTCCATAGCTCTTGTTGTTGTCATTTTGAAAGCCCCACATATACCAAGATAGTTTTGAGGTTGCATTTATATTCCATCGACGTCCACCGCACTATAGAAGCATGGGTCATAATTGGCCTAATAACGCTACTATAAAGCCAGTGCGTCATCTTTGGATTCAGCCCCCATCTTATGCCTATGGCTCGTTTACAGATTGACCAACATATATGAGCCTTATTGACTCTTTCATCTTTGAACAACTGTACAAATCAGTTAAAATTAAGCTAAGATTTTACTGCTTGATTTTTTAAACGTCTATTCCGCTTAGAAATAACTGCAGTGATAATTTCTGGAATAAACTACAGTCAGTTACTGCCAAAATATTCTGAGTGCAGTAGCAATAATAAAAAATACGCATTCCTATCAAGGAACAACCGCAAAGAAAGTTAAATTATATTGAAGCTTCATGCTAGACAACATGCTGCCCGTTCACATTGACCACCTTTTGTTGAAGAAACTTTTGTCAATTCTCTTGAAGTTGCTTGAATATTCACACAGAGCAACCAGTTTCAACTATTTGGTTGCAAATTCTTTTATTTCAATTCTTCACACACACACACACACACACACACACACACACACACACACAAATTCAGACGAGTTGCCCAGTACTAGAGCAGCTCCGCACCGATTAGCCCTCGCCAGCAAACTCAAGAGCTGATCAACAAAAGTTGACCAATGTGAACACGGTGATAATAAAATTGTATATGTAAATATGTTTGTATGTATGAGAGTTTGTAAACGTAATTAAAACTTACCCCATAGTGTAAAATAATTCCCGAGATGAGTGGCGATAAAAATGATGCTGACATGTGTATAGTTTGGCAAAAGGCTAAAACCGGACCGGCGAAATTTGGCGCAATGTCTACGATGCTGGCCATGGCACCCGCGTAGGACGCGGTAATAAACGTAACAGCTATGAACCAAACAACTAAGAGAGCAACAATATTTTCTATGTAGCCGATTAAAAAAATTAGTAAGCCGGGTATGATTTGCGAGAGAGCGGTAAACAGTTTGCGTACGTTTGTCAGGGACATCAAGTTTTTTATCACCATTTTATCAGCCACATAACAAAAAAGTACAGATGCCACATAGGAACATATAAATGGCATTCCAGAAAGAAAGCCATTTTGTTTGTATGGGAATTTTAAAACGCTTTGCATGAATTTTGGTCCATATACAATGAAAATATAGTGTATCCAAATGCGACCGAATGTCGTGATGCCGATGGACCAGGCTGGCATTGATGTAAATATCGATTTCCATGGAACTTTCATGTTCGCAGAATCTTTTACTTCACCACAGACATTATTTTCTATGTATTCAAGCTCTTCTGCTGTTATCCTGGGATGCGTTTGAGGTGTATTGTACGCTAACAGGTACCACAAGAAGCACCATATCATACCGAGTGTTCCGGTGGTATAGAAAACATATGGCCAACCAAATGTTTCTATTATAAGTCCGCACAACGCATACGTCACGCCAATGCCAATGCTGAATCCTTGAAAACTCGACATGAAGCGTGAACGCTCTCTGAGCGGTATCCAATGTCCGACTACTGCATACATAGCTGGCCAAGTGAGACCCGAGGCAAAGCCTTGTATAGACCGCAGGGCAATAACTAGCCCAAAGTGCCAGTCAGCACATACTGGCATAAGCAAACTGCACAAGGCGGTGGCAAACTGGGACCAACCAAAAACTTTCTTTGTACCAAAATACTGGGTTGCAATACCTCCAACCACTTGAGATAACACATAGCACCAAAAAAACGAACTTAATATTATTGATTGCGTAGTAGACGACCATTCATAATGGCTGTAAGTTTTTGAGTTTGTCAAATTAAACGATTCACTAACATTATTAGAGCAATTATAGTTTGAGTTTCCATTCGTCGAGCTTGCAGATGTGTTACTATTATTGTTTGAGTTTCCATTCGTTGAACTTAAAGATATGTTGCTCGATGACCCTTGATGCCCTCCATCTACACATGATGACACTCCATCATTTTGAGCTGTCATTGCTACAATTGCGAAATTCATATCGTTACGCATCATAAATGATACAAGAAATCCCGACCATGATAAAAAATACAAAACTAATCGAGCAGGTACTTTGGCTTAAAATAAAAGAAAAACACATAAAACACACACACAATTAATCAATTAGTATTGAGATAACAATAAATCAATTCATAAGCTCCGCTAACTTCGAAAAGACTAAAAATAGAGTTTATTGATAAATTTAATGTATGAATGTGTCTACTGTAGTGTTGTAAGCACTGTAGCAATGTAATAATTTATATAAATTGTTTTGTTTTTTTTTTGTTTCAATGTTGTTCAGTATTTCAGAGCACTGCTGCCGATATATGCCAGCACCAGAAGTGCCGATTTTATTTTTGTTTTTTTTTTTTTTCTAAGCACCCAAGAGAATTTTTATTTAGATATTCATTTCTAAAACAATTTAAAACACAGCGAACACTCTTTGGTGCTTAGAAAAAAACTGTCTAATAAAATTATTAACAATATATAGTTAGTTCACTATAAAGTTAAATTAGGCCCCGATTATGGTTTACAACATTTGTTCATTTAATGTTGTATTTTTTGAAAAGTGATTATCTATGGCTTACAACCAAGGCGAATCAAGTACAGGTGGTCGCAATTCAATTCGCTTCAATATACTAAATTCTACTATTACATTATATTTGCACTGTACTCCAAAACTTAAACAATGCAAGAAAAATGTAGTATCATACGGGCTTAAGGAACCCTTTTGAATTATAGCATGTTCAAATATCAGCAAATACTAAACTTTTAAATCAAATAATTTTTATCGACTGTAAACCAAAGCGAAGCCAAACATTAAAATGCACTGATTATTACTTATTTTAAACAAAATAAATTTACCTATGTAAGTATGTAAATAAAGCTAAATAGGCTAATAGTGCAGCTCATCTCTCTAGTAATTAAATTTTGCTTTAGTAATAAAAAATTTAAATTAAAAATTTTGTGTTTTGTTGTATAAAAAGCGTTTTTTATTTTGACGTTTTTGTGACGATTTTGATGAATTTTTACCCCAGTTAATCTGGCAGCTGTGCCTACAACATATGTATGTATATGATTTCTTACCACATTAGTTTTGATCGCGTACTTAACAATGAGAGCCCGCGGGATCCCGATATTTAGGAAAACTATTCCTGTACTCAAAGTTCGTGCAAGTGTGAGAGCTTTTGAGAGAGAAATATTCTCGGTCTTCTTGCATGTAATAGCTCGAACTTTTTTCATGCTAGTTATGGCAACCAGCGAGGCAACTTGATACCAGGTAGCCTTACTTGCCCAGCTGACTATTGCTTTTAGCTTGTAGAACTGTCAAAATAGACAACACAAACACACATACGCGAACAAATGGGTGACAGTAGTTCAAGATTTCTACCAACAAAATACATGAAGTGTTTGTTGTTGTTGTGTTTGTTATAGCTATGCGACTACCTGGCATCGAGCTGCCTTGGCAAGTAGTTAAACAATCATCTGTTGCAAAAAGTAATAAAACTAGCAAAAAAAAAAAAAAAAAAAAGTCCACCTGAATTAACCAATATCAAAACATATATTTTTCAATTAGTAGTTCATATAAAAGTATCTGTAAAGTACTTTCAAATCTAAAGGCATCATTTCACTTTCCCAAAATGAATGTTTCATGTTCATTACAGCATCAAAACATGCCATGTTATTTTTTTGGCAAAGAAACTACGTACGTAGTTTTATGCATTTTTGCCTATTATTGAGGGAAATTTTTGATTGCTCTAATTTTACCGCCCTTAGTGCAAAATTCTTGTTTTAAAAATCTACAATTTCTCAAACTTTACAAAATTTTATATTTTTGGAACAATTTTCAGAAAACTTATTTTTATGTACATACATACATATGTACAAATATAAAGCAGCTGATTGCAAAATTCTTACAAGTAAAAATTTTACTAGCGAAAATTTACAAGAATTTTATTGCATCGCAACTTCTTACTTTCTCTCTCTCTCTCTCTCTTGTCGCTCTCTCGTTGCAAATTTTTTGGATTAATGAACACTTTCTAATGACAATTGTACAAATGCGTAACAATTTTTAGCTATTGAAAAAATAATTTTGTGGAATTTTCTTCAACTTTGGTCCCGATGACCTGTAATTGTCTGGATCCCGCCAAACCCAATTTTTTGTCTCATGCATTTTGTCCAAAATATGAGTTTCTAGCACGTCGAAATGTTGTTACTAAGAATATCCATATATCGCTGTCATAGCTAATGTATGTACATATGTATGTATGTATGTACTCGTATGTATGTATGTATATTAACTAACTGACTAAATGAGTGTACGTGATTCTGTATGTATGTATGAATATAGATAGATACATATGTATGTATATAAATATACATATGTAAATAACTTAAGTTACAACACACACACACACACACACACACTCATGCATGCACATATTGCATATACATATGTATGTATGTAGTTTAAACTCACCGTTAATTTTTTGACAAATTTTGCTTGTCGTTTTGTTGTCTTCTAAGTTTAAGGCAGACGAAACGGTATATTTAACATCTGTAGATATTTGTTTTAGTGAATTATGTGAGTTATACATAATGCTTCCTTATTTTGTTTAGTGGTCTGATGATACTAAAAAAAATAAAATGTTTTAATATTTTCTGTGCAATTAATAGTTTATTGCACTTTATCACCTTCTACTCTTTCTAGGTTTGATTTATGAATGCGTAACTTAGTCTTAGCTACATTTTTGATATAAAGTCAATTTGGAATGTGTCTTCCACATTTCTAAATATTCAGGTACTTGTGTTACTTTTATTGTTGTCTATAGTAATAGCAAAATGGGAAATAACCTGAAAATAAAAAAAAAATAAAAAAAAAAGTTGAGATTGAATTTTAATTGATTACGTTTGCAATGAACAATTAAATATCTTTAATTGTAGATAAAATAATTAAATCGAAGAAAATTCAGCTGATTTTAATTTAATAAATATACGAGGTGTGTTTGGCAATTATTGGTGGTCCCATGACTACAAAACTTGACTCATTCTGTTGCTGTGTACCGTATACTAGAATGATTTAAAATAAGTTAGATTATTTTTACGGCATACATATGTAATTTCTAATAACTCTGCAGCTCACACAGATTTACATACGTGTTCTTTTTTTCATTTAAAAGCATACAAAGAAAAACCCAACAGAAAAGCAATTTTTGATAGAATTTAAAGTTAATCAATTGCTTTAGTGCAGATAGTCAGTAATCAAAGGCTCCGGTAGTAAAAAAAAAGGCTATATGTTGCTGCTTAAAAGCGGCGTGCCATTAGGTGTTGATGATCGTTGTGGTAAACGTGAAACTGCTATGGTTTGTTCCCCAGCTAATGCATAACAGTGCACTCTAAATTAGAGCGTAAGACGCTTTTTATCTGTCAAAAATCCTCATGCCCATACAAAATGTATGAATCAAACCGAAATAACGTAATTGGAAAATTTGATTTTGACAGAGCGTACAAAGTGAAGTTAGCTGCAAAAAATTAAAAAAAAAAAGTTTTCGAAATTGTGTTTGTTATTGTTTTTCAAGTAATACTAATACAGCTGCTTTCCAGTCAATTTAGCGATTTTATCTCTCTTCTCTTCTCTTTCTGGTACAACGTTGACGTCGTTGTTTAGGTTACTCAATAAAGCGTAAGAGCAAGAAGGCGCTAAATAACGTTGCGTCTTACGCTCTAATTTAAGATGCACTGTATGACTTCAAATTTGCATCTCCCTCTTTCTTTAAAAGTATTGATCACTGCAATTTTACCACAAAAAAATGTTTCCCGTTAAATATTACTAATTTTTTCTGTCTTTTTCAGCCGTTGATATGCCGCCGACATGTTTGAAACCCAACTAAATACTTATTCCGAAATTCCAATGAGAATCAGAAATGTTGAAAAAAAAAACCTTTTCTATAGAAAACATTTTTTCGTCTTGCAACCCTTTTACTTTTCTTAACAAAATAAAATAATATATTTCAATTGGCTCTTGAAGCAAATAAATAATTAAGTTAATTTTTATAATAATTTAACAATTCAAAAAAAATTTTTTTTAATTTCAATGAGGCTGAAGTTCAATTTTCTAAATTATTAAGGGTTTTTACGGTGGATAATGCAAACGAAACAAATGTGAGCAAAAATGTTCTGCTTTTTTCACGCAACAACAAAATGTCTGTATTTTTCAATTTCTTCAATTTTCCTCATTTGCACAAAAAAAAACCTTGAGCAAATAGAAGTGTGCAAAAATGCTGAGTTGAAAATAAATAATCTAAACAACAATAAATGGCGAAGCCGACTAATAATTTTGCGCGGAGTAGACAAAAAATTTTAATATAATAGAAAACATATTTATGTGAATTAAAAATAAGATGTTTTTTCAACAAATGCAAGCATAAACTTTAATTTAATAATAACAAAAGAATACATCGCGTTTATATGAATACATCGTGTCTTTCCAAAAACGAAAAAGATCGGCAGCGGCTTGTAACACAAAAACAAATGGCGTTGGCGGCTGCATGCCAACTTGACGCCCATGAACTTCAACCTCTGTGACATTTTGCACCTTATTTTTTACATATTACTACAGTGGCGTTATTTAGAATTTTGAAATACATAAACGAATTTAACCAAAAAAGCAACAAAAACTTGTTGAACTTGTTAACTGAAGCAATAAATTTTCAAACCTTCAATGAAGATCCTTCAACAAAGAATGCAAGAAGAGACCCAGGGATAAACCAAACTGAAGATGGTCTGATGAAATATAGCAGATTTGCAAATAAAAAAAAAACGGCGCACTCCCGAAAATGCACTGCAAAATTGCACAGCTACAATCGTGAAACCCCTTATTATATACATACATATGTACATACGTCTAATTTCTACCTATCTATCAAATTAATAGGCAAACACGTTTTTCTCATCCCTTTACATCCGTATTTCTGCACTGATTCTAACAATTTTTGTTATGATCTTAAAGCTTTTGGCGCACTGATATGCAACATCTTAATTTTATTGAAATCGGTTCAGTGGTTTAGGAGTAATACTGCTATTAAGCTACATATTACTATTTGTTTTTGCAGACCTAAAGAGAACCAAAAACGGTAGAAATGAGAATCGCATGCATGTGTTGGCATAAAGATACTATTTTATAGAAATGTTATTAGTAGTTTTTTTGTTGCTATAAATGAATCTAATAATCACCCTTACTCTGCGTTTCGACTACGTTCCGAATTCAGTTACGCTCGAATCGAAAAATGTTATTCTGTAAAAAACCTAATCGAAAGAAGAAGAAGAGTAGGGTATGTTTAAAACAGCTGCTTTTGCTATGAAACGTATTATATAGAAACAAAAAAAAAAACATTTTGTAAATATTGTGATTATGAAAATTGTAAAAAGAAAAATTTAGTGAAAAAATAGCGATAAATTTATGAAAACTGATTATTGTGATAATATAATTAAATAAACACATCAGTGAAGTGCAGAAAGAAGAATAAAAAAACACCAGAATACAAATAAGTGGTATTTGTGGCCAAACTATTCCAGTGTGAAAAATCTTGTCGAGGCGGAGGGAGGTATTATTTCCATTTTCTACATATTATAGCAAAAGAAAATTTGTTGTAATTTCGTAAAGAAATGGAATCGATAGCAGCGGCGTTGTTGTTAGAAGAAGAGAACCCCATGCTCCAGAATGCAGAATCAAGGATTGAAAGGCGGAACTTGAGACACAGTTGCAATCCATTCGAGATGAGTGATAAATTGTAAGAAATTTATTTTGAGTGAATTTGAAATAATTAATTTAGTTTCATAGATTTATTTTGTTGCCATTAAATTTGCCAGCATTTCGTATTATTCAGGTGTTGTGTTTTTTGACCAGCAATAAATTAAATAATTCTTTCAAATTAGGAAAAAAAAAGCTATTAAAAAATAAACTTATAGCATTTTATAATTAGATTTTATTTAATTTCACACTTTTTTAACTAAAAAAAAACAAAAATCGAAAAATTTTCCGTTAATAAATAAACAAGTTGCAAAAACGTAGCTACGATCGTATTGCAGAATACATAAAATAGAAAAAGAAATCGAAATGACGAGCGGAACGTAACGTAGAATACCAATGTTGCCAGACGGAGAAATTTTCGATTCGCATCGTAACGCAGAATAAGGGGGAATATTTTTTATTATGTTAAAAAAAAAAAAAAGAAGATGCTTCTGTTACATGTCTGTCTTACAACTAACTACTTTGCCATTTGTGAATCATTTTCTTGTTTGAAAGGTGGTGATTGATTTTCAAAATTCTTTGTTCTTTTTGAAAGGCATTTTTGAAAATCGAACAAACATTTTATCAGTTCGAAAAGGGAAGTTTTGAAAAGCTCTTCTTATTTCAAAATGATTTTCTTGTTTGCTTTCGAATGAGTTTGCCTGTGGTCCTATTGTGTAAGTAGCTAAAATTAGAGATATCGCCAAAAATCTGTAAGCTCAACTAGGCGAGTTTTAGCGACGGCCGTACTCGTATAAACTTGGGTGAGAGAAAATTGAATTTTTATCAAATGTGTTATTAATATCGACCTTTTTAAATTAGATAAATTGATTCCTTTTATGGTGTCCAACCAAAATCGGCTTTTTTATCGCCGTTGCTAAAATCTTAATTTTTTTGTTCAAAAAAAGTCAAATTTTTAGATTCAAAAAATATTTGTTGGTACCAAATTGACTTTCTTGGAACCAAAAATTAAGATTTTAGCAACAGCGGCTCTATAATTCAATTTTCGCCCACAAAACTTTTTAAAAGTGAAGTCATCGCTAATAATCGCTTAGTTCAGTTTAGAGATTTTTAGCGATGTCTCTAATTTTAGCGAGTTATAAAATAGGGCCGCTGTACCCATAAAAAATATTCAAAATAACTATGGAAACTATTTCTGAATAAATAACTATGTGAATTTCTAAATAACTGTGTAAACTATTTCCTGTTTTTTGAAATTCGCCTTCTATTGGATAAAGTGTGGCAAAATGTTAGCTCAATTTAAAATTTATGGAAACCAGAAGAAAGAAGTCGGGGGTTTCACGAGAATTATTGTAAGCAGTTCTTTTTGCTATATATGTATATGGACATGAAAATACATGAATATTTCTCACTATGTATATTTATTAACCGTGTGCCCAAGGCGAATCCATTACAGGTGCCCGCATACCAATTCGCTTCAGCATTTTTCCACGATTTTATCTTCTGAGTTGTCAAAGCCGATAGAAAACGACAACAAAACTTGTGACGTCTCGAGAGAAAATGTTGAAGCGAATTGAATTGCGACCACCTGTAGTTGATTCGCCTTGTCAGAAACCAAACCAAGTAAAAAAGAAACCTTCAACAAAACACTTTGTCGATTTTCGAGCGCCGTAAACTAATAGTTATGTATATTATGTATGTATATTACTAAGCAAATGGAAAGCCAAGTCTAAGCGGCGGTGATAAAATTGTGATATTTAACGAGACCCAAGTTCAAATGGGTGCTGCTGAACGAAGTGAGACGGCTTCGAAACAGCTGGCTTGTATCCCAGTTAAAATTATAGTTTTCCTGCTTTAATTAATGTTAATCATAAGCAATAATTAAAAAACTGAACTTGAATTTGATTAAGATTATAAAATAAATAAAAGTCTATTATAATGAAGTACGAACAATTAAATAAAAAAATAAAAACATTTCCATATATTATTGCAGCAATCTTGGAATGTACTCCACAACATTGTATTATTACATCCATGTTTTGTGTCTTTAATTTAAAAAAATATTTATGAATTCTAATAAATTCAGTCAAGTACGAGGCTGGCTCGCACAGGAAGGGTACCGCACTACCGTGCAATAGACCATATTACACTTTCGTGTTTAAAATTTCACAAAAACCAAGTAAACGTTTTCGCAGCTCCATCTACGTTTGAAATTTTTTAAATATCTTTAAATACATACGGAATTTTTGTTCGTAAACTTTTGATCAGAGCGGATCAGAGTAGTCGTAATTTTTCTTTCTTGGCTTATTTAAAAAATACATAAATACTCTATGTTTATTAAACGTTGATTTGGCAAATTACATATGTGTAGATATTTGCCAAATGAGATCTTAATAAACATGATATATTTTTAAAAATTAGTCGTCCAAATTAAAGATTCATAATAGGTCTTATCGTGGTTATTGTGTCTTGCGCTAGTGAGTATATCTCTTTCACTAAGCAGACGAAGAATGCCCCGTGTATGTGGTAGATTTTTGTTGGCCAGGCCACTACATATCGAGTGAAAACTTCAGGGGTTCCATACTCATTAGAGTGAAACGGAACCCTATTACCGAGACTTCTACGTCCGTCCGTCCATACGTCCATTACAGCATCCACTCTCCGAAACGGTAAAAGCAAGAGAGCTGAAATTTTCACAGGATGTTGTTGTACCCTGCCGCTACAATAACAAATGCCAAAAACAACAACAAGTCGAAAACTACCAGGTGTCGCTATACAACGTAAAGTAACAATTAGCCGTTACTCTCTAACCGTGAGAGACAGAGGGTTGAAATTTGCATAATACGTACATGTATTCACATATGCTCCACAACAACAAATGCTAAAAACAACAACAAGTCGAAAACTGCCAGGTGTCCCTTTACAACGTAAAGTAACAGTTAGCTATAACTCTCGAACCGTAAGATATAGAGAGCCGAAATTCGCACAGTGTGTATGTATTCCCAGATGCCTTACACCACCAAATGACAACAAGTCGAAAACTACTAGGTGCCCCCATACAACGTAAACTAACACATACATACGTACGGAACCCTAAGTGTGCGAGCCAGCCTCGTACATGACTGAATTTATTTTGTTGTTAGTATTTCCTTGAGCTGAAAGCATTTTTAAAAAAGATATAATAAGAGAAACAGCAAAAAACAAGTATTAGTTTTCATTTTAATTCTTGACTACAAAAGCAGGACGAATTAAAAATAAAATTCTACGGTGCAAAATAACGACAGAAAAACATAAAATCAACTTTGTTTTCTAGGTTTTCCGATTGGCTTTTCCTGCCTGCATGAATTCTTGCATTTTTATAAGCGTTTTGTTCCCAAAAAGGTCAACAAGAAAGTAGTGGTCGAGTTTGTTGTTAAAAAAAATGGGCAAATATTTGTTCAGATGTATCCGTACCTCAAGATTCAGTAAAACCTGCCAATGTCGACATGATCATACAGCGCTCAGTATATATTTAATGATCCTATCACAAAGTACACAGAGATGAAACGCAACCAGAACGAGGTAGCAAGTCAGCGCAAAGCTCTGTACGTCTCGTTTTCACAATCGCTCGAGAACTTGTAGTCAAACGTCCAAAGTTCATAGGGTGCTGATGAAGGGTGTTTGCTACCCAGAAACAGCCGGTTGTCCACCTAGCTATTAAATTTTACTTTTCTTTACTGAATTGATATTAATTAAAAGTAGTGACAAAACCAAGGGTTGAACTTAAGCCTGAAAAAGTAATTTAATATAAATGTATTACAATACAGAAGTTCAATGAAATTAAAATTTACAGTAAAATGTCCAAAGTCATTTTCTTCAGAAAAAGTGGTGGTTTTTTTTTATTATAAATTTATGAATGTTTAAAAAGTGTATTAAATGGTTTTTTAAAATATAAAACTTAATAGTATTCACTGTTTATAATGTGCTAAACAATATTTAATTATGTTTTATTTCGTAACTTTAAGGACAGTGTTTTAATTTTACTTTGTAGTGGTGGCTTTGTTAGGAAAAAATACATGCTTTTCGTAATCAATTTCCAAACACTCAAATATGTATTATCAAATCCTAAAGGTGGGATCACACGATTGCCGCAATGCACCAATTTTACACAATTTTTATTGGGCTGAATTGGAGCACAATAAAAAATTTATCCCAATCAAATTTTCTGCAATCACATGATTGTGACATTTTACTGAAATTTTATTGTCGCAAATTGCCGCAAAACAATTTAGTACCAATAATTGCCACATTATAGTCACACACGATTGTTATATTATACGGCAACTGTGAGAAACAGCTGTTGTAGCTGATGACAAACTTGGTTTTCCCAAAAAAAAAAAAAAATTAAATGTTGTGCGGGCTGAAAAAAGCAAAAAATGAATTGTACCAACAATTGAATTTTACTGATTGAAAAGCAGAAATCATGTTTGGAAGA
This sequence comes from Sturmia bella, assembly GCA_963662145.1. Lineage (NCBI taxonomy): Eukaryota > Metazoa > Arthropoda > Insecta > Diptera > Tachinidae > Sturmia > Sturmia bella. The sequence continues at coordinate 88,886,601 of OY759168.1, read as the reverse complement.
CGCGTTTAAACAGTTTTGAAACTAAATACATGTATACATATGCATATTATTGGCGCGTATTGTCTTCTTTGGTTGCCGCATGAGAACACAATAAATATTGGTGCATTTTTAGAATTTTTATTGGTGATTAGTTGTATGTCAAGTGTTCACATGGTTGTCGCATCAGGGTTGTATTTGATTGGGACAAATAGGAACAACATTCGTTTTGGTTGCCGCATGAGCCAATAAATTGTGCTATCACACGATTGGCACACAAAATGTAACAAAAATTGGTGCATTGCGGCAATCGTATGATCCCACCTTAAGTCAAAGAGGATTTTTAGTTGACTATTTTTTACCAATGTTTTACTTTTAATTTAATTTAAATTATTAAATTTGTGCTGTTTCGGTGGTGGTTGTTCATAAAAACGTGTTATTTTTTTGTTTTGTTTACATTTGTTTTTTTTCGTAAAAAATTCATACTACAATAGCCTATCTCTTTACACAATCTGTCTAGAAGTTGATTTGAGCCATTTTCAAATGTCACTTTTAACATCTCTGTGTACTCTGTGGTTCCTATTGCAAATTATAAAATCTACATAAAAAATAATTCCATACATTCCAATTATACAAGGAAAATAACTTGACATTCTACTTTGTTTTCAATATACTTTGAATAAATAAAGTAAATCGCTCCTCGTATTCTATCAACGTCAGGCAACATATCAAGCACGTAATAGATATGTAAATACATACACATTGCGCACCCAGTTCAAAAGTGACTCAACTCAAATTTCACTTGAAGTGTTCACAATAGAATTGTTTATAAATATTAAAAAATAGAAATGCGGTCGGGGGACCCCCGTTAGGAACAAAGTTCCTTACGTTTTTTTGTTTTTCATCTTTGAATGTAATACAAGGTGAAATCTATATGTTTTTTTGTTGTTTTTGAAATTTTATGATTCTTTGAATTTTTGGAACATTTTATTTTTTACTTTTGACACATGCAGTATTTTTTTGTCAATCTTCTACAAAACGAAGAAAAGCAACTGTTGGCCAATTGTTTAATATTGCTGTTTTTTGTTGTGACATACTTTACTTTAGCGACATCTAGCAGCTGATAGTGTCCGTTTTCACAACTAATTAATATTTATGGTCAGCTGAGACACCACTCATCATACACAATTGTTTGTACACCAATACATATAAACAGCTCACACGCTTTCGTGATGATTTCTACTAATTTGCACTACCAGCAAGCCGCGTTAAGGAACTTCGTTCCAAAAACATATGTTTTTTAGATCGTAATATGTATGGATTTTCTACTAAACGATCTGTTTTTCTTCTTAACTTTTTTACTTTGGCCAAAAACTGTTATTTTTTTTAGGTATGAAAATTAAAATTTTCAGTTAAGTCACTTTTGAACTGGATGTGCGATATGTACATATGTATGTATCTGTCATTAATTTACTTTTGAAAAAAGTTATCTCAACACATGAGACAATAATTACTTATGTATATCAAGTTCATTTTAATTAATAAAGTATAAAAACATTTCCATGTGTGTGTGTGTGTGTGTGTGTACACGTATGTATGTATGTTTTGGCCCTACAGCTTTACATTTTTTGCAAATATCTAAATTGACATTGTATAGTCTAACGAAAACTATGAAGAAATGTGTTTTTACTTTTTCGCTGGCACCAACAAATTTCACGCACCAATAGCGACGAAGTCTTTCCTAATAGATAGTTTATCTATATTTTTCATTAATAACGAGCTAACGAAGCATTTTTCAAGCTTTTAATGAAGAATGTTTCATTGTTATGAATTGTTTTTTTTCCATACAATTCAATTCAAACAAACATGTACTATTTTGTTTCATTTTCTTGCTTCTTATTTTAGTATTTCTCGCCTTTCTTTCTACATCCATCTTGCAATTATTTTCTTTGCCTCGGCCAAGATTCGAAAATGTGAAGCCCATGTTTATAAAGTCGGAGACCATACCAAGTCAACCATGGCAAGCCTTTAAAGCCATAGAATAGCAAGCTATTAAGATTTTTTTCATTATAGAAACGAAATTGTTCACAGGTACGGTGAAGAGCACCTAATGAAACCCAAGGCGAATCAAGTATAGGTGGTCGCAATTCAATTCGCTTCAACATTTTTTCTCGAGTTGTCATAAGTTTTGTTGTCGTTTGCTATCAGCTTTGACAACTCAGAAGAAAAAATCGTGGAAAAACGTTGAAGCGAATTGGGATGCGGGTACTTGTAATGGATTCGCCTTAATGAAGCCCTTTCACTGCCCGAATGAATGAATTTTCTCCTGGTGTAGCAATCGATATAGCGCCATCGATATTTTGGCATGGCACTACGTTATATCAAAAATATCAATATTGAGGAGAAAAAAATTATTGTCAGTTGGTCGCAGCCAATGCTGGGCAAAATACATACATGCTCTGATATATTTCAAATACAAAATACACGAAAGTTTTGTATTTATTTAAAATACAAAATTCAAATATGAACTTAATTATTTATTTGCTTTAAGAGCCAATTGAAATGTATTAATTTAGGTCCAAAAATGAACCTTTTCAAAAAATATTTGCTGTATTTTTCAGCTGTCTATATGCCGACGACATTTCGTTGGTGCTAATCAACTCATCAGTAGACTTTTAGTAGAACCTAAAAGAAATGTTTGTTTGAACATTTCTGATTCTCATTCTGTTCATGGGAATTATGGAATAAGTAGTTAAGTTTCAAACAAACTTTTAAGAATTTTTCAAGTCTACTGATGAGTTGATTAGCACCAACCAAATATCGTCGGCATATAGACAGCTGAAAAATACAGAAAATATTTTGAAAAGGTTCATTTTTGGACCTGAATTAATAAATTAAAAATGTATTTGGAAGAATTGATTTGGAGAGCGCAAGTATTTGAAATACAAAATACTCAAGAGTTTAGTATTTAAAATACAAAATACATTAATGAGACGTATTAAAAATACAAAATACGTATTTATATTTTAAATACGTATTTCAAATACTGCCGAGCCCTGGACATAGCACATTTGACACCTTTACGGGCCCATATTTGGGATTCTCGAAAATTAATTTTTCCCTCTATCACAGTTACTTATCGCAGGGTGACCAAACCCCAACAATTTCTTCAAACACACACACCCCATACAAAAATAACAACAACAAAAATTAAATCGGACGCTTCGAAAATGATTTTAGTTGATATGTCTACGACCTCATGCCAACCAAAAGCAATCGAAAAATCGATGGCACAATATTGACAAATGTTGCTTGTCCATACAAATCGATTCGGCCCAATGTATGTCAGAGCATGACAAAAGATACGAAAAAAGTATTTTTCAAGTCTAAGTGGTCAAACATGTTTGAATGCGCATAAATAAAAAGCAAACCGAGCTCAACCACTGCACATTTATTGACGTATAAGTGTAGGTACGAAATGAATGCATTTTGTACGAAGCAGCTAGAGGTTATTTAAATTGTTCGAGAGCTTTCGATGTCTATTAAATCTTGTTATCGGAAGAATGACAGCACTACAAGTTTAAATACACACACATTTACGTAAGTGTGTAGCATAATTTAAGGATGAAATAAGAAACTAAGGTTAACCTATCAGTTATTTAAACACGATTGCTTAAATTCGTAACAACAGGTAGGTATATTTTTTAAACCGAATTCTAAATTGACATTTAAAAATGTTACGTAACAAAAAATATTATTTATTGGAAAACAAGAGCGGTACGTATTGCAGACCAGAGACAAAATGAGCTAATGGCCATCATTTCTCTGGAAGAAGGCTGTGAAGATGTTGATGATGAGAACATTGATAAAACAAATTGTGAAAAGATTGTAGATTATCAATGGATGAATATTTTACCTTTCCATGGACCGATAATTGAAATGTGCCAATTTTTAATCCCTAATTTTTATCAATAGAATTTTCTTTTAAATTACACGTTAAATACAGGGGGGTGAAAAATCGGAAAAAATTGCGTTACGTAATTTGTGAACAATTATTATTCTACTGCAATCCTGAAAATTTGTATGTGCCGTGGAGTGGACAACCGTGTTTACTACCTTGCCACTTTACTTCCAGTAAATGTCAAAAAATTACTTTCAGCAAAATTTTGCTGAAAGCTGAGTTGAAAGTTAGAAAATTGTGAGTGTGTTGGTAAAAAAGTGTGCAACTTTCAGGCATTTACTTTTCCGTCTAAATGACGGGTTAACTCCACTGTATGTATGTGTGTATGTACCCCTTATAGGGTTTGTTGCCCTCTTAATTCCTCTCAAATAAATTTCAAAATAACTGTATTAAATATTATAATTTTCTAAATCTTGGCCCGTTTACTGCAATCGCAGTTTCTTCTTAGAAATTAACTTTCAATTATGCATGTAAACACAAATATGTAATTGTTTTGCAGAGGTAGTCCAAAAATAAATTAAATTGTTTTTTTTTTTTGCTAAAGAAAAAACATTAAATTTTTTAACACGATTAAAAATATAAATTTAAATTTAGGAACCATCACAACACTTAGAATTCCTTCCTTGTTGTTACAAAACTGGTTAAGATGTGTAAATTTAAAGTGACTTGCGCTCAAACGCTCAGTAGTTGCTTAAAATACTTAACGTACATGTTTTATTAATATACCAACTACACTGTTGAGCAAAAGTGTAACAGAAATTTTGTATGAAAACCACTAAAAATTTCCTGGATTCTATTTCTATACACGTTTTTGAACAAGTTTCTTGCTTGTGTTTTGTAAAATGAAAAAACATTTGTTCGTTCATAAAAAATGATCAAAAACTGGATCCTATAGAACAGTATAACATATTATAGAATAGTGTAACAAATGAAAGTTCACTCGTTCAATACAACATCCGAATAGTGAAGAATATCAAAAGAAAAATCGAAATTAATTAACACGGTTTGTATACTTTATGATTTATATTATGACAATGTCAAATTGTAAATTAAATAAACAAATTGAGCGAAGTACAGCACAAGTGGTAGACAAAGGGTGCCCCTGGTACAGGGTACCCGTTAGTTTTTAACTTTTTATTGGCAAATTATTAGCAAATACTACAAGCACCGTGCAAATTTCAACCCTCTATCTCTTACGGTTCAAAAGTTATAGTCTGACGTTCGCATTGCTGACGTTTAATATCCAACCCAATCTAAGTTATTGTTAATCTGATATTTTGTCACTACATTGATTTCAATGAGCTCATGTAAATGTTGACATCCCCCTGATGAAAAGCGTTATGTGGTCAAAAATTATTTTTTTTTTCGTCACTGTATTCATGTTAAAATATATCGCAACTGTGGCGGATTTTTTATGAGTGTAAGATAAATTGTACTCAATGCCTTTATTGCGATTATCGCAATAAATGTCACTACTCCATACGAATAGTCAATAGCGGAACTCACCCTTCATTGCAAATTACCCTTGCAGACCTTGCAGATATTGCAACCGTAGCATATGTGCCATAGTCTGCAACACTACAAAAACAAAATGTATGAAAGCGAGATTTGCATCACTTAAGCAAATATGCAAAACTAAAAACCATTGCAGATCCGTATTTGCAAATGTTGCTAAATGCTAAAACAGCTGCTTGTTTTTCTACATTTCAACACGTAAATTCCTGCGCTCAAAAAACTGTATGACGGCAAGGCCACCACAAAACATGCCTGTGCTGGAATTAAATTAATGCTAACGTTGCTCAAAGAAGCATTTACAAAATAGTAAAAAGTGAATATTATACCTATTATTATGCATCATTTTTATGAAATTTTATAAAATAAGCAAAAAATCGGGCGGTTGCTTCACGTGCAAATTTTATCGACGGCGTTGCTTTTCAAATATTGGCTGCGGCTTAGCTTATCTCATGCGGCAAACTCGCTTTATTAAATTTTGTAACAAACAAATAAAACAGGGAAGAAAATGAATACGGAAGAAAGTAAAAATAAAATTAAGGCAATAAAACAAAAAGTCAACAATAAAAGACGGCCAACGAAAAGATGAACAATGAAATTTTTTGCAATTTGTTTTCTAAACTTCCTTCTCAATTTGCAAAACAAAAATATTTATATTTTCCGTTACTCTAAAATCAGCTGATATAATTGTTTTGCTAAACACTTGAAAAAGACATGCTATATCTGCTAAAATTGCAGATGTGCAACCAAGGGTGATTTCCGCTAAGTTATTGCTCAATTAGTAGATAATTGTTTCAAATATTGAGTAAAATTAAAATGCAACACTGGCAAAATATACATACTTAAGCATACTTTAGGGAGCAAAAATTAATACAATGGTAACTGAAGCTCTGACAATTGTATACATATATTTTTTTATAAATTACTCTTTGAAATTTCGACAACTAAAGTGTAGGCGGGTTTTTTTTTCTCAACCGGCCAATGGTTATTACGTTAATTAAATTTTATGTGTGTGAACTGAAAAATTATGTTGTCAGTAAGCAGAATAGTCGTGTTTTGGTGTGCTCTTCGATTTTTTTACTATCAAAAAAATGGATCAAAGAAACTGTATTAAAGCCCGTATGATACTTCATTTTTCTTTCATTAATTGGTATAGAATTGATAGAAAGAAACAGCAATTGCTAGAAAGAACCAAATATACAAAACGTAAACAAAACTGGCATCTTTTTGTTGTGTTCTTTTTATTTCAAGAAAGGAAATAAAAATTTTCCAAAAAAGAAGCGTTAAATCGCAAAAATTGTCCATAAACCGCTGACACAGCAACATTCAAGTTTGAAATGTCAATTTTAAGTTGAAAAATGTTACATTGTTTTTGACATAATCTCATTTTTTATCGATAACTTCAACAAAAATGTTGACAGTTTTGCATTTATCTTAATATAGCTGAACGCGTTGCACATACTAAATTCTACTATTACATTGTATTTGCACTGTTCTCCAAAATTTGAACAATGCAAGAAAAATGTAGTGTCATACGGGCTTAAGGTTGGTGTAAAAAATTAAATTAAATGCGCAAGGATATTTGAAATGTTGTTGGTGGCGTTTGGCGAGTCTACTATGAGCAGAACACAAGTTCAATTGTGGTATAACCGGTTTAAGGAAGGCCGAGAAGATGTCAAAGACGATGCTCGTCCTGGTCGCCCGAGCACGTCAACAACCGATGAAAAGATTCAAGCAGTGAAGAAAATGATTTTGGATAATCGTCGAATCACTATCAGAGAGGTTGCTGATGATGTTGGCACATCGTGCGGGTCAGGCCAAGCAATTTTTAAGGATGTTTTAGGCATGAAACATGCGGCAGCGAAGATTGTTCCGAAATTGCTAAATTTTGAGCAAAAACAACGTCGCATGGACATCGAATCTTCGATTTTTTTACTATCAAAAAAATGGATCAATCGCTTAGGAGCTGTTGATCATCGTCAACGACGATCCAGATTTCCTCAAAAAGGTTATAAGTGGTGATGAAGCATGGGTGCACTCGTATGGCCTAATCATCCAAATGGCAGCTTCCAGAAAAGCCAAGACCAAAAAAAGTACGTCAAGTTCGGTAAAATGTGAAGGTTTTACTCACTGTTTTCTTCAATTGCAATGGCGTGGTGCATCATGAATTCTTGCCACAAGGTCATACGGTCAATAATCAATACTATCTTGAAGTTGTGAAGCAATTCGTCAGAAACGCACAGAATTGTGGAAAAAACAATCATCGATGTTGCACGATGATAACGCAGCAGTGGCCAAAAACAAAACCTTTATCATGCCTCTACCACCGTATTCGCCGGACTGGACCCCCGCTGACTTTTTCCTCTGCTCAAAACTGAAGACACCGATGAAAGGAAAGCGTTTTGCTAGGACTGAGGAGATAAAAGAAAAATCGAAACCGCAACTCTCGGCGGTACCAAAATACCCATTTCAGAAGAGTTTCGAGGATGTGAGAAAACACTGCCAGTGTTTATATCTGACGGGGATTACTTTGAAGGGGACAAGGATATTGACGTTACGGTATTTTTTGATCAGAACTCGTATGTGCTTAACGAAATCTTTCCTACATATCAGTGCGATTTCATAATTACTGCGATCAACTACTTTATATGATTCTCGCCACGAATTATTAAGCTCGCTTATGAATTTTATACAAAAAATTTTTTAGCTAAAAAAAATTTATTAATCTGACTTATATGTGAAATATTCAATATCTGTCGAGTATACATGGACCGATATCGAGAAAAAAATATTTACTCTATTTTTATTTTTTAGCTTTTTTCATCTACTTAAACAATATTATCAAATTTGGAGCAAAAATTCAAAAATCTTTCGCGGTTTTTATATATATGTATATCGGCTATTTGTGAACCGATTCCACTGAATTTCCATAACAAACACATAACATGCCACACCAATAGTTTGGTATCAAACTAGTTTTGTGTGACCGAACTAGTTTTCTTAAAAGCGGTAAAATTTTATACAAATATTAAAGTTTTTTGTCCCTCAATAACACCGTTATTTGTATATATCTTGGCTATTCACTATCCGATTTTACTGAATTTCTATAGCAAACACATGATACGTTCGTTATACAAACAGTTTAATATCACAAAAATGTTTCCGAGTCCAGAAACTTGATTTCAACAGCCTACAGATGCACAGACAGACGATCATCGCTTAATTGATTTTTCTATCGATGCTGATCCAGAATGCAGAAAAACTGAAATCTATGGGCTCGGAAATTAAAACTTAAGAAAGTTACAAGCGAAATGACAACCGTAAATCACTCAATTGACGTTTCTGTTAATAGTGATGCAGAACAGACGTCGAAATTGAAATTGTGAATATTACTACAATGGCGATCACAAACTTATATACATACATACATACATACACCCTTAGCACTTGTTTTGAAGGGTATAGAAATTAATTTGAGTGACTCTTCTATTTTAAAACACATGCGAAATAAAACAATTTATATGCAATTTTATGATTATGCATTTACTTTAGTTCTAAACATTATTTACATATATACTTAGCAACAATAGAATAAAAATTCTGTAATGCCTGTTTAAGGCAGCCATTTGATTTTAATACTTCCCAGTTGGCAAAATGATTTTACCCGACAGAGTATTAGATGATGAGGTGCATGATTTGCACTCAATTGTTTAGATTTTCTTAAGTCATGACGAGTCAAATCTTGTCGGCCATATAAAACAATTGAGCAGACAAAAGGAGAATTTGAAATAACAGGACATAAAATCATGAGTCGAGCAAACATTTCTACAATTTGAGAACACATTTTTGTTCAGTTAAATATGTGCAGCAGCACGCGAAGGTTCGCTTTATTAAAATTTATGAAGCTTGAAAAAAATTATCAACATGCTATGAATGTTCATATGTACGTGCAATACAAAATACAAGCGAAATTATATTCGAGAAATAAACAATTTATTTAGCCATGTACGAGTCTGACTCGCACAGTAGAGGTTCCGTACCACAGTGCAGGTGATAGGCAAAGAGTACCCCTTGTATATGGTATCCTTTAGTTTTTAACTTTTTATTGTTTTTAGTATTTGCTGTTGTAGAGGACAGACAATTATATACACCATGTAAATTTCAAGCCCCTATCTTTTACGGTTCAAAAGTTACAGCTGATTTTCAAACTAAAGGGTGTCCCCGTGTATGAACATTGATTAAGTTTTAACGTTTTGCTATTTTTTGTATTTGCAGAGGCTGCGAACTACATATACTGTGAAAATTCCAAGTCTCTATCTGTTAAGGTTCAAAAGTTATGGCTAATGTTCAAACTAAAGGGTATCCCCACGTATAGGGCAAGTTGCAATTATGGCGTTTTTTGTTATGTAGGCCTGGTAACTGCATATACTTTGCATATTTCACATCTCTTATGGTTCAAAATATACAGCTAATTTCAGTTTTTTGTATGACAGCACCCTTTAGTTCTTAGCTTTTTGTTGTTTTTGGTACTTGTTGTTGTAGAAGCTATGTAAGCACATACCCTGTGCAAATTTCAGATTTCTAGGTCTTATGGATACAGCTAATTTTAGCATATTTTCGAAGTTTCTTGCATGGGAGCACCCTTTAATTTTTTGTTTTTGTAAAGCGTACAAAACCACATATCCTGTGAAAATTTCAGTTTTCTAGGTCTTATGGTTCAAAATTTAGAGCTAATTTTCTTAGTTTCTTGTACGGAGACCCCTTTAGTTTTTAACTTTTTGTTGTTTTTAGTTTTTTTGATTGTAGCGGCCGGGTAACCACATGTACTGTGAAAGTTTCAGCTCTCTAGCTCTTACCGTTTGGGAGAATGCGGCCTATGGCGGACGGACGGACGGACGTAGAAGTCTCAGTAATAGGGTTCCGCTTTCACTCTTTGAGTGCGAAACCCTTATATGGTCTTACATGACATTGGCGACCGTTTGATCGGAAATATATTCAACGATTTGCTTGAGCGGTCTTCAATATGTATTCTATGGCGTTCTATTGTTTTGTACCCATCGTCTTTCAGACATGGCCAACTGGGTTTACGAAACACTACTGCACGGTTACATGTATGTACAGTTGCGACAATTTAAATAGCCCGTTTATGGAAAACACTATCAACTTTGTAATTTTTTCTTATATTCCTTTAAATTTAAGTTCCATTGACAGTTATATCATTGCAAGGTTCTTAATTTTAATATTATGAAGAAATAAGCTTCAAAATACAACATTGATTTTCAAAAGAAAAAAAATTAGGGACAGTTGCAGTTAATAAGTGGCCAATTTAAATAGCACACGAAAAAAAAATTCTTTTACGCCTTCGATTAACAAAATTTTCAACTAAAAATAGGTAATAAATAAATTATTTATGTAAGAATGCCTTTTTAAAAATAATTTATATGTAGAAATGCGTCGAGGAAAGCATTCCAATGTACATAGATTACCGAAAATCTGTACTTGATTACAAAAAGGATATGTTTTCCATGACAAATCGCCAGAAACCTTAAGTGCTCACGTAAAAAAATGTACAATGCTCTTAAGCATTGTAATTACACCAAATCTGTTGACAAAAAATACGCAAAAGACGTCATATAACATCCCAGAGAACAGATAGTGCGATTGGTCGAGTGTGTCCGAAAGATCCTTTTTTGACTGTCCCCAGAATTCGCGAGCAAATTGAAGAAAAACTTGAAGTAAAATTGCCCACAAGCACTGTTAAAAACAGATTGCGGGAAAATAACCTGTTTAAACGAATCGCAAGGCGTAAACCACATGTCTCTGAAAAAAATGGTAAGCTCCCTCTTAATTTTGCAAAAGAGCATTTGGAAAAACAACAAAACTTTTGCAACAATCTTGTTTTTACGTACGAATCTAATTTTAATCGCTTTGGCTCCGACCGTAGACACTACGTGCGCAGAAACCCTAACCAGGAATTCAATACAAAACATACAATAAAAACAATTAAACACGGAGATGGTAGTGTAATGGTCTGGGGAGGATTTTCATGGCACAGGGTGGGCCCAATTGTGCGAATAAAGGGTAGAATGAATCAAGAGGTGTACAAAAAATTTTTATAAGTAAAATGATGCTTTTGTAGAAGAGGAAATACCCCTTAAATAGAAACTTGTTCAGGATAATGATCCAAAACGTACAGTCAAGTTTGTAAAGAAATTTTTGGATGACAATAAAATAAATGTGGTATCATGCTGGCTCAGTCGCCGGACTTGAATCCCATAGAAAAATTATGCCATGATGTTGATAGTCGTATAAATCGAGCAAACGCTTCAAATTTGAACCAGCTATGGGAAGAAATTCAAAAGGCGTGGAATTCGATTCCAATTGAAAGGTGCCGTAGCCTTATATCTTCCATGACCCGCAGATTAGGAGCTGTTATTAAAAATAAGGGATTCCCTACGAAGTATTAGAGTAGTAAAACATTTTAAATGCATTTTTATTTTTGTGGAGTTGTTATTTTGCTTTAGTTTTAAATAATTGTTCAAAAAAGATTATCGTGCTATTTAAATTGTCCATAAAAAAGTAAGGTAGAAAAATTATAGATGTTCCAAAAAATGTCTCTTTAACGTTTTGATAATTTTTTGACATTAAAAAAGTCTAACAGCTTTAGAGAGTAAAATAAACTATAAGAATATGTATCCCAATAACAAACATTTATTTTTTTCAATGATTTTTGCATATACTCCTCAACGGGCTATTTAAATTGTCGCAACTGTATGTATATATGTATGTATGTATTAGAGTATCCAATTATTTGACTTTTTCGCTTATTCGATTATTTGAATTAGAGATTTTTATAGCGCATGATTAATCGATTAGGTTTTTACAATTATTCAAATGACTCGATCAAATCGAATAATTTTAATAATTAAAGTATAATTAATTATCTTTTAAAATAGTCTTTTAAAAAGGAAGTAAAATCTTAAGGTGTTTGGATTACATTGGAAAAGTTGATGTTAATACAGTATTGCAGTGTTCTTTTCTTCGTTTTATTCATTTGCAATTCGCATAAATTTTATTTCAGCTTAAGGTTGTTTGTGAACGTTGGATGAGATCGAACGTGTACTTTGTGATCCTTGGTAATTGGTGAACGCGTATTTGTTAACTGGCTTAAAATTAATATTAATCATATTAAAAATATTTCATGTTTGTTAAACGTTTATTTGACAAATATTGTATAGATATTTGCAAAATAGGAACTTATTAGCAAAAATGAAATATTTTTTTGTAACTACATAACACTGTTAAAGTCTAAAGTTGTAATAAGTCGCCTCTGTTTTCCGTCTGTATAGTCGACGTCTAAATTATGGAAGAGGTTATACACTGAATACTAGAACGACAAATCAACAGCATTTAAGTCTCAATTCAGTTATTATATCCTTCACAAAAATATGTAAGGGTATATAAAAATTTGTGACTCCGTATGTAACGCATTGAAATATCCATCTAAGACCACATAAAGTATATATGTATATTCTGGATCAGAATCAATAGAGATTACGATTAAGCGATGTCCGTCTGTCCGTCTGTAGTCGTTGAAATACCGTTTCTGAGAAAACGGTTTGAGATAGAAACTCTTCTTTCGCTAAAATGTGTTAAATCCCGGTAGTAGGTCTGCTATTGAAATTCAATAAGATCGGTCCACGGATAGCCGAGATATATAAAAAAAAACGGGTTTTGAGGGGTATTTTCGTAAATTTTTTTGGTCAGATTTTTGAAAAAAAAATTTTTCCAGAAAATAGAATTTTTGAAATCGGCCCATATATACCCGAGATATAGCGTCTCCCGATTTTTCAAGAAATCGTCTCTATAAGCCAAATAAAACAACTTTTGCCACCAAAACTCAATCAGAATGGTACATATAGGCTATTTCGAGGCAAAACTGGAAATTTTTTTGACATCGGCCCATATACACTCGAGATATAGCGCCTCCCGATATCTCAAGAAGTCGGTCCTGGATGCCAAACGAAACAATATTTTGCACTAAAAATTCGTCAGAATGGTACATATAGGCTGTTAAGAGGCAAGAACATTTTTGGACATCGGCCCATATGCACCCCAGATAACGCTCATCCCGATTTCTCAAGAAGTCGGCTCTAAAAGCCAAATAAAACAACTTTTGGTACGAAAAATCGATCAGAATGGTACATATAGAATGTTTAAAGGCAAAATTCGAAAATTTCTGAAATAGGTCCATATATACCCTATATATAGCGTTTCCCGATTTTGCAAGAAACCGGCTCAATAAGCCAAATAGAACAACTTTTGGCCTCAAAAATCAATCAGAATGGTACATATACCATTGTGGAGGGTATTTAAGATTCGGCCCAGCCGAATATAGCACTCTTACTTGTTCTTTTTTTTTTTGTTTTTCTTTTTTTTCTGGTCCGAATCTTAAATTACCATCACCAGCAACACTTCTGACCTGGGGCGATTTGTCTTCGCTAGAGTTATTTTTATTATTGCAACAACTACTTGGCAACAAAAATTATAATAAAATGGCATCTGCTTTTTTGCATCAAAACTTGTGTTCGCGTACAGGACCTACTTCTTGAAAAATAGCTTTTCGCTATATCTTGGATATACATATGGATATTGTCGGTTGTCGATTTTTTTTTACCTAAACGTTATTTATATTTCTGCGTCTACTTCTTTGGCACCAAAACTTGTTTCAGTACACGTGAAAGCGTAAATTCTTGAAAAATCGTTTTTCGCTATAACCCGACTATATACACATGGTCATAAGTTTTTGTTTGCGTTTTTTTTTGTGAGTTTACTTTATTACAACATAAGCTTTTTGGCGCCAATAATTATTACAGCTCGCGTACAGGTCCAACTTCTAGAGAATTCGGGTTTCGCTGCATCCCGGCTGGTCCAAAGTAGGAAATTTTTATATTTTTGCTTTGAGTTACCATATTTTATTACAACACATACTTTTTGGCAACACAGCTTGTTTAAGTTCGTATACAAGCCCAACTTCTTGAGAAATCGGTTTTCGCTATAAATTAAAACATATTCAAAAATGAACTTAATTATTTATTCGCTATAAGAGCCAATTGAAATGTATTATTTTAGGTCTAAAAATAGACCTTAATGTTTTCTGTCTTCTTCAGCCGTCTATATGCGGCCGACAATTCGCTAATCAACTCATCAGTAGACTCGAAAAATCTAAAAGGAATGTTTGAAACTCAACTACTTATTCCAAAATTCTCATGAACAAAACGAGAATGAGAAATGTTCAAACAAACTTTTTATACAGAAAACATTTTACGTCTTGCTACACTTTTACTTTTCTTAGCACTCCGGCGGCATATGGACAGCTGAAAAAGACGGCAAACATTGAATTGAATTATTCGTTAATTGAAACCGGTCATTTGAATTAATCGAACCAATAATAGAAAAACGTTCTTCGATTAATCGATAAAACATTACCCGACTGAATACTCTAATATGTATTGAGTTAAAACAAAATAGAAGAAAGCAAAAATTCCTCTTTATACTTGCACAGACTTATTGTTTATTATAAAAAAAGAAATGAAAAAACAAATTAGTAAGTCAGGAAAAACACTTGTGTTTGCACCTCTAAGTTTCACAAAAGTCTATTTATTTACAAAAACTTTAGAATTGAATTTCACGCAAAACTTTTTTACGCCAATGATATATTCAGCTCAATCATGAGTAATGAATTCGTGATAATGTTGCCTCATTCCTGCATCATGAATAAAGTTTCCCTTGAGAAGAAAGTTAATATTGAGCCGTTGTATGGTAATTGACGAAAATCACAGTTGGCCTGTCAAGGAAGTTGGCTAAGCTTTTTGGTGCCAAATAACTGCATACCCAAAAACAAAAAACAGATTCCCTAAAAAATCAGATTTCCCTGTTCTTTTACAAGATGGTTTGCCTTTTTATTTCCCGCGAAATTACATACATACATATATTTTCATACATACATATACATACATATGTATGTATATTTCAAACAAAACCAGCATTTTATTTTAAAATGGGGAAACCCTCAACTTTGTAACTTTTTCTTTCAACAATTCTTATTTTGTACTCATCAAGGCCCTTTTCACAATCGGAAATTAAAAAAAAAAAAATTAACCAACTGCTGGTTTGACTAACAGGCATTTGTACAAAGTATGGCAACATTATAAGTTTTTGTTTACACTGCAGTTACACGACCAAGTTTTGCTATCAAGTTCTTTTCACATACTGCCTGTCAAAATTCAATAAAATTGATAGCTGTGACGTAGGCTGCACGCAATTTAATAACAATTCGTTTTCAAGATGCCGTCAAGAAGAAAATTAAAAATAGTCGCTTCATTAAAAGTACTATCAGAAATGAAGAAAATGAAAGAAGAAAAAAACCAGAGGGCAGAAAGGAAATACTGACGATATGACGCCACATTCATATTCCACAGAACTTCGTGGCTTCTGTAAAGCTCTATAAATCGCAGCACATCATTATATTTGTTGTTTATGCACGTAAACATTTTTATTTCTATTTTTAAGCTTAAATCTGTTTAATTTTTATCACTTTTAGTTGCAACTTTCAAACAAAACAAAAAAATATTTGCAAACAGAACGAAAAAAATTGTTGTCAGCTGTTTTTTTGATTGTAACTTGATGCTCTCTATGGAAAGCAAAAATTGATGCAAAAAAATTTGCATCAATTTTCAAAATTGTGAGTGTATTAGTAAAAAAGTGTGAATGTATTAAAACTTGAAAGGCAAAACTTGATCGTGTAACCCACAAGTTTCGAAAAATAATGAAATGACAGAATACATGTCAATTTTTGGAAATATATTACATAATTTTACAATTTAAAAATTTTGTTTGGGGAAAATTTAGAATGAGCCAGGATTTGAAAGAAATTGATTTTATAGGTTGTAGATTGGGTCGTGGATCTTCTAAAACTGAAGTCAAAGTCTACTGAAGGCTTTTAGTTTATTAATAATTCGGTGTTGAAATTGCCGAATTTACTAAGAAAAATATGAAAATGTTGGTAAAACACTGCTGCCAAAGGAAAGTTTTTGCACAGAGCGTAAAATCGCCAATTCATAAACGATTTTGGATGCTTGACTAAATCGCATTAACCAACACCGGCTTCGCGTACAAAATCTGTAAGCATATGGCAGCACACTTTTTCATTTTACGGCAATTAGTACCATTATACTAAAGCCGACCCGTTTCCTTTTGTACCCATAACATTTACAGTTATTTCCGCTTGAGTTTCTAAAAATGCACGACTTTTGACGCAATTAAACGGGAACTCAATTAAGCAATACTCGGTTAATTGAATCGCCGACGCTATTAAACGAAAATTGCTTAATTGAACAATATGTGCAATTAAGCGAAACACCCACGCGTAAGTGGGAAATAAAACTCATTTCTTTAGTTACATATAAAGTTGAAAAATGGTTTAGGTTTATTAAAACAAAATAAAAAACAGGTACGTTCATCGTACAATGTTTATAAAGGAGCAGAACCATCACCTTTTTGCTGCAAAATAATTTCTTTTGCGTTTGTGGAGCAAAACAAAAAATTAAGCAGACGGAATCTTTATTATTATTATTATTTTTATTAAGTAGTATTTGTAATATACTTTATAAATACAAAAAGTTATTTATATCATGTTATGAGCTCTGCTCTAAATTAGTACTTCTAATAAATTTGACAAGATTTTTTCTAAAAACAACATTATTATTCTCAGTCTTTAATTGATTTGGCATGGTATTATACAAATGTAATCCTTTATAGAATAGTGATTTCTGCATCGCACTCGTATTTGTTTTCTGAAGTCTAAAATCTGAAGCATTCCTCAGCCTGTATGGTTGGACTTCTCCGACATACTGCAATTGTTCAGTCAAATATTCTGGCGCCGTTTATAGTATTAAGCTCTAATCTTTGATTAATGTTTAGCCAGCATAGAGTAATTAACATTAAATTTATTGATGAGAATCGGTTGCATTTAAGTATCGCTCGCATTGCTTTATTTTGTAATTTTTGTAGCCTTGTTATGTGTTGATTCGTGCAACATGTATAAAGTATAGTTGATCCATATTCAAAGTGACGTTTTATAATTGTATTATAGATGTTAACGGATGTGATAGTGCTCATTTTGTTTCTTATGCGTTTAAAGAATCCCATTTTTTTGCCAATTTTTTTGCTAATATATTCGATGTGTTCGTTTAATTTTAATTCATTGTCGATTATGAAATCAAAGGTATTTAATACTATTAACTTTTTCTATCACCACATTATTGATTTTAAATTGTGTATTAGTGTTCATATTTATCTCCATTATTTTTGTTTTTGTTTCATTTAGCTTTAACTTGTTCATTTTTAGCCAGTTGCTTATATTCTTGCGGCATTATGAATAATAAAAAACTTTATGCTAACTAACTTGCTGCTATCTTTTCCTTATGGAAATTTACACACAAAAAACTTAGCAGCTAGATAGTTAGCAAATGGTTTTTTATTATATAAGCCCTTTGATATCTATCGACATATTTTCATAACACTTTTCGTTCGATTCTGCTTCTGTGAAAATTAGGGTATCATCTGCGTATAGGAGAATTTCGCACTTTTGCAACACATTTTCCATATCGTTTATGTAAATTATGAACAACAGGGCACCTAAAATTGATCCCTGGGGCACACCATAGTCATTTACTAATGCACTTGAGATTATATTATTTACTTTAGTTTTCTGTGTACGATTTGTTAAATATGACTGGAACCACATTAATTCTTTATTTTGAATGCCGTGGTTGTAAAGTTTTCGAAGTAGTATGTATCAATTAAGCGAAACATTTTCTCATGTTTTTCGCAATGCGGTCTTAATTTGCGAACCAATTAAGCGGGTGACGCAATTAAACGGAACTCAATTAAACGGGTATTTTAACATCATAGGCAGGTATACTGAATGACTTCGTTCCATAATTTTTAGTGCAATAAAGCGGGAAACTCAATTAAGCGGGGCTCAATTAAGCGGAAATAACTGTACCATTAAATTCACTCGTAATGTTATAAGGTGTTGATCTGAAGACTAGAAGTAGTGAATGTACTTGTACATACATATACATATGTTTACATACATATAATATTATTACTGTTATTCAATCAAGTTTGTTTTTTTATACACAACTAAAGTATCAATTGCATTTAAATTTTTTCCTTACTTGAAAATAAATTTCAACCCAACACAGGGTATCTCAAAGGTGTAAACAATATACATACAGCGTTATTAAGGGAAACTTTGAAAGATGTATTCAAGTGTCGTGACTTGGATCCTATTTACCCTGCTATAAGCAGAGAGCTCATACCATTTTGCAGATCATGCCAAGAAGTGGTGGTGTTTTTTAAGGGTGTCATGGCATATGGAGAATCTTTAGCATGTTACAAATGATTGACATAAATAAATAAATGATGTCGCATATAGTGATACGTTAGGAGGAACCACCAGTCCTAATTCTCAACGTTTCATTAAACAAATTTTAGATGCCACTGATAGAATACAATTCAAGCATATAAAACACTCGACTAAACACTACCCTTCAGTAAAAATCACAAACTTTTTATTATTTTAGATAAATTATTGGATATGCACTAGATTATTTATAAAATAAAAATTTCTTTTTAGAAAACGATATTTTATTGAAGGATAATGGAATTAAGAAATAAGTGACAATTAAAATAACATTTCACCAAATACTATATAAATATACAATATAGTCTATCCAAGTCAACATTTGATTGATATTTTTTTTCTCACATTTTAGATTAAAATGTCGAACGATGTTTTTCCTTGTATTCTATTTTTTCATTATTTAACTTTCTACAGCTTGGCAACTTTCTCAATGTATGTGCATTCAGTTGCGTTTACTTTACACAGATACTTTGGTAATTAAATTGTGGTGGTATTGCTATTTTTTGGAAATAAAACGCAAAATTTTCGGATTTTAGTTCATGTATGAATGGAATAATTTTTAGCGCATATTTTTATGCCCTTCACAAAAATATGTAAGGGTATATATAAATTTGTGATTCCGTGTGTAACGCATTGAAATAACCATCTAAGACCCCACAAAGTATATATATTCTGGATCAGAATCAATACAGATTACGATTAAGCGATGTCCGTCTGTAGTCGTTGAAATACCGTTTTTGAGAAAACGGTTTGAGAAACGCTTCAATGTGTTAAATCCCGGTAGTGGGTCTGCTATTGAAATTCAATAAGATCGGTCCACGGATAGCCGAGATACTTTGGTATTCATCATTACACAACTTTGAAAATGTTGCATCTTGTAAACCAAACAAATTGTGTTTGTCGTACCTTGTAACTTAAATCATTAGTTCTAATAATTTCCATTCCGAGATATTGGGAAATTGCTCCAAGATGGTTTATTTGCTGTTTTTGGCAGAAACAACCAAATCATCAACATAAACATTTACACCGGTATTCATAAAAAATAAAACGTTCCTCAAATACATTTTAGAACAAATTTTATATGAAAAATTTGTTGTAAAATGTATTTCAACAATGTTTTATTTTTTATGAATACCGGTGTTAAAATTTATATGTCGTAGAGAAGCAAACTTCTGGGAAAACCTGGGGCCAAATCGTTGCATTCGATATCGAACAAATGCCGTCACTTATGCTGTGTGTTTGTTGTTTATTTTGTTTTCGTTTTACATTATTTTTGCTCGATAGTTCATTCGACATCGAATGTGACGATTTGGCCCCTGTTCGCACTATAAATGGACCAACATCAAAAGCTCATATTTTTTGTCACCGAAATTTGCTTTGATTTGATTATATGTGAAATTTAACTCCTTTCACAAAAACCTCGTTTTCGCTATATATGGAGACCGATATCGGAAAACATCTTTTGGCTATTAATAACTTTATTATATCGCCAAATTTAGTTTTTGGTATAAAAAAATGATTTAGGTCTGTTAAATGTATGTGGAAACCGGTTTTGTCTTTACATCAGGTATGTAAGAACCATTAATAAATAAATTAAGTCAAGTACGAGGCTGGCTCGCACTCTTAGGGTTCCGTACGTATGTATGTGTAATGTATGTATCGAGTGGCGTATGTGAATACATATGTATGTATATTTTATAAATTTCATCTCTCTGTACTTAAGCTACTTTATGTTGTAAGGGGACACCTAGTAATTTTCCACTTGTTGTTGTTGTTGTTGTAATTTGTTGTTGTAAGGCATCTGGGAATACATACACTGTGCGAATTTCGACTCTCTATCTCTTACGGTTCGAGAGTTATAGCTATTACTCTACGTTGTAAAGGGACACCTGGTAGTTTTACAGTTGTTGTTGTTTTTAGCAAGTGTTGTTGTGGAACATATGTGAATACACATATTGTGCAAATTTCATCCCTGTCTCTCACGGTTCGAGAGTAACGGCTAGTTGTTACTTTACGTTGTATAGGGACACCTGGTAATTTTCGACTTATTATTGTTTTTAGCATTTGTTATTTTAGGCCACATGCGGGTACATATATTATTCACATTTCATCTCTCTGTCTCTTACAGTTTGGGAGTTACGGCTAATTTTTACTCTACGTTGTATAGGGACACCTGGTAGTTTTTGACATGTTGTTGTTTTTAGCATTTGTTGTTGTAGGGCATATGTAAACACATATATTCTGCGAATTTCAGCTCTTTGTCTTTTACAGTTTAGCAGCTACGGCTAATTGTTACTTTAGGTTGTATGAGGACACCTGGTAGTTTTCAACTTGTTGTTGTCTTTAGCATTTGTTGTTGTAAAGCATCTATAAATACATACACTATGCAAATTTCAGCTTTCTATCTTTTTTGGTTCGAGAGTTATAGCGAATTGCAACTTTTCGTTGTATAGGGACACCTGGTAGTTTTCAACTTGTTGTTGTTTTTAGTATTTGTTGTTGTCCTGAGAAAATTTCAGCTCTCTAGCTCTTACCGTTTCGGAGAATGGACGCTGTGACGGACGGACGGACGTACTTGTCTCCGTAATAGGGTTCCGTTTCACTCTGATGAGTACGGAACCCTAAAAATAAAAATAAAATTGTTTTCTTCTTCTGACCGTGGCAAACAATATAATCAACTTTGTTGCAAAAAGCATGTTTTCAAGACTTTGCCCCCTCAAAAAATAAGTTTTTTGATATATCTCTGCAATTTGTGAGCGGACACGGAGACGACACGATATAGGAATTTATTGACACCAAGAGAATTTTTCTGAGTCATGCAGTGTTCCAACAGGCTAAAGACGGACATCGCTCCAATCAACTTTTTTTTTATTAATATGCACTTTATCAGATGGGAAATTCAAATAGTAGAAATTACAAACGGGATCACCAACCTGTATATGTATACTTGATGTAAAGGATATAAAAAGGTAGTTTATCAACAAAATAGAACTAGTTTATGTTTTAATAACTAACCATCCTGGCATCTAAAAACACCTTCGGCTGCATATAAACTTTTCTTATGGGATAAAATAGGAGATAATTGATTTCTGTCTAGCTTTTCAGCCATCTTTTCGTTGATACCAACTCGCCAGCAGACCAAAGTTAACAAATTTCAAATGACTCTTTTAACAAACTCTCAACTTCATTTTTGTATATAAGAAAAACTAATTTACTGATAACTGCATGTACATATGAATATAAATAGAGAAATTTGATATATAACACACAATTAGTACGAAAAACAGATTTTGTTTAAAATTGTATAAAATTCAGTTGAAAAGAACGAAAACTCAAGAAAATTAAATGCACACGACGTTTTGAGCATTTAAATATTAACCATAAAATGTAATATATCTAGTTTTTACTTGTTTGCTTTCAGTTCATACTTGAAGTCGAGGCAACTATTGAACTAAATAAACATTTTATGAAAATTTATTTGAGAAAACTGCTCAATACGATTCAAAAAATTTTTAAATATGTACTCGTATGTACATATGTATGTATGTGAAAATATGCTTTTTTGCATAGGAATGTCCTTTAGATTTCAACTTAAATTTGTTCATATCATTTCTTATTGTAGTACGTAAATATGTATGTACATATATTATAGTACACATGTCCAAGTTCTGTGAAAATTTAAATAAAAAAAATTGCGCGTTATGCTCAATGTTGCAATCAATATGTATAGTTTTAAAGATCTCGTAATAAGGTGTTGCATCTTATAACAGCGAACTAGAATATTCTTTCTGTATTTAATCTACTGTTTCGTTAACCGACAATTTGGAGGATCATAAAACTGATTAAGAGCCAATAAAGTGCTCTAATCACAATATGCTGCAATTCATTAATGAGAATGTTCAATGAAAGTGGGCAAAGAATTTTCATAAAGTGCCTACAAAATAGTTTT
Source organism: Sturmia bella (assembly GCA_963662145.1). Classification (NCBI taxonomy): domain Eukaryota; kingdom Metazoa; phylum Arthropoda; class Insecta; order Diptera; family Tachinidae; genus Sturmia; species Sturmia bella. The sequence goes on along the minus strand of OY759168.1, from coordinate 88,863,711 downwards.
TCTAGCTTCCATATGTTGGCGAACGTTAAAGCAGTCTTCGTGAGCTAGACAATAAATTTATTTTTAAATAATTTTCAATTTCGCGTAAAATAATATGACAATAAAAATCGATACAATTGCATTATGAAGAGGGTTGAAGTGTACTTGTCAACAAAAACGCAAACTTTATGTTAAACTTTTTTTTTTGTTGTGGAAAATAAAATTACACTTGTCACGATTATTAAGCTTCACATTCAAAACACAATCATTAATATCCAGCCTTGCAATATGACGCATAAGAATCAAAATTCAATCTTTTCGATCTCACTTATACATATTCACACCCCGCGAAGTGCATTGATAAAAATCTTTGATTATTGCACATCAGTTTATTTTTCACTTTATTCTTGCCATGTAAATTCTATTCTTGCCTTGTAAATTAATAACTAATTTATTAAATGCAAAATGTGTGTGTACCTAAATATTCGTTTAATAGTGCTTGTAAAGCTGTAGATACGTATGCATTTTAGTTTTTATTTAGTTTTAAATCTTCAAGGATTTTTTGGAAAGTGTTGCAATAACAAAATTGCTTATTTAAGTTAACGCCATTTTCATTATAAAAAATTTCCAAATGTTTCATTTCATATTTAATTTAGATTTTAATTTATAAATGAACAAACACATTTTCCGAATTCAATTTCATCCATTGGATTAAATTCCAATTTCTTCCGCTAGATAAATGCCCAGAACAGTTTATTACAATACTACTTCACGAGCGCAAGTGGAATTCGTACTCATTAAAAATATTTTCTCAAAAACGAAACAGTTCCTTTTTTCCAAAGTGAGTCATCCTTTGATATTACAAAGGAGCTAAGAGGCACACGGAACATATTCTTACACAAAACTATTACCTAGACAATATGTATTACTAGAATAAGCACAAATGCATTTAAGTATAATTTAATGTTCTTCTGATTCAAAGCAACACAATATTCCTTTTAGTTTACATACCGGACACAATTCCCTGGTGTAGTACAACGGCCGATATTGTTTGATTAAGAAACATAAATTATAACTAGCATTTAATGATTTTTGATTAATAATGAAAACAATGCTGCAAAATGTCAAATTGAAAGTGATGGTAGACGATGATTAATGGAAACGGAGAGACTGATAAAATTAAAAAAAAAAAAACACCTGTTAGCCAAGGCGAATTTATGACGAGGTGGGTGCACTGGAATTTGCCGCACAGCACAATTGTAAGGTGAACTTGGTAGCACAGGTGTTTGTTTGTATTTTTTCCTTCCTGCATCAAATAAATCTTACAAGTCAAATCTTTTTTCTCTTTCGTTGCAAAAAAATTAGAACCATTTTATTGTAAAGATTTTTTATGGTCTAGAAGCTTTATGATAATAATGTTTTTGGAACGAAGTTCCTTAACGCGGCTTGCTGGTAGTGGAAATAGTAGAAATCGTCACGAAAGCGTGTGAGCTGTTTATATGTGTTGGTGTACTGTCGAAAAGCAATTGTGTATGATTGGCATTGTCTCCACTGACAGCAGCGGAGACACATACAAATAAATATTAATTAGTTTGAAAACGTTCCAAAAAGGAATCATAAAATTTCAAAATTTTAAAAACAACACAAAATAAAACATACAGATTTCACCTTGTATTACATTCAAAGATGAAAAAAAAACGTAAGGAACTTCGTTCCTAACGGGGGTCCCCCGACCGCATTTCTTTTTTTTTTTTTTCATTGTGTTTCAAGCACTAATTTATATAAAAAATGAACTTAATTACATATATATTTGTTGCTGAAGATAATTGATATGTATTATTTTAGGTCTAAAAGTATTTCTAAAGGTGGGATCACACGATTGCCGCAATGCACCAATTTTACACAATTTTTATTGGGCTGAATTGGAGCATAATAAAAAATTTGTCCCAAACAAATTCTCTGCAATCACATGATTGTGACATTTTACTTAAATTTTATTGTCGCAAATTGCCGCAAAACAATTTAGTACCAATAATTGCCGCATTATAGTCACACGATTGTTATATTATACGCAAATCTGAGAAACAGCTGTTGTAGCTGATGACAAACTTTGTTTTCCCAAAAAAAAAAAAAAAATGAATTAAATGTTAAAAATATGGTTTGTTCATGAAAAGGAAAGAAAATCGCTTCGGCTATTATTATAATGTTGTGCGGGCTGCAAAAGCAAAAAATGTATAGTAACAACAATTGAATTTTACTGATTGAAAAGCAGAAATCATGTTTGGAAGACGCGTTTAAACAATTTGGAAACTAAATAAATGTATACATATGTATGTATGTACGTATGTATATTATTGACGGGCATTGTCTTCTTTGGTTGCCGCATGAGAACACAATAAATATTGGTGCATTTTTAGAATTTTTATTGGTGATTAGTTGTATGTCAAGTGTTCACACGGTTGTCGCATCAGGGTTGTATTTGATTGGGACAAATAGGAACAATATTCGTTTTAGTTGCCGCATGAAGCTCTAAACACATAGACGACAGCAGACTGCAAATGCTGCCTACTTCAAGTGCAGCCAACTTCAAATGTTGCTCTGAAGTCGGCTTCATAATTATTTTGAAGACAGCAACAACATAATAATCAGTTGGTGAAAAATCAAGGAAAAAGATGAAGAACACTTTTTCAAAGCAACCAGGATGAAAATTAAATAAAATATCACAAAAAATTAGCTCAAACGAAAAAAATTGTTTTGATCATGATACAACTAACAAGGTAGCCTTTTCGCTACAATAAGAACAACTTCAATAAAAATAACATGCATTTTGTTTTTGTACAACTTAGGCAAACTGTCAAAAAGACGCCACTTCTACATTTACAGAAGAGAGTTGCACTGAGCTTACGCGAATGTGCTACCTCGTTTTGGCTGCCGTTCATCTCTGCAATCTCTTGACAACCTAAAGTAGTCAGATGATTAACGGTTTAGCTGACGAGGCTACCTTGTTAATTGTATCATGGTTTTGATATTGAAAATGAACAGCTGTGTATTTTAGCAATGCTAATTTCAGAGATGCCGTATTTCTTATTTCATAATGAATAAAATTGAAAATATTGATGAAAAATGTAATAATATCACGAAAGAACTATAAAAACACATACATTTATTTATTTATTGTATTTTTCCAATGTTCTTTTGTGTTTAATATTAAAAAAAAATTTTGTTCTAATTTGTCCAATTTATATAAATAATGGCAACACTATATTTGCTTATTTGCTGCCCGTCAAAATAGAAAATAGCCTAAGTTGGCAGCAGCAGCAAATGCTGTTGTGCAGTCGTGCTGCCCTGCTGCCGTCAAAATAATCGTTTTCATTTAAACACATGCATTTTATTTTTGACATATTGCTGCTTGCTGTCTGCAGTCGTCTATGTGTTTAGAGCTTGAGCCAATAAATTGTGCTATCACACGATTGGCATACAAAATGTAACAAAAATTGGTGCATTGCGGCAATCGTATGATCCCACCTTAAGACGTTCATTGGTATTTTGAAAGAAGTATGTATTTAAATTTCAAACATGCCTTTAAGATTTTTCGGGTTTGCTGCGGAGTTGATGAAATGTTGGCGACATACAGACAGCTGGAAAAAAAAGAAAGCATTAATAAGGTCTATAAAGTTAAACACCTTTTAGCCAAAGCGAATTTATTTCCACGTAGGCGCATTAAAATTTTCCGCACAATACAAAAAAAATTTTTTTTTTCAGGGTCTAAATATTTGATAATTACTTTAAAATCTAAATTTGTGTTTTAAAGACTGTGAAAATACTTTAAAATCTAAATTTGTGTTTTAAAGACTGTGAAAATAAAACAAAAAAATATATAATCACAAAAGTTTTCTATCACCAAAAATTTTTAGAATAAAATGACATTATTTTTTTACTAAGCAAAAATAATTGTTTGATATATAAGACCTTCTTGATGCAAGAAGCGATATATAGTCACCTGTGCTACCAAGCTCATCTAGAGTGAATTCGCATTGATTACTTAGTGGGTGCCAAGGCGAATCAAGTGGCAATTCAATTCGCAAATGTACAAAATGTACGACGTCTCGAGAGAAAATGTTGAAGCGAATTGAATTGCGACCACCTATACTAAGGCGAATCAAAAATAGGTTGTCGCAATTCAATTCGCTTCAATATTTTCTCTCGAGACGTCACAGATTTTGTCGTGGTTTTCTATCGGCTTTGACAACTCAGAAGATAAAATCGTGGAAAAATGCTGAAGAGAATTGGTATGCGGGCACCTGTAATGGATTCGCCTTGCAACTAGTACATGCTTTTGTTTTTGCTAAACACTTTTGTATTTTCTAAACATTTTAAAATTTATATATGTGCTTTAAACACTAACACCAAAAATCTTCAGAATAAAATGGCGCCAACTTTGTAAGCAAAGAAAAATTTGACATTTAAGAGCTATTTGATGCAATAAGCAAAAAATAATCACCTGTGCTACCAAGCTCACCTAGAAGTTACTCGCCTTAGTCACAATTCGAATTAAAGTTTAATTCGCTTTATAAAGTGCTGAGTATTTGCATTAGTGATTTACATTTGCAATAACATTTTTTATTAGAAAACTTACTTGTTGTATTGTTAAATTAGCAAACATTTATCGATCTACACTTATAAAATTATATTATGGCGTATATGCAGCAAAGCCAAATGCCTGACCATCAATTTTTATGGGACGTGTTTCAACGGTAAGGGTTGATATAAATATTGTGAAATTAAAGTAGCAATAATTTTTGTAGAGTGGACAAAGATCGCAGTGGATACATATCTGCTGATGAATTACAAGTAGCGTTGTCCAACGGAACATGGAGTCCTTTCAACCCCGAAACTGTACGTTTAATGATTGGAATGTTTGATCGGGAGAATCGTGGAACTGTTTCGTTTCAAGATTTTGGAGCACTATGGAAATATGTCACAGATTGGCAGAACTGTTTTCGATCATTTGATCGCGACAACTCTGGAAATATAGACAAAGCTGAATTAAAAACAGCTCTCACATCTTTCGGGTATAGACTTTCGGACAACATAATCGATTTACTTCTACGAAAATTCGACCGCTTTGGTAGGGGAACTATATTATTTGATGACTTTATTCAGTGCTGCATTGTTTTATATGTAAGTAGGTGGCCGCATGATACAACCAATTGTAGTTGTTGGGCAGCCAGAAAATATTATCAATCAGCTAATTGTTTTTTATTTTTATACAGACATTAACATCATCATTCCGTCAACATGACACAGACATGGATGGTGTCATAACTATTCATTATGAACAGTTTTTAAGTATGGTATTCTCCTTAAAAATTTAATACGAAAAACCACGGATTGGAATGTTAACATTGAAAACTATTTATATCAATAGCTACAATCTTCTCTGGTGCCAAATATAAATCCTAATTTACAGGTTGAAAGCTTGTTACATTCATTTTTAAATTTTCTATATTGTATAGACTAACTTAAAATTTAAAACTACATACATACGTACGTATAAGCATTGCAAAACATCTTTATTTTTTATACCTATCTCAAGTGATTTCAAGATGTATTATATATATTATATGTAAGTACATTATGCATTAACAACTAAAGGAATAAAACTTATTTTTCTCTTTGATTCCTTCAAATAAATTGTTTGATTTATACAATTTTCGCTTTTTCTTTATCAATATTAAATTAATAACATTTGTTAAAGCTGGTAAAAGTAGTAAGCTATCCACCAGTTACAAACCAATCAGCATCTTGAGTTTATTAGATAAGATTTATGCGAAAACCATACATAAGAGACTTACCGTCTAATTCATAAAAATTATAACAGATTTATAAAGCTCTTACATATTTGACATATTTTCCATACAAATATGTAACAGTTTTTTTGCTTTTATTTTGTTACTTTAATAATTATTGGATTTTCAATTTCTGATTTTAATATACTAAAGAAATTATAATAAAAGTTTTGTTTTAAAACTTATTGATTTAACGATATATTCGACAATCTACTAACTGTAGCAATTGTCCCATTATAACTTTGTGCCTCTGTATTTGACATATTTTCCATACAAATATGTCAAAAATAACAGTCTTATAAGCCTGTTATAATTTTTATGAATTAGGGGGCTAAATTTTTGTAATGCCATTAACAGTCTGCAGGTGGGGATTCGAAGGCAGCACTCCACTGCCCATCAGTTAAAAAGGGTTGTTAATTTTATAAAAAATAAGTATAATAACTAATCGTAAGTATTTTTTTATTTTTTATTTAATATATTAGTATTTAAAATACTTTGACAAACAATTTGAAATTTGAATTTACAAGCATTGATTTAAAAAGAACAACTGATACAATATTTCAAAATCTATACATTTCTAACTATTTTTTATAAAATTTACGAATTTTATTTTAAATATAAACAGTATTATTTTCATTTCTTATCTCACAGAGCATTTCATTATACGTCTGTAAACCTTTATAAAATAGTGTTCCTTGCATCTGTGTTGTTCTCGCTCTTGCAATATGAAAATTGTCAGAGTTTCTTAGGTTATATGGTTGAATATCCGCAACGTAATTAAGTTGGCTGCGCAGGTACACGGGAGCGTCGCCTTTTGTTATTTTCTTTATAAATACCATTGTGTTGAGTTGAAGTCTCTGTCTTATGTTAAGCCACTTAAGTGTATTCAGCATCATCTGGATTGGCGTATATCTATTGCATTTTAAAATTGTCCTCATTGCCTTATTTTGCAGTTTCTGTAATCTATTTAGTTGTTCGTTTACACAGCAGGTGTATAAAATAGTGGATCCATATTCGAAATGTGGTTTAATTATTGTATTATAAATGTTAATTGCAGTTATCAATGATAATTTATTTCTTATTCTCCTAAAAAACCCGATTTTTTTTGCCAATTTTCTTGCATGTGTATATAGTCTATGTGCTCTTTAAATTTTAAATTCGCTTATCAATAACAAAGCCTAGATATTTTATGCTTTCAACTTTTTCTATAGTTTTATTATTCATTTCTATTGTACTATTGCTAGACATATTTATTTCCATAATTTTAGTTTTATTTTCGTTCAGTTTTAGCTTGTTCATTTTTAACCAAATATTAACATTTTCAATATCTTTTTTTAGATTTTCTAAACATTCATCTTCTGTTTTTGCTTCATTGTATATTAACGTGTCGTCTGCATACAAAACTATTTCACATTTTTCCAATACATTTGGCATATCATTTATGTAAATTATAAACAACAGAGCACCGAGAATTGATCCTTGCGGAACTCCAAAATCGTTTAATATTGCTACAGATGTTAGTCCATTAACTTTCGTGATTTGTACCCTGTTCTCTAGGTATGATTTAAAGCATTTTAATTCTTTTCCTTTTACTCCATACGTCTCCATTTTCTGTAACATAATTTTTCGGTCAATCGTCTCGTTTAAAATCTAGAAAGATAGCCATCATTTTGTTGTTTTTTTCTATACCCTTCCATCGACTAACCGTCTAATTCATAAACATTATTACAGGTTTATAAAGCTCTTATTTGACAGACTTTCCATACAAATATGTCAAATAACATTTGGATTTGGCTCTAGTAGCTGCAAGCTCATTCAATCTTTCTTGACAGGACGCCGTCAGTTTGTTCAGCTAGGTACAGAGAAATCTTCCGCAATAGATGTATTTCGTGGCGTGCCACAGGGCTCGATATTGGGCCCCCTGCTTTTTCTATTGTACGTGAATGACATTTTTCGGATGACACATTTTTTGGACATGCACACATACGCTGATGATATTCAACTCTTGGCAACGATCGACCCTACCGATATACAGGCCGCAGTGCAAAATATAAACAACGAACTCAACTGTATTAGTACATGGTCCGCCGATAACTACCTTCAGCTGAACCCGTCTAAATGTAAAATCATGATATTTTCCAGATCGCCTATTTACTTGGATATTAAGCTGGGTAACGAAATGCTTGAAATCGTGCCATATTACAAGACGCTCGGTATTGTACTAGACGAAAAACTTTCTTTTAATCAGCATGTTAATTTGGTTATTTCACGAATATCTTGGACACTGCGTAGCCTATATAATTCAGCATATTATTTGCCCTTCTTTGTCAGGCGAAGAGTAGCAATATCATTGTGTTTACCATTAATTAACTACGGATTTGAAGTGTTCTCCTGTACCTCAGCCTTGAACTTAGAGAGACTAAGGATTTGTCTTAACAGAGTTGTGCGTTATATACATATATAAGCTCCGTTCACGGGACCATATTTCTCGCTATCAAGTTGAGACTATCGGTTGCAGTTTTCAACATTATATTAAATTGAGGCAAATTCTTTTTTTCTACAAGACAATTAAATATGGTCGACCAGACTATTTAGTCCAAAGATTCAACTTTAGTGCATCTAGTAGAACACGTTCACTGGTCCCTCCATTTTACTCAACACTTCTTATGGAAAGATCATTTCAGGTCAAGATATCCAGATTATGGAACACTGTTATACCGTACCAAGAGCGACGATTTAGTTATTCATTGCACAGGTTCAAATGTATTTTCTTATCCATCATTTAAATCTGTAACGTAAGGTACATACATGCTACTTAGTAGTCTCTAGTCACATTAAAAATTAAAAAATTTAGAATTAAGGTCTCACTTTTTACTAAGCGGTTCAGGGGCAATATCATTTCGCCTATTCATAATAAAAAAAAAAAAAATTCTTTCGGTCGACTTAGTCTATGGCCTTCAAATTTCAACAGCAAGTTCCTTTTTTTCTTTAAAAAAAAATGAAAAAAATACGAAATAAAAATTTTCTAAAGTTGTTTTATCTGTTATTAAATACCTTTATTCGAATTAATCTCTTGTTTTTCACATATTAAATTACTTGTTTTAATTCACATATACATACTTTTATAAACATATTTTGCAATGTACATACTTATCTTAAGTTGTAGTCTTGTCAATTTAGGCCCTATGGGCTTGCGACATGGATTTTGAAATAAATAAATAAATAAATAACAGTCTTATAAGCCTGTTATAATTTTTATGAATTAGGGGCAAACTATATAATTCACGGCGGTTTCACATGAGTGCTTTTTTCTAAAGCCAGATTGATATTTTGATAGAATGCAACTATTCTCAATATATTTGTACAGTTGTTCTTTTACTACTCTCTCTAAAATTTTTTCACACGTTTTCAGGGTATTAATTGGACGAAATTCCTCAATATTTTTGTTTTCCGCACTTTCTCCAATAGGTGTTACAACAGTTTCCTTCCAATTATGTGGGACAATTCCTATCGTATCGCCAAAACTCCATTTGGAATGATGGTTTAATGTTTTCGTATTTCCGATCTAGTTGCAAAACATTATTAAAAACTTGTCATGGAGAAGGACAAAAACAGAACAAACAATACAAAAAAAAAAAAAAAAATCAAAAAATAGTGATGTTGTAGTTTCTTTCAACATAATTATTTTATTATTATTGTTCTCATTTAATTCTTTTATTTTGTAAAGTAAAGCAATTTTCTTTGACGACATGCACTTGCCTGTATAAACAATCAAGCAAGTAGTAACAGCTGCAAGCAACAAGTTACTTGCATGTGTAAACGGGGGGTAAATGCATATTTGCAAAGTTCTTCACCTAAAGGCCGTGTCAGATAAAACTTTTGCTTCGCGTTGCGTTACATACACGCTGTGACATTTAAGATAAATGTACATGTTTATATGGCACTTGTCACATAGATTTTATTTGACGTAAGCAAAGCAAAAAGTTGGGCATCTTTCATCATTTTGCACGCTTTGACAATTAGCTGCTTTCATTTTCTTTTATTTTTTTTGCGTCAACAGAAATCAAAAAAAAAAAATCCAGCTAAATAAATAAATTTTATAAATTTAATGAATAAATTGATTTGAATAATATTGAAAAATAAACAAAACTACAAATAAGTACATATGTATATAAAATATACAACTTCAACATTTTATTGATAAACAAACAATGCGCGGGTCTTGTCAAAGTTTTTATTGTGACATACACTTTTTGTTTTACGCTTTTCTTTCAAAGTTATAAACGTCACGCAAAGCAACAAAGTTTTATCTGACACGGCCCTAAGCGATAAAGCTTTGGTTATCATCGCCACCGTATTGCGACTTGACTATCAGGATCAGGCCCTAAAACTGCTGCACACATTTTTCTTCTTTTTATATTCTCCTTTATTACCCTTCAAAAAAAAAAAAAAACACCAATATTTTAGGTTTATTTTATGTTTATTAATCGGCAATTAATATATGATAGTAAATTCTATTTATGTATGTAATTATAAAAAGTAAAACGCAACAACTTGTTAATCAAAAATTATTAAATGCGACTGGACAATTCAAAAGCATATTTGTATGTATCTACATATGTACCATAATTACGAAATTTCAATGAGGGGTTTCACGATAGTCATTGCGCAAATGTGCCGTTTGTTTAAAAAAAGTAACTCTTGTAACTACAAGTTGTTAAAAATTGGCACCCATTTACAACAGTGTGTGCAACTTAATGTTGTTGTGCACACAGTTGTTATTATAACTTATTAAATGTCTCATTTCATTTTAAAGGCCACGACCACCAAAAAGGCGAGGCTGTGTCAAAGGTGGTTCGCATTTGTTTGCAACTGGGCATTTTTATACGCATCTACTCGATTTAGTGTGTGTTTTACGAGATACCAGTCTTAAGACCGGCCCACTTGGATTTTAGTGTATATGAAGTAAATTGCAAATACACTTTGTTGTTGGGTGAAAAAAGCGAAGCAGCGGTACCCTGTGTTTGATGCATTTGCAATCAAATGATGCAAAACAGTTTGCACCCAAACACCAGATTACACACACACACACACACCACTGGCGGAAGATTAAATTAAAAAAGCTGCCTGTTTTCATTTCAGAAGCTTTAACATGGCAAGCAAATTGCCCAGAAAATAGTTTTTCTTGAAAATATCAGTTGTGTTGCAAACGCAATACACATTGCAAATCAAATTCAACACACATTTAGTGCTGCATAAATGCAAATTGCTGGGTGCAAACTTGCGCACTCTGTGGTTGGTTTTCAAAGAAAAACCATATTTTGTATACGCTATTTTGCAAGCAAAACAAACACTAAACGGCCCACACGTGCACAGTTTGCAATGGCCATTGTGAAACCCCTTAATATTTATTAATCTCAAATACAGACATACTTTCATCATCACACAATGATAAATTAAATGGTTTTTAGAATAGGATGAAATTCTCAATTCGATTTTTTTGTTTTTATATTAAAAACCCATTTCGCATAACTACATATGTTTTAATACATATCCATTTAAAAGATCATAAATTTCTCGGAAAACAAGAGTTATATTTTAATTCAAACTCGAAACACTTACATATGTATGTATAAGCCAATCGATGCGAAATAAGTTTTAGTTTTCTGAAAACGTATGTATGTATATTATGCATGAAAATAACAACAGCACTTTGCCATTTCAATTGACGTATGAGTACCTGTTAATTTCTTATATCTTTGCCCGCAAATGACCACAACTAAAGTCGAGTTGGAATAAATTTGATTTGATATATTTTTTTTTTTGTTTTGCATAAAGCTCGAAAATTAAGATTTTGCACCCGAAAACTTAAATAGCTGCAGTCGATATTTTTTGTTATGAACTTGGTATTGGCTTAATATAAAAAGCCAAGTCAATTCATTGCCCAAATGGAAATAGGACTTGAAGATGTGAGAAATAGAAGGAAAACATTTTGGACTTGAAAGTGATTCGGCAATAGTTGTTATTACTTGCGAGCAGAGCACATGGCGCAGACATTTTCAGATTTGATTAAAAATTAATAAAATAAGAAGAAAAATATCGAAGAACAAGGATTTTGAATTAGACATATTTGAAATTCATACGAAGCATGTATTGTATGTTAACCTGAGCAATATCATAAACAATAAATTCATTATACAACAATGAGGACTTGAGGCTTTCATTGCTGATTGGTCTACCCAATGGAATTTCGACGCCGTCTTCACGGAATACAGATTCGTTCGGGTCAGGCATTGTACGACCACGACCGAAACAACTTTGCTTATCTTTAGGCAGATTTGTGATGTATTTGGCGGCCGTGCATTCCATCATGTCGCCAAGCGCAACTTCCGACAACAACATAAAACCAGTTGAATTTTGTTTACTCGTACAACAGTAATTTGCAGATTTGGAAACCATGTCTGCAAAATAAATACCCTTGCCAAACATATAACCGGTAACGGGAGCCTCAGGTGGGGCTATCTTAAGGCCGTGAGAAAGGATGCCGGCAAAGTTTGTAAGGCGAGAACCGTGCCAAAGCAAACGACGGTTGTGTAGCTTCTTGAATGGTTTGTAGCGGCGAGATTCACCTTGACGCGATACCTTAAAAACATCGACAATTTCCAACTCATACATTTTGTGAGTTTCAGCATGAGTATTTTTAACATACTGCTGAAGAAGAGCGAATTCTTCGCTGTTTTTGTCAACAGGCTCAAGTTTCGTCTTCAACTGTTCGTAGTGTTTGTCTATCGGATTAATATCTTCCTTTGAATCTTCTGAATTCAATAGGCTGTAGGCACATTCTATTTCCAAAAGCGAATCTAACATTTGTCGTAGATGTTCGACCTGCTCGTTGGTATCTAACAGTGGTGGACTTTCAGTGCCGAAATTGTGCGGTATTAATGTATAAAAGCGATTAGTGGCATCAATAAATTTCACATTCGAAGCTTTTTGCTGGATGAGTTCATAAACCTCAGTAAGCACTTTATAGGCCTCTTGTATTTGTTTCTGGCTCAATTTACCTAATGGCATTTTTTCCATATCCAAGTCAAATTCCAGCATTGTTCTCTTCATTGTATCGATATCGAACATAAGTTTAATTATATCTTGCACTGGTTGCGACAATTTCGATTTTACGAGATGTTTGGCAGACAAATCAACCTTGGCATCCTCGGCATAGTCAATATCTATTGGATACATTCCGCCAGGTACCTTAAAATACAAAAACCATTTAATTGTGTATGGCCATTTTTAAATTTTACAAAAGCATAATTTGAATTATGTAGCAATATAACAAAATTTCTACATCTTTATTGAATAACTTACGTTATACGTAACTCACCTATACGCAATTAAGCACTCAATTGACCGTACAAAACCACAGTTATTCAATTGAACAATTACAAAACAAATTGATCTATTAATTGAGTAGAGTGCAAAAGTGCTAATGCCTAAGATACATTTTAATTGTGAATCGCTCAAAAATATGATAAATTGGAATGAAGTTGAAACTGGTATAAAACCACCATGTGTACAGCATTATTCACTGTGGAAAATGAATCTAATTTGCAAAAGTGTAAATTATTTACATATGTACAAGGATAATATAATTGGCAAAAGAAAAAATTTGATACCCATATTGCCCTATTGAAAACGAAGGGTTACCACCACCACATTGCATTTTTCTAAAAACGCGAACTAGCACGAATTAAAAAAAAAAAACTGAGACCCGTGTTTAATTAAATCGCGTAAAGATTAAAATATGTTAATTTGGAATTTTTATAACAAACAGCCCTGAACAAAAAGAATTCAAAGCTCGATTTTTTTTACAGAATATCCTTAAAAAAGTACATGGATGATCGTCCTTGGACACATTGTATATACATTTGGACGCGTCTTAAAAAATAAAAAACCTTTCTTATGATGCCCATTTTGTATATGTTGGTAAGGAAACAGATTCTTAAATTAACAAAATATGCAAAAATATACAATTTTTCAAAATAGTCCAGCTCACGAGAGGTCAAAGCTAGAGCCGAAATATTTCAAATGCTGATGTTTGATGCGGTTTATGGGCTGGCGGCATCATCGGGCCGTAATTTTTCCAAAATGAGGCCGGTCAGGCAGTTACTGTGAATGGTGTTCGCTATCGTGAGATGATAACGATCTTTTTATGGCCCGAATTGGAAGATATGGATGTGGACGATATGTGGTTTCAGCAGGACGGTGCCACTTGCCACACAGCTAACGAAACAATGGCTCTTTTGCGCAACAAATTCAATGGCCGTGTTATCTCACGTAATGGCGATGTCAATTGGCCGCCAAGATCATGTGATTTGACACCGTTGGACTTTTTTTCTTTGGGGTTATTTGAAAGAAAAGGTGTACGTCGATAAACCAGCAACAATTCAAGGGCTAAAGGATGAGATAATTCGGCACATTAAGGGCATAGAACCTCCATTATGCCTCAGGGTCATCGAAAATTTGGACCATCGGATGAAGGTGTGCCGCCGTGGTCGCGGCGCCCATTTGGCCGATATTTTATTTAATACATAATATATCATAATAAGATAAAATTACAATAATTTCCTAGTTTCCCCCATATTCATAAAAATTATTGAAGGTTTATTACACGTTTATTTGACAAATATTTCGTAGAAATACATCAAATAAGAGCTTAATAAACTTACAATAATTATTATGAATATGGCCTATAGTGTTTTATTCAAAATCAACATCGGCCCTTGAAATTTAACCACCCGTTAGATCTTAGGGATATCATATGTGTTTTTGACAGACGTAAAGTATTAGTCGTGGCCGTCCAAATTTCTTAGCTCATACATTTTTTTGTCAAATCCCACAAAATAAAAAGAGGTTCTTGCATCAATTTTAATCGAAATACATTTTAAAATCCTTGCTTATGACAGTATGTAAAGGGTGTTTTTTCGATGTACAGAATTTTAAGTTGCAATAAAACAACGATGATTATTCGATTGACATGACATTTTATTTATCCGAAAGATAATCTTGTGGCATTACATTTTAAATATGATTTCTGGCATATGACCGCCACGACTGGCGCGGATGTAGTCCAATGTGGACTTTTTCCAACATTTGTGGCCGTATATCGTAAAATTAGGCGGTCACCAAACGTGTCTTTCAATAAATCGATTGTGGCACGAGATGTGTGACATGTTGCGCCGTCTTGTTGAAACCCCATCTCCTGGACATCATGATTATTCAATTCAGGAATGAAAAATTTAGTAATTATGGCTCTACAACGATCACCATTGACTGTATTTCAGTAAATTTCGTGTTTCGACATACACTTGAATATTAGCTTCACTCCAAATGCAGCAGTTTTGTTTGTTGACGTAGCCATTCAACCAGAAGTGCTCTTCATGGCTAAACAAAAAACGCATTCCACACAGAACCATTGTTTTCGAAATAAAATTGCAAGTGTTGTTCAGGCGTGAGTCTATTCATGATGAATTGCCAAACCAAACTGAGAATAAGCCCCTTGATAGCTGTTAAATCGGTCGCCATCTTGAACAGTAATGCCAACTTAAAGTTCTATACATAAAAAAAAACACCCTTTATAAATTGCTACATAAAATTTGCTGAAACGGACGGACGCAAATCGAAAAACAATTGCTGAAACAAAAATTGCATATAGAGGCCGGTAGGATTTGATAAATTAATACAAATTTCTTCTTTAAACATGAGTTTTAGTACTTTAGCGGGAAAAGATCAAAATCAAAATGTAGTATGTAACTAAAAATAAGTAAAAAAAAGGTCGCTTGCTTTTTTCCCAAAATAAGTCTTGAAAATGAAATAATGTTTAGTTCAGTGGTGCCCAAAATCTTCTTAAGGTGGGATCACACGATTGCCGCAATGCACCAATTTTACACAATTTTTATTGGGCTGAATTGGAGCATAATAAAAAATTTGTCCCAATCAAATTCTCTGCAATCACATGATTGTGACATTTTACTGAAATTTTATTGTTGCAAATTGCCGCAAAAGAATTTAGTACCAATAATTGTCGCATTATAGTCACACGATTGTTATATTATACGGCAACTCTGAGAAACAGCTGTTGTAGCTGATGACAAACTTTGTTTTCCAAAAAAAAAAAAAAAAAAAAAAAATGAATTAAATGTTAAAAATATGGTTTGTTTATTAAAAAGAAAGAAAATTGCTTCGGCTTTTATTATAATGTTATGCGGGCTGCAAAAGCAAAAGATGAATAGTAACAACAATTGAATTTTACTGATTGAAAAAGAGAAATCATGTTTGGAAGACGCGTTTAAACAATTTTGAAACTAAATAAATGTATACATATGTATGTATGTATGTATATTATTGGCGGTCATTGTCTTCTTTGGTTGCCGCATGAGTACACAATAAATATTGGTGCATTTTTAGAATTTTTATTGGTGATGAGTTGTGTGTCATGTGTTCATTCACATGGTTGTCGCATCAGGGTTGTATTTGATTGGGACAAATAAGAACAACATTCGTTTTGGTTGCCTCATGAGCCAATAAATTGTGCTATCACACGATTGGCACACAAAATGTAACAAAAATTGGTGCATTGCGGCAATAGTATGATCCCACCTTTATGGAAGCGTAAACACCAATACGTATACACTTTATTGACGCACACAAAGAAAAACAGAAATATTTCATTAGGTACACTGGGAAAAAAATTAAATTTCATTTTCACAATATGTATGTACTGTATTAAAATGCCTTTCCAAATCATATTTACTAATCGTCTTGATTATTTGAAAGCAAATCATACATTGTGCTCGTTTTTCAAAATTTTTAGCGAACAAAAGTCGGTTTCCCACGTGGGATTCATTCTACAAAATAAACTGTACAGTTGAAATTAATAACACAAAATTATGTATTTCTTCAAGTGTTTCATACTCACGAAATCATTAAAAAAAAAACAACAAAATCATGAAAACAAAAAAACAAAAAACAACAAAATTCACGCTTGGCACAAATGTTTGCCAACAAAGCCTGCGTTCGTATTGCTGTGCATATGAAAGTGTTGTTGCTTTGAACTTGGGGTATGTGTGTATGTGTGTATTTTATACAAAGAGTTGTGTATACATATTAGAATGCTCAGCCAATTCTCCGCGGTTTTACAAAAACAAAAGCGTCCAAGCGTATAGGCCGTGGGCACCTCTGGTTTAGTTATTAATAGCAAAATGTTATTAAAATATACAATTTTTTTTTTTCATTACCTTTTGGAAGTTAGCGCGATCATCGAAATGGTTACCAGTCTTTTCATAGTACAAATCATCGAAAATTCGTATGGCTTGCATTAGATTATTGCATTCTTCCAGTTTATTTCCACCAATTGTCGTTCCAATGCGTCCCCAAGACCTGAATACCCAATACCTGTAAATAAAAGACAAATAATAGTCTTTCTTGTTTCTAGTTTTTCTGCTTTTTAACACCATTTACCTCGTCTTGTTATCGCTTTCCAAAATTTGTAGTTTATAGTAAGAGTTTTTATTGGTTTGAATGTCAGTTTTGCCGAGAACCACATTATACTTGTCTTTGGTTTTAGATACGTAAACATGTGCAACATCATCTAAACCACTTTCAGGGTCTACAGCTGAACCGTCTTTGACCTTAAGAGTCATTGATTTTGGTACTGACTTGGTGTAAATACTCTTTGATTTTGAGCTTTTAGCTTCCTCTTGTTGAATTCTTGCGGATGGATCTGTACCCCAGTCACACAATGACATACTTGTAATATAACTAATGGCACCAGTACCATTAGATTCGACAGCATCCAAATACTCCATAGGTATAACATGAAGTCCCAAGCTCTTCGCTTTTTTCATACGACTTCCCATGCGCTTAACTGCGCTCGGAGTAGACAAAACAGCCGTAGTTCGCGCCGAAATACTTGACACACTTTTGCCGCCCAGCTTAGTAATGCGTTTTTTAACAATATCATCATTCTCGACATCATAAACAGCGATTTCCATATTATACAACGGTGGCCGCTCACGTTTTACTTTGGGACTAAATAAATTAATAATTGTAAAAGACTTTTATTAATACGATGTTAATTTAAAAAAAAAAAAATCTAACACTTCCCAACAAATAAAGCGACGAAATAGAAGTAGATAAACCGCAACTACTTTAACGAACCTAATTCTGAGGGAAAAGTACTGAATTTTACATTAGCATTTCATTGGAGGGAAGTGGTTTGCTTGTGACATCCTTTAACTAAACAAATCACTTCCGAGTTTCTATTAAACTTTGGAAAAACTATGTTATTTTTCAATAAGTAAATATCGGGTGTTTTTTAAGCTACATAGATAGAACTTTAAATTGTAAAAAGTAATATGCTGTTCACATATGCCTTTTTAATTGAAACAATATTCAGTTAATTGGCAATATCGTTTTGGTGTTCATACATACTTAATATTGCTACGACAATTAGCATTTGGCAGGTGAAAAAGTTATTGTTTACATTTGGTTATTTTGTAAAGGGTGTTTCTTCGATGTATAGAACTCTAAGTTGGCATTACTGTTCCAGATGGCTACCGATTTAACAGGTGTCAAGTGATCTATTCTCAGTTTGGTTTGGCAATATGTACATCATGAATAAACTCACGCGTGAACAAGGCTTGCAAATAGTGCAATTTTATTTCGAAAATAATGGTTCTGTGCTGGTGGAATCATTGGTCCGTACTTCTTCAAAAACGATGATGGCCAGAAAGTCTATGGTGATCGATATAGAGCCATGATAACTAACTTTTTCATTCCTGAATTGAATAACCGTGATGTTCAGGAGATGTGATTTCAACAAAACTGCGCAACATGCTTGTGCCACAAACGCTTGACCATTTCGAAGACAACATTCGCTGTATTATTGCCGATATACGGCCAGAAATGTTGAAAAAAGTCATCGAAAATTGGAAGTCCAGATTGGACTACATCCGCGCCAGCCGTGGCGGTCATATGCCAGAAGTCATACATATTTAAAATGTAATGCCACAAGATTATCTTTCGGATAAATAAAATTCATGTCAATCAAATAATCCATCGTTGTTTTATTGCAACTTAAAGTTGTATACATCGAAAAAAACACCCCTTATCATAAAAAATTAAAAAAAAAAATTTGTTTTTTGTTTATTTATTTTGTGGGCGTTTGATTAGTCAACTTTTGAACAAGGTGTGTTCAATATGTACTGTTATTGTAAAAGCTTGTTCATTTGGTACTGTTAATACAAATCTAACAGTGTTGCATTATAAATTTTACTCATTATTGAAACAATTATCTCTTAATTGCCAACAAGTTAATTGTAATTTTTATATGAAAATTTTGTCTCAATAATGGCTTTAATTGTTATAATTTGAATATTGCTGCATGTATGAACAGGATATAAACACAAAAAATTCGGTGGGCCGAACAGCGAAGTGTCGGGCTGCGTTTTGAGTGGGGAACCTTAATAAAAATACACTAAACTTCTGCGGAGGCAGATGATGGGGGAAAAATTTCCAAAACTATTTTTGTGTGGGAACGATTACATTCTTTTCTGTGTTGAAGGTTAGTTTGAACCGTTTATTTTCGAATTAAATAAAACCTTTCTTTGCCTTTAATATCGTATTCTCTACTATTCCGAAAAAATTTCCGCAACAAGTGAAGCTTCCATTTTTCGATATTGTGCCATCGATTTGTCGATAGCTTTTGTTGGAACAAAAAAAAAGTTCCACTACGGCAAATCAAAAAAATCATTTTCGATGCGTTCGATTTTAAAAGTTTTTGGATTTCTGTGCGGGAGTTCACTTAAGGAGTCGTGGTACGGGGTCGGTGTGTTCGAAGAAAATGTTGGAGAAAAAATTGTTATGGGTTGGTAATACATTCGACTGCTCTATGATTAGTGATGAAGAAAATGTTGAAGAACAATGAGTTAACGCCGTTAATGCTAATCAGTCCCAGCGTACGCACAGAGGAATCAAATGTATGACCAACTCAATATTTTTTCGAACACACCGACCCCATTCCACACCCTCTTCGAGGACCCTAATGGAAAAGATTGAAATCCGGATTGAAATTTTATTGCTATCGCATGTCGTAGTGAACTTTTTTTTTTCATCATGCCAACAGCTGTCAAAAAGTCGATGATGCAATATCGATTGTTGAATGGACAACCCTAATGTATGTACATATGTATATGCATTGCAAAGCAAATTTTTAATAAAATTTCCATTCTTACCCATCCACTTCATCTTTTTTAACTTGTACGCTTTTAGAAATTGTTGCGGCGCTTGGTGGGATATAGTGAATTGCACGGTCTTCGGTAGTCTTTTTCACATTGTTCAAAAACGAATAGATGGATTTCAAGTCGCTGGAGATTTTACAAGCTTTTCGTTGAGGTACTTTTATTACATTTGTACACTTAGTCCATTCGGTCAATGCACCGTTGCACATATATCCAGATTTTTGGAAAAGAAGTTGCCTACCTTTGCATTCGGAACAAGGTAACAAAGCGCCAAATGTCAAAAGATCTGCAACTTGGTCCAGCAATTTTTCGGAATCACCTTTCACTGGCTCCAAACCATTACTTTCCAAAAGTTCTATAATATGATTCTTATTCATTTCTTCTTTGACCTGATCTCTAAATTTGAACATTTTTTTAGTCTGCTTCTTCACAGTTTCTTGTAATTCCTTTGCTGAATTTGCATCTTCTTCGTCTAATTTTTCAATTTTAGCTTTCTTTACTTCAGGTGGCATATTCTCACTCTTTACCAATCTTGAAAAATTAAATAAAATCGTCTATTGCGCTGTACTTTTAGAAAAACGAAACATTTACTTACGGCAGAGCTTTCTTCACGTCCGCCTTGTCTTCTTTCTTCAAGCTGTTGAAGCCAGGTAAATTTTCACCACTATCAAACCAGCCTAATTCTCCTCGCACTTGAGCAAAGCATTCCACATGATGCCACAATGGTTGGCCTCCATATTTCATTCCAACTTCTGTGTCGTATACGGTCTTACGGACTCTTACTTGATCTTTTAGTATTTTCAGTTCACAGCCGCGGCAAGCTGCGCGACCAGATTTTGAATATTCTATACCAAAATCTTTAAGTGCGTTTGTTTCAGCTTTTGTTCTTTTGCCGCCTTTTTTCGATTTGCCGGTCACAACAGCAGTACAATTTTCTAGAAGTAAAAAATATTTTGAGACAATTGTTTCTTTGAGTTGCGTTTTGAAACTGTTGACACAACACAAATCGTATTAACCGATAAATATGCATTAAATGAAAATTGCCAAATATGACCGTAAAATTGAACATATTTGATGTAGAAATCGTGACCACTATTTCTGAATATTAAAATTTAGAATATTGTAAATTTGTTGCCGTACTCAACACTGGGAGCCCGCAGGATCCCAATTTGCACGAAAACTGTTTCCGTACTCAAAGTTCGTGCAAGTGAGAGATCTTTTGAGAGAGAAATATTCTTATTCTACTTGCACGAACTAGCCCGCGCTTTTTCTTCGGGCTAGTTTGAGCAAGTAGTTAAACCATCAGCTGTTGCCAAAGTAAGCAATATGTTATGTTATATTTCACGGACTGGCGGTCATGAGACCGGCCCACTTGGGTAATAGGCTGTAGGGAAATAGCCACACACAACTCCCGCCTGTTCCGCCCTGAACCAGCCAGATGAATGGATGAAAGACTCCACCCTGTCCAATCCGCAATCCGACACTTCCACCAACCCATGTAGTGTCGGCCTGCCCAAGTAATTTGCTCTCTTGCCAGCGAGAGCCGGACAACGACAGAGGAAGTGTTCGACACTCTCCTCTTCGTCTCTACAGCCTCTGCAGAAGTCATTATATGGAAGATTTAGCCTTCTCGCATGTACCCCTAAGTGACACCACGTGTCCTGACAGAGCAGCCACAGGGGTGTGTAGCTTTTATCTCGGAAAGTCCAACAAAGCCAAAGTTCGCTTATAATTATAGCTGGGCCACGTGAGCTACAGGTGATCTCATTCGACCATCTTTCCTGTGCAGTTCTTAGCAGCTGTCGTTGTATTAACTGTTTACAACGATTGAGAGCAACACCAACGAATTCGCCAATGTCCTCCTATTGTAGGCGGGTACCAGATCATCAGCTATTCACCCTTATTCTGCGTTTCGATTTGGATCGAAATTTTCCGCGATCAGCGGAAAATTTCTGTGGTATTCTGTGTTCAGTTGTTGCTTCAATTCGATTTGTTTCTTCGATTGTGTGTACTCCGCGTTACGATCGAAGCCACGCTTTTCTTAGTTATGTATACACTAACGGAATTTTTTTTAGATTTTTGCTGAAGCATTTAAAGTGAAATTAAAAATATGTGAGTAAAAATCCAAATTAAATTGATTTGTAAGCATTTAACAGTAATAACAAACAAAACAGTTTAACTGAATCAACGAACATAACAACAGTTTTGATGTTTTTCATATAAAAATACCTGCAAAGCATTTTAAAATCTAAATGTGTGCAGAAAACCACTTCATCTTCCCAAAATGTACGTTTAAATTTTTATTGCAGCATCAAAATATACCATCTGTTACATTTTTGGGATAGAAATGAGGTTTTTGGTGTTCCCGTGCTTCTGTGATCTTTTGTGTATTATTGAGAGAAATTGATGATTGCTCTCAATTGACCAACATTTGTCCAAAAAGTACGGGAACAAACTTTATGTTTTAAAGTTGTTGAAATCGCTATAGTTCATTGTACCATCATAGGAATCGACAACACTGAACTATTTCTAATTCAAAACCTCAGTATGCATATACACTAAAGCCCCGACTTGCGTCGTTCCGATTTGCATCGCTTTTTAAGACTGGAAAAATTCGATTTGCGTCTTTGCGATTTCTAGTTGCGTCGGCTTGAGTTGCGTCGTTTTGATTCCGATTTGCGTCGATTCGATTTGCATCAGCGCAGTTCATTATTTGGTGCAAATGTCTTGCGTAAGTGCGATTGCAAGAAATCGTTGCTTTTTCTTTGCAACCCAACAACAAAATATACAAGGTTGCACTCGCAATATTTTTGCATTTACGCACCGCTAATTACGTGTTGCTTTTTTCGCATGAGTATTGCGTTTGCACACTGACACTCGAACAGCTGACATTTTAAAACAAAGCAAACAAAAAATTGTAGAGATGGAGCCAACAGCAATTACCAAAAAAATAAAACGTGAAAAATTAAAAATTGTGCACTAATTTATCAGCTGTTATTTGGAGTGCAATAACATTTGCAAAGTTGTTAAAAAGGGTGCTCAATATCAGTTGCAATATAATCGCAAACGCAAATAGTCGCAACCAAAAACGCACCAAATGCTGAGTACCGCTATCGTTTTGATTTCGATTTGCGTCGCTAAACATGGTTACATTTTTTATTGCATCATTGTGAATTACCATTTTTAGCATTTGTAGTGTAGTATGTATTTAGCATCTTGAATTCATTAGTCTTTACAACTTCGGGCAACAACGATCGTCACCTGTACGTTAAGAAATTTTCAGATTGCGTGAAAAAAGGGGAATCCCCTTTTCTTTTTTATATATGTAAGTGGTGCTAAGAGCAGCTGTCTGGTTATGGGAACAATATAGTGTGAGATTCACCAGAATATGCCTTAAGGACGTAAAACATGAGTAAAAGTAAATAGTATACATATTTATGTATGTAAATGAATTTAATTTTTATGTTTTTTTTCCTTAATTTATGGTTTTCTTATTTCTTTATAATATATATGTACATATAAACATTTGTTGAAGTAAATTAAGTAAATAAAAACGTATTCATACTACTATTTTTTTGTATCAAAAATACAATATTTTTTCCTTTGTTTTAAATATTTTCCCCAACAAATTAAATTTCAGTGCATTTATATAGAAAACAGTGATACGATTTGCGTCGTTTCGATTTGCGTCGTGTTTCTCCGGTCCCCATTAACGACTCAAGTCGGGGCTCTAGTGTACTTTAACATTTTGTCTGAGCACGTTAATTTATTTTTTCAATATTCCAGATAATATTATTCAGTAGAGAATATTCAAAGCGTCAAATCGTGTTAAGAAAATATAATAAAATATCTAAACGTTATTGCTGTTTGATATTATTCAAGCTTAGAGTTTGGTAGAGCTGTGGCATAGACTGTGGAGGGTGAAGGAAGGTCTGTTCCACATACGGCTTGATACAAATTTCTATAAAAGTCCTGTGCAAACAAACATATCAAAACATTTTTTAAACTTTTTCTTGCTGTCAGGGCGGGACTCCGCAACGTTGAATGTCACTGGGAAATGTGCGTTGTGTTTTGTTCAAAATATTTAAATGTGATTCTTGTCTTCGGTAAACAGAAACGTTTAGAATTGATATAATTAAAAACTGTTGAAAAAAAAGTTACATACAGTATAATAAAACTATATTTAACAGTTCCGCTCATGAATGAAAAGTAAACACTCTGTCTGCCGGTGGATCATACTTTTAGAGTTGCCGGATAAAAAAAAGTTTGATTGCCGAGTGGTTTAAGCGCCAGTGTCCAAAGTTCATAGCGAGCTGACGAAGGGCGTTTGCTACCCAGAAACAAGCGGTTGTGCACTTAGCTATAACATTTTACTTTTCTTTACTTAATTGATATTAAAAAAAAAAAAAAGTGACCAAACAAGTGTTGAACTTGAACCAGTTAAGAATCATATAATGTAAAAAAAATGTATCGTTGCGGAATTTAGGCCCAGGTATATCAATTTAGAGCAGCGGTGTTCATTCAATGTCCCCAGGGGCCGAGCCTGGCCACAGTTTTGACCGGACGGGTAGCAACGAAGGTCAGATAAGACCTATTAAATTAATAAAATAGACGTTTAATAACACTGTACAACAGTGAAAATGGGTTAAAGAAAACAATATATAGTGTTATGTATCATTACAGCAATGTAAATTAACATTATGCATCGTTGTATGCACTCTTCTCTTATACACTTATATGCTTATATTCAAGTCATTTAGTTTAAGTAAGTTGTAGGCTTTTTAGAATTAATAAAATCAGTTATGAAAACGAACTCAAAGATAGAGTTTCAATACATCGCATGTATATTATATGTATTTTGGTGTTCTAAACCCAAATTTGCTTTCAGTTTTTCTCTATCACGCAAGACTTTTTTTTAATGAGCGTTGCTAATTTTGCCCCCTAAATTATAGAGTTACGCCCATATAATTCACTATAATTCGGAAGACCCTTCTCCAATTTTAATGGATAGCACATTAAAAGATGTGATAATTTTATTTCGAATACTGGTAAACAATTTGTTTCTATCTTTTTCCATTTCAAACTTATTCAGAAATCAATGGCAAAAGAAATGTTTTTTCATGCAAAATTCGCTTTTTTTTTATTTTTAATATGCAATAAAAGAAATAAAAATGGGCAGCATTTTACATTTCCTAAATTCAACATGTCTAAGAAATAGAATAATCTATAAATCATAAAAATCCATAAGCAAATGTTGATTTTATTCACAATTTTAAGCATTTATAGCGGCGCATCATTAAAATGCGAAAACTAAAAGTGTTGCAAACACGAAAAAACAAATGTTTTCTGTATTAAAAGTTTGTTTGATTTGATTTCTGATTCTCATTTTGTTCGTGGGAATTTTGGAATAAGTAATTTGGTGTCAGACATTCCTTTAAGATTTTTCGAGTCTACTGATGCATTGATTCGCTTCAACGAAATGTCAACGGCATATAGACGGCTAGAAAAGACAGAAAACATTAATAAGGTCTATTTTTAGACCTAAAATAATGCGTTTTGTGATATTAGTATAAGGTTGATCAAAGATTTTGTTGTGATGTGCAGTTTTCTTAATTATTTTTTTACTTATTTAATTCTTTATTGTGTAGTCGTGTTTTAAATTGGCTTTTAGAGACTTACTGGCGTAAAAAAATACTTCATGTCTAATAATGGCTTATACTTAATAAGCATAAAATATGTTTTATAAACAGTACCGCTAGAATAGACCAATGAATTAATTCCTCATCAACGAACTTACTACTGTAAGCTTGTTCGTTTTATAATAATATTTAAGAATCAGAATACAACTTATTTCAATGATTGCTCAGAGACGACTAAAATTTTCACAACCAAAAAAACAATATTAATATACATACATATAATTCTATGATTGCTTTTCATTTTTCTATAACACTTACCAATTTCTTTTTTAACTTTCTCTTGATCCTCGAACCGAAGATTTTCTAAATTAGCAATGTCTCCTGCTGATGCAGGCCGATGTTTAACAAATAAACATTTTTCATGGTACCAATTTGCTTGCTTTCCATCATGAAAGGCCGACTAAAAAAAAATTAAATATATGCATTTGAAATAAATAAATAAATGAATAAATAAATAAATACATTTAAAAGCAAAACAAGCAATTCCACGTTATTCGTTTTCAAGCACTGCACATTATTTTTATTTATTTAATAATGTCAGTAAAGTAATAACGAAGCCTATGAGGGCAACAACTTAATACATTTAATGCATCATAGTATTAATCTATTGCCAAGCAAAGGGCAACATTTTTAATTTTTTATGGCAACCAAAATTCTGAGGGTCATTGTTTTATATAAATTTGTTTTAATTATTTATGGTTAATTTCACTAAAATCTTAAAAGTGGCGTTTTAGGAAAAAATGCAAAATAAATGCATAATTTTGTGTAAAAACGAAAACGGCATTAGAGCCAAATAAGTGGTAAGGTGCGGTTTGGTGAAGGTTCATTCCGCGCCATTGTTGGGAGGGCATAGTAGAGGACATCGGCTGTGGTGCCCGGACAATGTGTTTTTTATCATTCATAATTTTGTTTGTGTGTTATTGTCTCCCCGCTGGCAAAAGGGTTGACAGCCTCCTGAGAAGAAAAATGAGCAGGCCGGTGAATTCGCCAAAATAATCACAGTGGATGGGATCCTAGCAACAAAATGGCTTCAATACTACTACAAATAGTTATATGTAATATTATTGAAGTAAATATCGGAAAAAATTGGACAATCATGTGACTGCAATGTATTTTTTTTATTATGTACCAATTTAGCGCAATAACACCTGGGATAGATTGGTGTATTTGGGACAAATGTGTGATCCTAGCTTTACAAACAAAACACATGACAATGTTGAATGAGAACTATACTTAAACGTCAAGTTTTTTTCTGCATTTCATTTGACATTTCTCAATTTCAGAATAACTCAATTTGTAACACGGAAAGATACACAATCGAGCAACGTCTTAAAGTTATTCAGGCTTATTATGAAATGGGCGTTCAAATCAAATTGCACATCGTGATTTTTTTGGCCCTATTTAATCGTCCAAATCTGCATACAAAATCGAAAAAATCGTGCAAAAATTTGATTAACACATGCCACACAACTCGAGCGTATATGGCTTTATTGCAAGAGACGTTTTCAAGCCGCATAATTTCTCTTCGTGGCGATATCAACAGGCCACCAAGATCATGCGATTTGACACCATTAGGCCATTTTTGTGGGGCTACACAAAAGACCGTGTTTATGCAGATAAACTCTTGAGCACATTCGTCAAGTTATGGCTGAGATACCGCACAATATGTGTCAAAAAGTTGTCGAAAATCAATAAAGAATCAATGCTTGCAACACTTCGCGTGGTAGTCATTTAAATGATATAGTGTTTGACACATAATGTCAACGTTGAAACTTTATAATAAATGCATACATAGTCATTCTCAACTTACAATACATATGTATTAATTGGCCATGGAGGCTTAAATTGTATTGTATTGATATTAAAATAAATAAATAAAAAAAAATAAAATATCTAGCGATGCCTAAACAATGAAATAGGTGTGAAATTTGAAAAAATAAATATCATGAAAAAAATATTTTCCAATTGTTTTATTTAGGTTTACTTTTGAAACACCAAAAATGGATAACCCGTTATTTAAGAAGGCGTCACTGATAGCAAGTTTAGAGTTTGAACTTTATATCCAAAGTTTGTCAAGTTGATGGCTTTATTCCGAATAAAATGAAATGTTGCAGGTAAATATTACTAACCAAGACGCTTAAAAATGTACGACGTTAATGGGCTTAAGAGATATTGTAGGGACTTGATTTTAAAATACTTTGTACAAAAATAAGAAATCAAATATGTTTATAAATAAGTTTCAGTTTGAAAATGTATACTTCAAAAAATATAATTTAATTTAAAAAAAAGGATTGAACAATAAATACGTTAGCATTTTTAAACCTAAAAAAAAAGAAGTTTATTTCAATAGTTTTGGATCCCAACGCTCTACAATATTATACAAACGAAATTTAAATTTCACCTCCTTCATCTACAATGATTTAAATTATATCGTTTTATTTTTCAAATTGTTTGTCCACACAAACTTTAAGACTGATCGTGCTAAAATATAGTTTAAATTAATAACGAGCTTATTTATAATAAAGATTTCAGGTTCATTAAACTTTGTATTGAAATCAAATAAATAAAAATAAATTTTTCTTTCAATAAATTCTTCATATGTATAAGTTTATCAAGTAAGATCTTTAAGAACCCCAAAGAATTTGTATGCATAAAGATGTTAGCTCTAAGCTTTTGTTATGCAATTGCTAAACATTTTAGCTTCATAACAGAGTGGTTGTTTTCATTTGCCTTAAACTTTTCTAATTTTTACAAAACAAATGGTAAGAATGACTTCATTTGTTGTCGCGAATGTATGTTTGTACTTGTAGGTTAAGATGATGCAAGTAAAGCTGGGTCCAAAACTCAATATTTCATTAATTAAAAGAAATTTTACATTACTTGCAATTTCAACGCAGGACCCACAAATTCCCAAGTCAAAGTTGAGGTGAAGCGTTAATTTTAAATACTTTTATCTCATCAGGATCGATTCCAAGGAAGTTTACTAAGACCCAACTATTGAATTTAATTATGTATGTATGCAAGACATCAGAGAGTCGTGTTTATTACGGTTCTCGAATTTGGAATAGACTAATGAAAATTAGAATATTGTCTAAGTCTTTTACATACTCTCGAACATTTCGTCACACGGAATTATCATGTTTATAACAGCAGCACATCACCAGCGTACGAATAACAGATACACAAGATAAGAATAAGCTTATCGAGACACAAGATGAATAACGCAAAACCTTCAATCGAGCCTAGAGGAACACTAACGGTTCCTCAAGTACTACCACAAGCCGTATTGGAAATTTTGTATTATGTTATGTTACGCGGTCATGAGACCGGCTCACTTGGGTCCTAGAAAGGTCCTGTTGTGTTAGAAATTTTAAATTAGCAATGAAATGTGTCAAGCTAACTTGAAATTGGATTTGTCTGCACATCCACTCAAATGTTAAACAATTATTGGGTTGAAGAAATCAATATTCAACATATAAGTATAAATGATATGCACAAATTGCGTGTCAACGTCTTACCTGCACCATTACGGCAATACGCAAATCGCCCTGATCAATTTTTGATTTGCATCCTTTGCAAGTTGCTCTATTTGTTTTAGAGTATTCAGCTTTGAATGGCAAATCGATTTCCATCTTACAACAAATTACAAAACCCACAACTTTTTTTAAATAGATAAAAATTTCGCAATTCCCGCGAATAACAAAAGAAACGAAGCTACAGCTGTAAAACTATCGATTGTATCTATTATTTTTTTTTAGACTATCGATGTTCACGGGCGCTATCGCCGAAATGTGGTAACTAAGAAGTAAAATCAGTCTACGAAATGCCTAACGGCGACTTGCAAGCAGAGCACACGCCATTGAATTTTACCACAAATAGATAATTATAGACGCAAAATAAATTACACGCGAATAGTCTTGCAAATAGTTTTGGCTTTCAACATCATACGTGACTTGTTTCAAAACAATTTGTCGGCGGCTAGTGACGGCGTTCACGAAGTGTCGATAGCTAATAAACTCGATAATCGATAATTCTGCGATTCTACAGCCAGCCGACTTTACACAGCGCAAGGAAAACTTGACAGTACCGGGGACTATATTTTGAATCTTGTTATTGTATGTTAACCAGTTGAATCACCACTTAGTTCTCTCAATTATATTTATGAATCCCACCAAGGTGGATTAAACAACGTGACTTTGACAGATCAGTTGATTATTTTTTACTTCCCGCTGTTTTCTTCTTATTATGTCAAAAATTTTTTATATACCATCTTCCCTGCTGTGGGACTGAGTGAGCCAGAGATATTAAAGCGAATTAAGACTTTGACATCAGAAGAGGAGTTTACACTAAAAATTGTATAGGAGTTTCGTATGCAACCACCTTTAATTCGAATTGTATCGCACTGTTTACAAGTCTCGCCTATGTGCTCCGATTTGTTTTTAATAACCCACAATAAACTTTCCATTAACAACATTAAGCAATTCATATGAAAATGTCCTAGGAGTTGGCATTGCAGAGCGTTATATACAATCCAGAACTTAACATCTACTTTTGTGGAACAATTACATTTTCTTTGTTGACAATAATGAATGATTTTGACAGATAGTGTAGATAAACTTGCGATATAAATAGAGAAGATGGGAATTTTTCGTGCTTCGCATGTAGCTTCAATATGAACCAACTTCATTCGTTTTTAAAATTTTCTATGGCGAAGCACATTGCTTCGATCCTGATTATAGTGTTAACTAAAAATAGAGAGCGAAGTGCATATCGTAGAATCATGCTATTATAGTATGCGATACACTAGTCTAATGGAATTTCATGTAAATTTTTGTGCAAAATCAAATGTAAACTGAATTTTTGCTATTACAATTTTGGTATAGCTAAAGAAGAAGAGATGGAATTTTTGACATTTGACTTAGTGTTGTTAAAAAATATTATGCATGACTTGTCAATAATAACTAAAAGATGCAGAGATAAATTTATCATTTACAAGTTGTTTACAATAGTTTTTCGTCTAGCAACTCTCTTGCATCTCTTTAATAATATTTCATGTATTAATGGTTTGTTTGAACATTTCTCACTGTCATTTTGTTCATGGGAATTATGGAATAAGGTTTTAAACATTCTTTTAAGTTTTTTTTTTTCGAGTCTACTGATGCATACATATAAACGGATGGAAATGATAGCAATTATTAATAAGGTCTATTTTAAGACCTATAATAATACATTTCAATTGTCAATAGCAAATAAATAATTAAGTTCACTTTACTACTTATTATTATTAATAGCGGTACTCAGCGTTTGGTGCGTTTTTGGTTGCGACTATTTGCATTTGCGATTATATTGCAACTGATATTGAGCACCCTTTTTAACAACTTTGCAAATGTTATTGCACTCCAAATAACAGCTGATAAATTAATACACAATTTTTAATTTTTCACGTTTTATTTTTTTGGTAATTTCTGCTGGCTCCATCTCTACAATTTTTTGTTTGCTTTGTTTTAAAATGTCAGCTGTTCGAGTGTCAGTGTTGCAAACGCAATACTCATACGAAGAAAAGCAACACGTAATTAGCGGTGCGTAAATGCAAAAATATTGCGAGTGCAACCTTGTATATTTTGTTGTATTGCAAAGAAAAAGCAACGATTTCTTGCATTCGCACTTACGCAAGACATTTGCACCATATAATGAACTGCGCTATTATTAAAACGATAAAATTGTTTACTGTACTAAAAATTTGTTTCAACATTGTGATTGTCTGTCGGCATAATAGAATAATATAAGTATTATATGGTTTTCAACAGGTTTTTAAGTTTTTAAAACTCGTAGTAAGAAACACGTAATACATCTCGTGGGAAAATATTGAAGTTAATTGGTATGAAAAAATCACCTGGTAAAAGGTTGCCATGAAAAAAGCGTGCGCTAATAGTCATCGTATAAACCAAGCGTTTTGGGTGGGTGTGAGAATACATATGTTCTCGGTTGCCAGAAATACCTCCAATTACAATAAAAACATTTTGATTCTCTCATACCGTTAAAAAACTAGGAAAACGAAGTAAAAATATCAGTTTGGGACCTCTATCATATTCATATTTATAGAATATGTCGGAAATGTGTGAACCTTTAACGCTTGCAAGAGGTGCTTTTAACTTTTTAAGGTCACTGCAGTATTAGTTTTGACAAATTTCTTTTGCAGATGTGAAGCGTTCGGTTGAACTGTTGGAGAAATTACAGGCAAGTGGCGACTTTCCTACAACCAAGTTGGCTGCGTTACAGAAAGTTTTACAAAGTGAATTTCTGAATGCAGTTCGTGAAGTCTACGAACATGTTTATGAAACTGTTGATATTCAAGGTTCACAAGACGTGCGAGCTTCAGCCACCGCAAAGGCAACAGTGGCTGCATTTGCTGCCAGTGAAGGTCATGCTCATCCTCGTGTAGTGGAGCTTCCAAAAACTGAAGAGGGTACTATGCATACTTAAAATTGCTACAAGGGAATGCATTTAGGAAACTATTTTTTGCAGGTTTGGGGTTTAATGTAATGGGCGGAAAGGAACAAAATTCTCCAATTTACATTTCACGTATTATTCCGGGAGGTGTAGCAGATCGCCATGGAGGTTTGAAGAGAGGTGACCAGCTATTATCCGTCAATGGTGTGGTAAGTTTAACTTAACATAATCATTCATGTGTATTTTTAATCAGCATTTTGAAAACATAGAATATTTTATCAAGTCCTCTATTTTATCAGAGCCGTTTGTCGCTCGAAAACGAGCATTATTTGTAATATCTTTTTTCCTAGCAAGTTTAAGTTATTAAGGAGGCATCAAATTATGCATGTCATATTCATAAATAGCTACTTGAATATAAATTTTCTAAATTTTAATTTATTTAAAACTTGGAGACACTTTAAACTACTAAGGTCGATTAAACCACAATTTTTTCAGATTTGTTGCACAAAATGAAAAAAAGAAAGCAAACAAGCAATGTCTGAGCAGGTAAAGTCTATTGCTAGAAATTTTGGAAATCTTCAACAGCAGTTGCAAATACCGAAATAATAATAATTCTCCTAGCTCGAAGTGATTCTTAAATACTGTTTAAAAGATATGAATTGTGTTAAAGTTCATAGAAACTACCACCTTTACAGACAGAATAATTATGAAGGAAACTTTAGAATAAGGAGCCAGGCTTTGAAAGAAATAAGCTTTATAGGTTTGAAGAGAGGGTCTTGGACCTCCCAAAACTGAAGTCAAAGTCTGCTGGAGGCTTCTAGTTTTTTAGTAATTCGATGTTGAAGTTACGGAATTTACTAAGGAAAACGTCTGCACGTCTATCCAAATAAATCTAAGGCCATAGTTATCAAAATTAATAATAGTCGCTATGATAACTTACATTTTAGTACTTCGGTGTCGGTCTTGGAGATAGTAAGCAGTTTGAAACATGATACAACTAACAAGGTAGCCTTTTCGCTACAATAAGAACAACTTCAATAAAAATAACATGCATTTTGTTTTTGTACAACTTATGCAAACTGTCAAAAAGACGCCACTTCTACATTTACAGAAGAGAGATGCACTGAGCTTACGCGGATTTGCTACCTCGTTTTGGCTGCCTTTCATCTCTGCAATCTCTTGACAACCTAAAGTAGTCAGTTGATTAACGGTTTAGCTGACGAGGCTACCTTGTTAATTGTATCATGGTTTGAAATATCTTTGTGTCATTAGTAACGTCAAATTTGCGAACGATTTGACATTTGGTACATGAAAACTATACTAAACTATTATTAATATCGAAACTTCATTACTGTTTGGAAGTCTATTCAGGATGTAACTTGGGTAACATGTTGGGTGTGATTAAATCGGTTATTCACAATATTGTGCGATTTGTATATGGACTTAATATTACAGTTCACGTATCAAACCATGTAAAACTATTTTTCAATCTTAAATTCGAGGATTATCTTAAATTTCGATTGCTGATTTACTTGCTTAAATGAGGAAACTTTAGAATAAGGGGCCAGGCTTTGAAAGTTGTGAGTTTTATAGGTTTGTAGAGGGGGTCGTGGAACTCCCAAAACTGAAGTTAAAGTCTGCTGGTGGGTTTTAGTTTATTAATAATTCGATGTTGTGTGCGGAGTTTCCGAAGAAAAGTATGAAAATGTTAGTAAAACAGTGCTGCCAGAGGAAAGTTTTTGCACAGAACATAAAATCGCGAATTCATAAACGGTTTCAAGCACCCAAAATCGTATCCGAAAACTGCGGAATGTAAAAATAATTTGAATTTTCAATAATGAATTTAATCATTTTTTTTGCTAATTGTTGAAACCTAATTGAAATGTATTCATTTAGGTCCGAAAATAGAAAATAGGCAGAGAACAATTAACAAGGTCTATTTTTAGGCCTAAAGTAATTATTTGAATATTTTGTATGAAATTTTTGAAATTATAACTTTTTTTTGCTTTAAAATTGAAGTATTATATTGTTAAAAATTATAGGTAGTGGTGCGACAGCGGCTTAAGTCAATACAAGTAGTACTGCTTTAAGCGACATCTATGCGCCACAAAGAAAACACCACTATGCAATTTAAATAAACTGCCGTCTATCGATTGTTCTAAAAGGATCTCGAAAAGTACTGCCACATCTTAAGCTTTAGCACAAAGGTTGTTGTCTTAGAACTTTAGAGATCAATTTGTCCGTTGATGACGCTCAAAACATTAGTATAAACATGGTAGGTTCTCGAACTCGGCAACTGCGTATAAATAGTGGCACGATGTGTGATTTGGGACAGTCTAAGTTTTAAGTGAGCCATTTTCCACTTTATCACTGTGTTTTTTCTTGATTGAAATATTTTTTTATATTCTCTCTCTCTCTCTCTCTCTCTCTCTCTCTCACCAACATCCAATTGATTTGTGTGGTTGGTTGCTATTATATCAGTGATAACAACTGGGGTTTAGTGTTGGAAATACTTTGAGTTTGAATATCAATGTAAATTTATTTTTGTGTTTATAACTTGATTCTATTTTTATCGAGTAGTATTTGATTTTATATATGTGCATGTACATATAATTGAAATAATCAAGGAATCAGTTTTCAGTATTGTCAAGAATTTTCACAACGAAACATCGTTTATAATAAATGCCTTTTATATAAAGAACTAACCATCCGTTATTTAACAGTTGGCATCAAGTGTATTTCAATTCAAATACATTTGCTTTTTCAAATATACTCACATGTTTATTATGAATTCCGACGTAGCTATGAAATTTTCGAAGTTCGGGACAAGGCGAATCTACTACAGGTGCCCGCATACCAATTCGCTTCAGCATTTTTCCACGATTTTATCTTCTGAGTTGTCAAAGCCGATAGAAAACGACAACAAAACTTGTGACGTCTCGAGAGAAAATGTTGAAGCGAATTGAATTGCGACCACCTATACTAGATTCGCCTTGGTTCGGGAGATTGGTGTTATGAATTCCGAATGAAACGTACCTTTTGCGTTTTTTTTTTCTTACCAAAAATTTGTACGCACTCTTACTGTCGGGAAAATAGGAAAATTTGTTGAAAATAAGAACAAATTAAAAATATGTTTTTAAATTGAATGGAAACTATTTTTAAGTAGTTATAAAATTATATTCCTTTAATAATTAATTGGTATATTTTAAAATAATTATTGGTTTTGCCATGATTTAAAACAACAAAAAAGTAACACAAAGTAACTGCTGATTTTACGTGTTGAAAAAATCGCTTCATATACACCATTTGCAACAGCTGATAGATTGTTTGGAAAATAATTAACCATATAAACAAACAAAAAGAAAAAAAAAAACAGCTTTTATGTATGGAATTAAATGTGTGTACCAGATCTAAATCGAACTGTGCAGATTTGTTCAGCAGGAAGTTTTTAATAAAACTGAACGGAAAATTACATACATATGTACATATTTTCATAATTGGTGATTTGTTTTAACAACTTGCGCCTTGTAATCCAAATCAAGGGAATTTTCACCATCCCTCAAGACTTTGCACTCTATTCGCTAACAGCTTTTGTTTTAACATTCCTCTTCCGTCACTAAAAAGGGCGAATTCATTGTGTTTCGTTGTAATATTTTTTTTAAATTTGAGAATGTCTGCTGGAATGTTCCGACAGCTGTCAAAAGAAAGCTCGTGCTGCAGCTTATATTACCTGTGATTACACATTCTGCACAAGTTTATAGCATGCTTGACTCACAGTCGCTGCACAAACTTGAAGTAGCTTTCAATAGCGCAACACGCTATGTTTATGGTGTATCCCGCTTTACTAGTGCCTCGTCATGGCGAAATATGATCTTAGGTTGTGAGTTAAAAGATTTTCTATCCATAAGAAACACGAATTGTTGTATAAAAAAACTCCAAACTATTTGTATGAAAAACTCATGTTTGGCACCTCCGCACGAAGTATAACACTCATAACACCCATACATATGCGCCTCAACACATCCAGATTTTTTTTCATTAATGCTATTAAACTATGGAACAGTCTACCACCACATATTAAACTCATACAGGGAAAACAGTTTTACTGAAGCACTTTTTAATTTATACTCTAATAAATAAAGCTTAAACATTGTTTGACATATCCATGTACATATATTAATATTCAATCAATTATATTCAATTAATAACACATACTCCCATATTGACATTTACATGTGTTTACCACATATTAATCAACTTTGTTTTTATGGTTATTAAGTTCGCTTGTTACTGTAAACTAACTATGTATGTATTTTTAGAATTATAATATAAATATACATACATACATATGTATCTCTTTATTGTTATATATCGTCACATTAAAGACCAAACAAGCTATCAGCAAATTTTTCAAAATTGAGTTTTTTATTTAATATTATTCCCTGTATCATAAAGCATATGTATGCAAAATTTTAAACTTCTAATATTAGAAATAACCAAGCTATTACCAAATTACCAAATACCCTATCAGCAAGTGTACAATTTTCTGAAACCAAATAACCTATCAGCACTCACGCTAAAGAAATCAGAGTAATCATTTATTTGAATTTTTTTTTTTTTTTTTTTTTTTTTGAAACACAGTTACTTTTGATTTGTTGTTGTTTGTGTTTTATTACATTTTATTTATTATTAGAAGTGAAAGGAACATAAAAAAGTGTTAGAACGCTATAAAATGTATTCCATAAATGAAAATAATCTTGAGGCAGATATGCAAGTTCCTAAAAAAGTCAACAAAAAAGAAGAAAGAAAGAAAAATCGTATGAACAGTAAAGAATATGAAGGTTTTTTAAAAGGCAAAATCCATATCCACTTACTGTTCATCACTTATACCTACCATGATTATTTCCAGGATTATGAAAATCTTCCAATGTGATACACTTCTATCCGTCCTGGTAATTTCTTTTATTTTATTGCCATTTAACTTCATTCTACCTAAATAAAATTATTTTTTTAGGAAAAAGGATTGGAGACCCTAAAGTCAACATGATTCGTGTTTTGGCGTACGATCCAACAGGATCTATACATTACAAAATCAATATTAAAGACAATTATCAGCTTTTACCACAAAGATCTGCTACACGTTTTGAAATTCGTCGTCCCAAGTTATTACGTTCTGAAAGGTTAAAAATCTCCAAAAAGAAATGGCAACATTTACAAGATTTAAAAACTTTGCTTCCGGCAGACTGCCATTAATTTTATGATAACATACCTTTTGAATAATTTTTTTGCGGTTGCTTTATTTAATGAAATGTTTTCTTTTTATTTAATTTAATTAATTTAACTTTTTATTTAGTTAATAACATTTCAATAAATAAAAAAGTAGATTTTT
This sequence comes from Sturmia bella, assembly GCA_963662145.1. Taxonomy (NCBI): domain Eukaryota; kingdom Metazoa; phylum Arthropoda; class Insecta; order Diptera; family Tachinidae; genus Sturmia; species Sturmia bella. Next base: position 88,826,048 of record OY759168.1, on the reverse strand, counting down.
TTGTAAAACCACCTATAATTTTATTTAAAAATCAAAAACTTTAGGAAAATTAAAAAAATTCTATTTTAAAAGGCCGTGACGTACTAAATGAAGAGGAAAATAAATCATCAAAAATCATGATAAAAGTTTAATTTTGTTGCATAGTGTAATTTAAGCAAACATTAAGCACTTTTTGTTTAAACAAGTAAGAGAAACTTTAAGTATTATTATTTAATGTAAATAATAATCATGTGTTCAAAGGAATGCCTAATTATTCATACTAATTAGTATTGCTGATAGGTTGTTTGGTTTCAGGTTTTTACAATTCCAAATAACCTAAGCGCCATATCATAAGCTGTGTTTAGAAAAACAAAGCTTTCTCAACCGATATATACTTCTGGTTTCATTTTAATCATAATATATAATTTTCGGTTCAATATTGCAAATAGTTCCAATTTTATAACGTCTTTTCTCTCTCCTGTAAACTTTTGAAAACTGCTGATAGATAGGTTGTTTGGTCTCTAAGGTGACGATATGTAAGTTATATTTTCTTTATGCCCTATGGGTGAATAACAGTATTAAAGAACTATAAAAGAATTATATTGTTTCAAAATAAATAAATAAATAAAATTAGTTAGAAATTAGTAAATTAGTAAATATTTTTAACAATCCTTAGAATGTAAACAAAAAACATCTGTTTCTCATTTAAAAAGTTGGTTGTACTAATTCGAACTTAGGTCAAGAGGATGGCAACACTAACTTCGAATCCGTTGGAATTCATAATACCTTTTTGTACGAATTCGTGACGGAGAGTGATTGATGTTCACTCAGTTTAAGTTTAAATAAAAAAAATGAAAAACAAAAGAAGCAAATTCAAAGAAAACAAGCGACAAATGAAAATGTTATTCTCTTTATACGTCCAAGGTATTTTTATTTGCTCCGACTTGTGTAAAATAAGAAACAACAAAGCTACAAAATGTAGCTGTTATTTCCAAGTGTCTTTAAAGCATTTAAAATATTTAAAGCATTTGATTATGGATTAACGCTTCAACATATGTACGCAGATACAAATTAATGAGTTTTCGTTTGATTTTGGTTTACAATTTGTATTTATTTGCACCTAAAATTGAAAAAAAAAAAAAAATATTGGTGCTTATTCGGGAACAAAATGTCAAGAGTACAAACAAATTGTTTTTATGTTTCGGACAAAATTTACCGTTTACTGGTGAAAGAGATACGCGTGACCAACTACCTCGTTAATTTTATTCTTGCGATGTAGGGAAAACACAAACAATTCTTCATATTTTGTTTTTGTTTGCCAAGGAAAGTTTCACCTCTTCGGCGCGTTTTTCAGAATAGCCACCATTGTTTCAACTACATGTTATTTTATTTAACCGTATATATATATATATATATATATATATATATATATATATATATATATATATATATATATATATATATATATATATATATATATATATATATATATATATATATATATATATATATAAATATATCCTAGGTTAGGTTAGGTTGATTGGAGGGGTTTGCTTGCCCATGTCTTGTGACATACACCTAAGCGAGTATAGGCTTAGGTTGATTCATAGGTCTATAGGAACTCCGTCTCGTTCACAAATTTCCTTAATTTTCTCCAGCCTATGCCCCGTAATTGGGTCATGTCTGGTCAGGAGTCTCTCCCAAGATGTCGGGATCGTATTTTTGAGAAGGCGGGACACTGGCATAAATAGTGATCTAGTGTCTCGTTTTCCTCCCCACATGATCTACATTCATCTCCTCCCGCTATTCCTATGCGGTTAAGATGTGTCAGTAGTTGAGAGTGGCTTGTCAGAACTCCCATCAATTTGGATTAACCCGGGCTTGCTAAGTCTTAGCAATCGTTTTTTCCTCATCTAGATCCCCCCATAGAATTCTTGCAGCGATTCCCACGGTTTCGTTATTCCAGAGAGTTAAATGGGCTCTATTTGCTCAGTTCTTGGTTTCGCGCATACCAAGCTTATGTTACTTAACTGTCTTGCTCTTGAAGCAAGTGATTCTATTATTACCGCATGCCCTGACACCCATATGATGCGCAGTTCACCATGAGACGAGTAACGGTTAATAGCGTTTTTGCAATCCCAAACTGTTCGTGATTTAATCCTCTCAGCTGAGATGGCTCTAATGGCTATTTGACTATTCGTAAATAAAGGGTGTTTTTTTCGATGTATAGAACTTTAAGTTGGCATAACTGACGACCGATTTATTCTCAGTTTGACTTCGCAATTCATCATGAATAGACTCACGCCTGAACAACGCTTACAAATAGTGCAATTTTAGTGCAAAACGATATTGCCGTTGTTTCCGATTTTCATAAGCGAATTTTGTTTAGCGATGAAGCGCACTTCTGCTGGAATGGCTACGCCAACAAACAAAACTGCCGCATTTGGAGTGAAGCTAGTGCTCAAGTGTATGTCGAAACACCGTCACATCCAGAAAACCAGACTGCGCTTTGTGGGCTGGTGGAATCAGTGGTCCGTACTTCTTCCAAAACGATGATGGCCAGAACGTTACAGTCAATGGTGATCGGTATAGAGCCATGATTACACGACCTTTTTCATTTCTGAATTGAATAACCATGATGTCCAGGAGATGTGGTTTCAACAAGACAACGCAACATGTCACACAGCTCGTGCCACAATCGATTTATTGAAAGACACGTTTGGTGACCGCCTAATTTCACGTTTTGGTCCTGTGAATTGGCCTCCAAAGTCTTGTGATTTAACACTGCAAGACTACTTTCTGTGGGACTATGTAAAGCCATTGGTCTATGCGGATAAGCCATAAACGCTTGACCATTTGGAAGACAACATTCGCCGAAAATTGGACGTCCAGATTGGACTACATCCGCGCCAGCCGTGGCGGTCATATGCCAGAAATCATATTTAAAATGTAATGCCACAAGATTATCTTTCGGATAAATAAAATTCATGTCAATCGAATAATCCATCGTTGTTTTATTGCAACTTAAAGTTCTATACATCGAAAAAAAAAACACCCTTTACATATACAGGTATAATACTTGGAAAACGTTTATTACAGCATTTTCAGTTTAAATTGAACCTTTTTCAAAATAAATGAAACCTTTTTCAAAATGAACGAAACCTTTTTCAGATTAAACGATTTTTTTTTTTTTTTAATTAAACGAAACCTTTTTCAAGATAAATGAAACTCTTTTCAGAATAAATTAAACTTTATTCAAATTAAATTAAACGAGTTTTAGAATTTGTAATAATAAAAAATAAAAAACAGCTGGTAAGTTTTTTTTAAGTACGTTGTTGTATTCGAATGATGATAAATAAATAAGAAAATCGGCAAGCTATCCGATAAATTATGTTGCTTTTTTTAAAAAAATTTTTATTGGCCAGACGTAAGATTTTTTAAGCTGTTTAAACAAATGTGGAAGCAAGTGAAATTGTAAAAAGTTTAGAAAATAATAAATTGTTTTGTAAAAATTATTAAAATGAGTAGCAAAAGTGATAAAAGGACTCCCAATTTCACTGCCACAGAAGTTGATTACAAAAACATGTGCAATTTTCTTCATTTGCAGAACAAAACAAACTGTCAAAATCATATGGCAGTACGAAAAACTTAAATCGATTTTAAATGGGCACGGCAGGCCGTTTAAGTTTGATTTAAATAGCAATTGCTTTTAATCAAATTTAAATTGAAATGGCATTTAAAATCCAAGTCAAAAATTGGGGGTAAGCGTATTTAAAAAAGCATATGTATTTGAATTTAAATACACTTGATGCTAATCCCTAATGCTTAATACCCCAGGTACTCAAGTTTGATTTATCTTATTTGCAAAGATTATACTATTTCGTGAGAATTTTTCTCATAAGAGAAACAAATATTGCATTTGTTAAGAGAAGCTTGGCGTAGAGAAAATTAATGAAAAATAGAGAGAGTATTTAAATATTTTTTATTTCTAGTCGGGCTAAAGCCTAATAACAACTCCTTCTATTTTGTGATAATGTGCAAACCTGCTTTTACTCGTAACGATATTTTACATGATGTTTCTTTACACCCATCTTGTAAATGATTGTTTTTTTTACAAGCGTTTTATACCATGTTCATACATGCGCTTTTATTGAGGTAATCGCAATAAAGTCCATTATTGAGCTCAATATTCCATACAAAAAGTCAATAAAGTTATTGCTCAATAAACTCTATATTGCTTTGAATATTGAGAAAAAGATGGAACACAACACTGTAAAAGATGTGTTTAATAAGCAAAAGTATACAATGCGAAATGAATGACGTGATAAATGTAAACAAAACAAAATAATAAAAAATAAAAATAAATACAATAAAAATAAAAACATTGCAGCATTTCCAAATTTTTATTTCTCTTTCTTTTTATTATTGCCGCTTTGGAGTCATAACATGAACGCACTACTTGTACAAGTTCCATATTTTTATTGTACAACACTAAAATCTTTTTAATAAAATGCAGTTTTTCTTCCATTTTTCTTATTGGAAAATATTTTTCACTTTTTCTTTCTCACTACCAAAACAAAAACAACAACTTTTTTTCAGCTGTCAGATACTAATTGAGCTCAATATTTGTATGTATGAACGCTAAAAATATTATGTCAATAAACTGAATATTATCTCAATTAGAAATATATGTATGAACAAGGTATTAAATTGAAAAACTAATTTGTTATACACGTGTACAAAATATTTACTTTTTGTTTTTCTTTTTATTTACTTGCAGTCTGTTGAAGGAGAAAATCACGAGAAAGCTGTTGAACTTCTAAAACAAGCAGTTGGATCAGTGAAGCTTGTTGTACGGTACACTCCAAAGGTTTTGGAAGAAATGGAAATGCGTTTTGACAAACAACGCACTACACGTCGTAGGCAGTAAAATGAAATTCATATTTTAATGTCTCAATAAATTCTCTGACGAAAATAACTCACTGCAGTCGTGCTGAATGACAATTATGCAACTCTACCTTTAAATCTTAAATAAAATTCAAGTTCACAAATCTGTATTGCATAATGTTTTGTAAGGAGCTTTCTGAGTCTGGAATATCATATTTCACCAAATTGACGACGCATGTTTTTGTATTTATTTACTTAGTGGAGTTGTTGTTCGGCTTCAGTCGTGGGTATGCGCAGTGTTGTGCGCAAGTGTTGAGGTGAAGTAACAAAGCCTGCTTTGATCGCGTCGACGCTTTTCATGCCTTTTACGCGTTTGATGCGTTTCACACTGCAAGTGTGAAAAGCTTCGTACGCGCCATATTTTTTTGTTTTGGTCAGCTGTTTTGCAAATATTTTAAACATACAAAGCAAATTTTAACAAAATGGAAAGTGAAATTGAAATTTTAAAAGAATTAATGGAGTTTATAAACATTGTTATTTGTGCGATAAGGGCTTACGAAAGGCTCCAAAATAAAACTAGGCAGTGATGATACTCAGTACACAAACGCAATCGACAAATCGAATCCAAATTTGGTTAATGAAAAAAGTGTTGTAAAAAACAATTGAAAGTTGTTTTATTCGTGATAATGTTTATAAAATTAAAAAAAAAACTTTTCTTTATTAAAAACGTTTTTTTTTTTTGCAAAAGATTTTATAAATTATTTTACGACATAAAAGGTATTTTTCGATAACGTTGAGAGTAGGCACATCATTGGTTATTAAAAACAGCTGACATTTTCTCATGACGCTTGTGACGCGTATAAAAGTAGATCTACTTTATGCGTTCTACGCTTTGTGCTCTGTAACTTGTCACATACAAATGCACTGAGTCTACTTTTATGACAACCGCGTGAAACGCGTAGAAAGCGTACTGTGTAACTTCAGCTTAAGCGTACACATAAGTTTCTCATTATATTTGTAGTTTTCTCAGTTCAAGGCAGCTTGATACCAGGTAGCCTTACAGGCCCAGCTGACTGCTGCTTTTAGCTTGTATAACTGTCAAAATACACAACACAAACACACATACATACGCGAACAAACGGTTGGCAGTAATACAGTTTTTCTACCAACAAAATACATGCAGTGTTTGTTGTAGTTATGCGATTACCTGGTATCAATCTGCCTTGTCTCAGTTTTAATTTTCCGGCCTATAAAGCAGTGTTCCTCAAACTAATACTGTGACAGTTGTCTTCTCTTCTCTTCTTTTTTTTTTTTTTTTTTGTAACGATGTGAAACACAACCCAACAAATATTTACCAATTTAAAATTCAGTCATCGGCTGAACCTCGATGGGTGCACACAAGGGCGTAGCTTGTATTAGTTTTTTGTTAATGGTTCAATTAAAATTATCATTGAAAATCCTTGTTAACTTCTTACAAGCAATTAATAATTTCAAATGCAAATGTAAAAAAATATAATTTAATTATTTTCTATAGCATTTTTAGTCTGTTTTGCAAACAAAAGCTTTTGCGCTTCGCAATAGAAAACACATTCTAAACTCATATAATCTATTGTGTTTTAGCTTTAATGGTCAATTTATATTACTATTAGATTTGGCATATAAAAACCAAAATGAGACGATGCGTTTCGGTTGTTTTTCACGTCCGTCAGTTGAAGTTTGTTGTTGCCGAATTTCGGTTTTCGTACTCTTCAATATTTTAAGCCGTTTTTGAGTTAAGGGAATATATGTATGTTGTCCTGCCACTTCCACTTTTAAAATAACGGTATATCTCAAAAACAAGAGCTAACCTAAAAATACGGTTAACATCACTGAATTCAGCGCTCCCGAATTAGCTTTACCCACTGGGTGCCCCGTCTGTCGGAAAAAAAAGTTTCAAATTCAAAGCACAATGTAGCCATACCCAAGCCAAACAAAGACTCATGAAAACCAACATCTTACAGGCCAATCAGTCTACTACCACTATTGTCAAAGCTCTTTGAAAAACTTTTTTAAACGTATTGAGTCCATTCTCTTAGAAAGGCAGCTGATCCCCGATCACCAATTTGGATTTAGACGAAAGCCCTCTACTATCCAAAAAATACATTCAGCCCAATCATGAATGATAATTCCGTGAGAGTTTTTTCTCTTTTCCCATTCCTCTTATTATAAACAAAACTTTCATGACAAATTTTTTTTGTCACCCCTGTTTTACCAAAATCGAAAGGGAAAAATATTTTTCGGGAAAAAAGTAGGTATTCTAAAAACATATGTTCTTTGCTTTTCCGCAAAAAAATTTTCACTTCATATTAAACGAGGAGCTGCCAAAGAAATGTAAGTATTTTTAATAAAAAATATTTAATTTAATTAACAAAATTAATTTTTGTCAGGTCGAAAACCACAAACAAACAGCAAAGCCCTCTACTATCCAAAAAATGCATTGAGTAACGACTAAAATAGTGGCTCATATTGATAAAAAAAAGTTCTGTATTGCAACATACCTCGATGTCGCAAAGGCTTTTGATAGTGTGTGGCGCAAAGATCTCCTCAATGCGAATTAGCTACAGGTTGTCGCAATTCAATTCGCTTCAACATTTTCTCTCGAGATGTCATACGTTTTGTTGTCGTTTGCTATTAGCAAGGCGAATCAAGTACAGGTGGTCGCAATTCAATTCGCTTCAACATTTTCTCTCGAGACGTCACAAGTTTTGTTGTCGTTTTCTATCGGCTTTGACAACTCAGAAGATAAATTCGTGGAAAAATGCTGAAGCGAATTGGTATGCGGGCACCTGTAATGGATTCGCCTTGGCTATTAGCTTTGACAACTCAGGAGATAAAATCGTGGAAAAATGTTGAAGCGAATTGGGATGCGGACACCTGTAATGGATTCGCCTTGGATCTCCTCCACAAACTAAAAACTCAATCACCAAAAGATTTCTATCTAATACAACAAAGCTATTTACAAGACCGATTTTTCTATGTCAAATACAAAGACAAATGTTCAGACATTTTCTCTATGAGAGCTGGGGTACCGCAAGGCAGTATCCTCGGCCCAATGCTGAACCTCCTGTTTGCATGTGATATTTCAATTCCTACGTCAAATAACAATATTATAGCTAAGTTTGCTGATGACACTGCTTTACCATCATCTCACGAAAACGCTAAATGTACTATATACAACTTACAACAACCATCCAATAGCAGGTGTAATAAAAAGGGGATAGTAAATAGACTCCATATATGCATGTACAGTGGTGGCCACAAATTTAAAACAATCGGGGGTAAATAACGCTAAACATCAAAATTAAAATAGCCATATCTTTTGATCGAAATAGAGTCTTGCCAAAAACTAAATAGCGTTTTGCAGGTAATTTATCGGCCTTTTATTTTCATCCAACTAGTACACTGTTATGTAAGTAACAAAGGAGCTACAGGGTAGAACTTAAAAGTCATATTATTTTAAGACATTTTTACATATTGGCTTATAAATATTTATGTCTCGATTTTTATCGAGCTCCTAGTTTTGTGTTTTTAGTATTCATATAAGTTATCAATTTCAGCTGTAACATAACATTTTTTTTTGACGAACAAAAAAGTTACAGCGCAGCATTATGTTGCTAGATAACCCCGATTTTCAGGTTCTTTGATTATGGACCTTCAACAATTTTCTCAACCAATAAAATATTTCATTTCCCATTTTTTGTTTGTTAATGCATGCAAATATATATAAAATAATACACTATAAAATATTTCCGTTAAACAAAAAATTTTACGGTCAAAAATTAAAAGGTCTTATAAAGCACAAAAAATATTTTATGACTAAATGTAATGTCCGAGATTAATACTAAAAATACAAAATTAAGAGCTCGATAAAAATCGAGATATAAATATTGATGAGCTACTATATAAAAAATGTATTAAAATGATAAGATTTTCCAGCTCTACCCTCGTAACTGATTTATTATTTGCATAATCTGGTCTTGGTTGGAGGAGAATAAGATATATATAAATTATCAGCAAACCACTTGTTAGCTTTTGGCAATATTCTATTTCGATCAAAAGATATGTCTAATTTAATTTTGATGTTTAGTGTTAATTACCCCCGATTGTTTTAATTTTGTGGCCTTCACTGTATATACTATGTATGTATATAAAACACGATGTGTGTATGTATGTAACGTATGGATTCGAAAACAGCTGGGCAAATTTTGATGAAATTTTCAGGGAATCTTCAGGCGGGTGACAATGTGAATTCTGATTTTCGGTCTGTGGGCGGATGGGCGTGGAAAAATCTGATTTTCGTATTGCACCACCAATGACATCTTCTCTTATATGTATATAAAAGTGAATGTGTGTTTGTTTGTTGCTTATAGACAGCTAAGCTTGAAATTTCTACAGTATATCTCTGCATGTCTGGGAGGAACTGTAGGCTGTGTGAATTTTAAAAATTCCAATCGCAAAGGGGCAAAAGAGCGTAAAATCGGTAACTCAATACCTCGAGGCTTAGCAAAGGGAGCACAAAAATTTAAAAAGGACACTAAAATTAATTGGATAGGTGTTTGGTACTTTTTTGAAGTTTTGAATTTTAAGGGGAAAATAAATCAGCATTTCAGTACTTTTTTCCAATTGCATTTATGTAGAAGAGGAATGGGAGCGGGAAAAATGTAAAAACTAATTTTACTTTTTATTTTTTAATTTAAACACGTAAAAGGTAAAATCGGTAGCTCAATTTCTCTGGACTTAGCAAAGGTAGCACAAAAATTTAAAAAGGAACTGGAAGCACACAAAAGCAAAATAGCAACAAGTGATTGATTTTGACGTTTGTGTTCGCAGTGCTAACGACATGATCGATATAGAGGAATCGGATTTTGTATGAAAACATTTACGTCTTTTCGATCGAGTCATCGTTCGAATTAAAGAACGTCAAAGAGGAACCCAAGTTTCTGCTATTTTTCCCTTATGGAAATCTAAACTTCCAAAAAAAAAAAAAAAAAACGGCAGACAAATAAGTAATTAGCAAACTTTTCGTATAATGAATAATGCTCTAAGGCAGAGGTGCCCACGGCCTATACGCTTGGTACGCTTTTGTTTTTGTAAAACCGCGGAGAATTGGCTGAGCATTCTAATATGTATACACAACTTTTTGTATGAAATACACACATACACACATACCCCAAGTTCAAAGCAACAACACTTTCATATGCACAGCAATACGAACGCAGGCTTTGTTGGCACACATTTGTGCGAAGCGTGAATTTTGTTGTTTTTTGTTTTTTTGTTTTCATGATTTTGTTGTTTTTTTTTAATGATTTCGTGAGTATGAAACACTTGAAGAAATAATTTTGTGTTATTAGTTTCAACTGTACAGTTTATTTTGTAGAATGAATCCCACGTGGGAAACCGACTTTTGTTCACTAAAAAATTTGAAAAACGAGCACAATGTATGATTTGCTTTCAAATAATCAAGACGATTAGTAAATATGATTTGGAAAGGCATTTTAATACAGTACATACATTTTGTGAAAATGAAATTTAATTTTTTTCCCAGTGTACCTAATGAAATATTTCTGTTTTTCTTTGTGTGCGTCAATAAAGTGTATACGTATTGGTGTTTACGCTTCCATAAGAAGATTTTGGGCACCACTGCTCTAAGGCTTTAGCAAAAATTTATATGCGACTTAGTATAAGGGTTAAGTTTGAATTATTTAACTTCCTGAATTTCTTAGATGTTTTCCATTTCTGAGATCTGTCGATTTCAAGTATGCTGGTTGGTATGTTCGCTTACAACAAACTTTTCCACTCAAGAAGCGAATAAGCAGTCAGTAAAGTTCATTAAAACATGCTTAACCCATTAAAACAAGTTGGTAATTTTTTTACTGATGCAGTTAACGAGCGAAAAATGTTTTATAATTTCTTCAGCATTCTATTTTGTTAACGCTTTCTCGAAAATGGTAAAAGCAATTTTATTAGAAAATTCAAGATAATGAATGTCGATGTGATCTTCTGGTAATAATTTACTTGGGGCTTTTAGATTTCAATTATTTTCAATTATATTTATTGGGTTTTAGTGAATCAATTTATTAAACGTGTAACGTTATGCAGCTTAATTAATAACATCAGTCAGAATGCTGTTGCAAAGCAATACTGTTGCCTGCCTCGATTGAAATATTATGGGTAGAAGAAGATGATGATGTCGAAGAAGAATCGACAATATTTGTGTTGTTAAAAGCATTTAAATGGTGCAATGTAGCTGCCATTGCTCTGGCACTTGTACTTGCCTCAATTTGAGCACCATCACTGTTTTCATTATCATTATTAGCAGTTAATAACAAACTGGTCCTATTTGAGGACCCTGCTGAAATCATTATAGGAGCACTCGATGCTGCAGACGTCGCTACAGAATTTTGCTGTGTTTGTGTGTTCTCACTTTGCGGTGTGTCTTGTTGCCGTCTTCGATGTGATTCATCGTCGCTTTGATAGACTTCATCTTCAGAATTTTCAATGCTGGAAATGGGTGAAACACGGGGTCGGGGCTAAATAAGAAAAATACAGCATTTTAATTGAATTCTTTGATAGGATACTTTGTAATTTACTCTGTTATTATATGCTTTGTTAACTCGAAGAAATCGCTCCTCTTTAATTCTTGACAATCGCATCAAAAGATCATAATGCTGTTCTACGCGTCGCAAACATGTTGTACATATGGTCTTGGGTAACGGATCAGTTGGCGAGATCTACATTTATTAGTTTTTGCATTAAGCATATAGTTTACAAAATCTAATCTTATTATTTTACCGTGATTGGTAAATAGCCATTTATCTTTTCAACCAGACAGAGGCGCTGCCCTTGATCGCCGTAAATGTGAATTACTATTCGATGCATTTCCGAGCATAGACGACATAGAAATCCTGATATACATGCTTTGTCGATGCTCCCCATAATTGCCTTTTGTTAGTTCAAAATTTGCTTGTCTATAAGTTTCCTACTCTTACTTTTTTTCTTGGAAAATTTGTTCTTATAGAAATTTTACTCTACTGCCAGACTGGAAGAAAGAAAAATAAAAAAAAACAATTGGAAGGATGAAAATATACCCACATACTACGTGCATATCTATATGTACATACATACATACATATATGTACATAGGTATAAAACTTTAGTAATACAGATCAGCTAGTTGAACGCTCAACTCCTTTTCCTTGCAGTGAGTACTTAATTATCGTTTACAAACAAACCTTTTCTTAGCTAAGGCTTGCTCAACAAAAACAAACATTTATTTTCTTTATTTTCTGAAATTTTCAATTTCTGAAGTAATATCCTTTTCTGCCAATATACAAATAACTTGATTTCACTAAACGTACTGCAGATAATGTTGCCAGCTGGGTGAATGTGAAAAAGGGTGGTAAGAGCGTATTCAACTCAAAATGTAAACTAAAATCCACCAACTAAGGGGAACAAACTTGTGCTCATATTGGGATTATAATTATTTAAAAATTCCATAATATTTTTTTTCAATTCTACAGTTTTTGTTTTGGATAAAATGGAAATGACAATGGAACAAAATGTAATTTTGTAGCTAATATTTGAGGTCGCTGATTTCAAATCTGAGCTCTGTTTTTGTTATAGAAAACTGAAAAGCAATCATAGAATTGTATATTAATATTGTTTTTTGGTTGCAAAACTTTTAGTCGTCTCTGAGCAATCATTGAAATAAGTTGTATTCTGATTCTTAAGTATTATTATAATAAATTGTTATAAAACCAAAAGCCAAAAAATAGTGTTGGTATTCCGCAGTTTAACGGTTGCGGTTATGCTGAATGGCAGTTTCGTGTCAAAATACAATTTGAAAATTTGAATTTGGTGGAAGTTTTAACGGGCGATCCACCAACAACTGCTTCGCTTGTTGGTGGATTGACGGAATTTAAGAAACGCGACAGAAGAGCAAGAGACAAACTGGTTTCATTTGTAAGTAATGATTGTCCGGGATACATCAGAGAAAAGAATTCTGCCAAAGAGATGTGGGAAGCCTCCAGAACGTATTCGCAAACAAGTCAATAGTAAATCAAGTTTTAATTAGAAAGCAGATAGTGAACTTGCAAATGAAAGGAGATGAATCGGTATTAGAGCATTTACTGAAATTCGAGAGTCTGGTAAGGAATTTGAGGATGGCTGGAGCAAATATAGAAGAAATCGATGTCCTTACGCAATTGTTTATGACGCTGCCTGACAAGTTTGACCCTTTAGTTACCGCTTTGCAATATTCTGCAGAAGAATCCAAGCTGAACTAGAATTTGCTGAAGGAGCGGTTATTACTTGAGGAATCAAAATATTCAAATCGAATAGAGGTAGAGGGACATACAAAGACTGCTTTATGACGCTGCCTGACAAATTTGACCCTTTAGTTACCGCTTTGCAGAATATAGAAGAGTCCAAGCTGAACTAGAAATTGTTGAAGGAGCGGTTATTACTTGAGGAATCAAAATATTCAAATCGAATGGAGGTAGAGGGACATACAAAGACTGCTTTCATAGGGAAGAAAATTATTAAGAAAAAATTTCAAGGTCGTTGCTATAAATGCAATAAGTTTGGCCACAAAGCCGTCGACAGTGTGAAGCACGTTTTGCAAAAAGGCGCTAAGAACTCTAACAACATTTGCTTTATGGCTGATTCCAATAAATCAGACAGCGGTAAGTCATCTCTAAAACTTAAGCTTGATTCTGGAGCTAGCGAACATTTGGTGAAAGAAAAATGGTACTTTATTAAAGTAAATAAGCTAGTAAAAGCCTATCGAAATTAAAGTTGCCAAAGATGATCAATTCCTAATTGCCAAACAATATAGAGTTTTTACTGCAAAGAGCAACAAGGGTGTTGATGTAACGTTTCAAGATGTTTTATACGTACCAGACCTGAGAGACAAATTGCTGTCTGTTAAAAAGATGACTGCAGCAGGTATAGAAGTCAGATTCTGCAAAAACAAAGCTTTTATTTTGAGAGACAATAAATTGATTGCAACTGGATACTTAAATAATAAGTAAGTTTCAACATTGATTGAGATGAACCAGCTGTGGCACAAGCGCTTTGGTCACATTGGCCAATCGCCCTTCTGTGATTTAATAAACAAGAATATGGTTTGTGGGATTAATCTTAAACCAGAAAACATTGATTTTTGCGACATTTGTGTCCAGGGAATAAAACGCGTGAAAGAGCAACTCGTCCGCTGGAAAGGATACATTCAGACGTGTGTGGCCCAATAAATCCTGTTGCTTGGAACAGGTCGAAATATTTTGTCTCATTTATTGATGACTTTACACATTTTTCGGTCATATACACAATAAAAAATAACTCAGATGTGTTTGAATGCTTTAAAGAATATGAGGCGATGGTAACTGCTAAATTTCAGAAGTCAATTTCAAAGCTTACCATAGATCAAGGCTGAGAACATGGATCAAAAGAAGAAAAGTTTTGGTACAAACAAAAAGGAATTCAAGTAGAAGAAACGATTGCATACTCTCCCCAGCGAAATGGTGTGGCGGAGCGTTTTAACAGAACGCTAGTAGAAAAAATTAGAACAATGCTATTTCAATCAAGTATGCCTAAGAATATGTAGAATGAAGCTGCTGTAACTGGAGTTTATCTGATGAATCGAAGCCCAACTACAGCGGTTCTAAAAGTAGCTACACCTGCAGAAATGTGGTATGGGCGTAAACCAGTTGTAAGCTCCCTTAAAATATTTGATTGTACAGCATATGCATGGGTACGGAAGCAAAAACGAGGAAAACTTGATACTAAGAGCAAAAAACTAGTAATGATCGGTTACGTTCCTAACGGCTACAAGTTATGGGACGTAGGATTGAGAAAGATTATAACATCAAGAGACGTCCAGTTTGATGAAACAAATTTTCCGTACTCCAAAGAGCAGAAAAATTATACTCCTACAACTATTATACGAAGTAACATGCAAGAAGGGGATGAAAGTGATGAAAGCAATAACAAAAGAATTACAATGCCTGTTACCATAAATGATGAAAGTAATATTGATCTAGAAAATTCATGCAGTAATAGATCAGAAGAAACTGATACTCTAACTTCCGATGAATATAGAAATGAAAATCACGAGCAGCAGGCACAGGGGTCCCATGAGCAGCAGGCACTAAGAAGAAGTCCAAGAGAAACAAGAGTTCCTGGTAAATTCCATGGATGTCCCATCTCAATTTTCTGACATTTCTGTTCGTTGTGATGCTGCTGAATGGCATAAAGAAATTAAAGAAGAATTGAAGTCCATGTAGTCTAATAATTTATGGCAACTGGTCGATCGGAACAATAATATGAAATTTCTAAAATCAAAATGGATTTTCAGAATAAAGTATGATGAAGATGGCAATCCTTTTCGTTATAAAGCTTGCTTGGTTGTCAAAGGGTTTCTGCAACGAAAAGGAATCGATTATCAAGAAACGTATGCACCTGTGGCTAAGCTGTCCACTGTTCGTGTAATATTAGCTATAGCTGCTAAGCGAAACTTAAACCTATATCAAGTTGATGTTAAGACAGCTTTTCTAAATGGAAGTCCGAAAGAACAAATACATATGGAAATACCAGATGGGGTCGAAGCAGGAAAGAATATGGTCTGCCTCCTTCAAAAATCTCTTTACGGATTGAAGCAAGCCCCAAAATGTTAGAATGATACTCTAAATCAGGGGTGCCCAAAACCTTCTTATGGAAGCGTAAACACCAATACGTATACACTATATTGACGCACACAAGGAAAAACAGAAATATTTCATTACGTACACTGGGAAAAAAATTAAATTTCATTTTCACAAAATTTATGTACTGTATTAAAATGCCTTTCCAAATCATATTTACTAATCGTCTTGATTATTTGAAGGCAATTCATACATTGTGCTCGATTTTCAAAATTTTTAGCGAAAAAAAGTCGGTTTCCTACGTGTCATTCATTCTACAAAATAAACTGTACAGTTGAAACTAGTAACACAAAATTATTTCTTCAAGTGTTTCATACTCACGAAATCATTAAAAAAAAACAACAAAATCATGAAAAGAAAAAAAAACAACAAAATTTACGCTTGGCATCAATGTGTACCAACAAAGCCTGCGTTCGTATTGCTGTGCATATGAAAGTGTTGTTGCTTTGAACTTGGGATATATGTGTATGTGTGTATTTCATACAAAGAGTTGTGTATACATATTAGAATGTTCAGCCAATGCTTCGCGCTTTTACAAAAACAAAAGCGTACCAAGCGTATAGGCCGTGGGCATCCCTGCTCTAAATGACTATTTTATTGCATTTGGCTTTACAAGATCAAAACATGATTACTGTTTGTATACAAAGTTTGAAAACTCTAAAGTCATATATGTATATAATCATGTACGTAGACGACTGTTAATCGCAAGTAGCTGTGAAAAAATTACAGAAAAAGTGAAAAAATATTTATCTAAAAAGTTTGAGCTGTCGGGCTGTGGAGAATTAAAATACTTTTTGGAAATGAAATTCGAAAGATATTAATCAATTTAAATTTGGTGTAAAATTATTTACTGAAAGGACCTCAAGCCGAACTCACTTTATAAATAAGCACCACAAAGACTATTTCCACACTTTCAAAATGTTTGCTTTTTTATTTTGTACACATTTATGTATGTATGTATTTATGTTGGTTTGTCAGAAACGGCTGACCAGTTTGAAGAAGGGTTGTATTTACACTAGAACAATTTAGTTGTTTTTGTCAATACTTTAATAAAAAAATCAACAAAAACTTCAATTTACCGATCTGGTATCTCTATGAAGTAAATACCACAAATTTCATGACGTAAGACCATGCGAACGCAAGCTGTCGATATAGAGGAACCCAAATTGATTCGAAATCGTGCGACTACATTTCGGTCGCTTACATTTTCTTGCGACATTGAGGACCAGGCAGTAATATACAGCACCGAATTCGTATTTAATACATAGATATTATTAAAAAATCGTGTTGCTCAATGAATTATACTTCCGCCCTTGCAACTGTTTGGACCAAAAGATTGGCAATTCCTGACAATTTTTGCCTCAAAAGCTACTAATAAATATATTTTGTATTAAAAAATTAGTTTCTATACAAAACAAAGCTTTTTTAATATTTCGTTTTACACTAAAACTGGAATCAAGCACTACAAATGTAACCACTATAACTTTTGTTTTATCGGTAGATTTTTAAATTTTATTGCAAAATGTAAAACTTAAAGTCTGGCCTAATAAACGCGTAAAACCTCTTGTACAAATCGCAATCCAATCAAAACTTACAGATTTTTTACCGCTGTCTCGTAAAATCGTCCACTGCGCTGCGGCAGTCCCTCCATCTTTTATTGAATCTACTGCTCAGACATCGTAGCGTTTTTACCAATTCTGCACACATCTCACTGTTTTGATCATTATCCTGAACAGTTCTTGAAAAGAAACGTGAACTATTGTTGAAGAGTTCCTCAGCCTGCTGGAATTAGTATTCACCAAGCTTTGAAACATTCTTTATATGTTTGTTATTTGCATAGGGCATTGAGCCCTAGAGGTGCCACGGAAACCGGAGCGGGAACCAGTCTCGAACGGGGGAGGCTCGTTTAATTCAAACCCAGACCCAGTAGAAAATTTTAATTAATAATGAAAGATTTACCTTAATACCGGAGAAAATTGATTTCTCAAAGTAATAAAATTTAACTTGCAATTTAAAGCCAACAATACTCTAGAACGCACTACTTCGACATTGCATACCTTTACAGCCCTGTATTTTCGTAATTGGCATATCAAATATCGAAGTGTTTTTCTAAGTTTTCAAGTCTCCAGCATAATCGTAAACCACAATTTAATTTCTAATACTTCTAAATAAAAATTAAGCTTCTATTTCAGATTATTTTCCTTAAATCCAATTGTAGTTAAACCTATTGTTAGTTCATACTTATCAAAATTAATTAAATAAACGAGTAAGATATACATAGGTACATGTACTTAGGATGTACGTAATATATTTTCAGAGATAAAACTTTTTTGGAAAGTAGTTTTATTCCAGCCAAACAAAGTTATGTATATCTTCTATAAAACCTGTCGTAAAAAAGGTTTAACTTTATCATCACAAGCATGTTAAACATAATACAACAAATATTATAAGCGTTAAGAATCGTATAAATACTGTCTGGCATTAGAATTGACAGTAATCGAATATTGTTTTGCGGACGTAGTAGAGCAACATGAAAATTATATCTCCCATCTGCCTGGTGGGCATTGTATTTCTTTTCGCAATCAAGAGTGCAAATGCGATGGCAGTTATTTCTCTAAAGAATTTATCTGAAAGTGAAGAGTTAAGTTCCCCTGTCCTTAATTACCGTCTGCCAAACGAAACTTATCCGGAACACTACAACATTGAAATAACCACTGACATCCATTTAGGTAAAAGAGCTTTTCAAGGAGAGGTTGCAATCGACATTGTTGTAGTTAGTTCAACCAGCCGCGTTGTTTTACATGCTGGACAAATAAAAATTCGTAAAGCATATGTTGTAAATTCAGCGACTGGAAAAATGGAAGAACTGTCTTTTGAGTATGAAGAGGAAAGGGAATTTTTAACACTGAAGCGCAAAAATCACAAATCTTTTGAAGCTGGAACAAACTGGAAATTGATTATTACATATAATGGGAAGTTACGCGATGATTTAAGAGGTTTCTATACATCCAAATATGTCGATGAAAATGGCCACGATCGGTAAGTACATACTTAGAATATTTTTTTTTTTTTACATTTATTTATTTATTTTGAAACATGAACACTTAAGAATACAGTATTTATCGGATATAAGAAACTTGAAAAATCCACGAAAAAAGTTTTTAATAAGCGTTTCTCTCTTATATACAATTATTTTATATAAGAAACTTATTTCTTATATAAGTAGCTATGGCCATAAGGCATTTCTTTCTTATATGAATATACGAGCTTTTTTACCTTTTTATGTATATACGTAGATGTATGTATGTAAATAGAAAAATAAAACAAATGAAATTTTATTTTATTAACCCCTTTAGTAAATAGATATAAAAAACTAGACAACATCAATTTGAAAAAAAAAAAAAAAATTATATGTAGTAATACATGTACTCACATACATAATTCATTTTGTACTATTTATTTACAGGGCAAGAAACAAAAACTTCTCATGAGCACTGAAAGTAAAAAAAAAAACGTTGTTGTTGTTGTTGTTGTTGTGAAACTGTCAGAAAACAGAGTTGTCCATGCAAACTACATAAATTCAGTGTTGCCCTTGAAAGTTTCTTATATAAATTCTTTTTCTATACATTTTGTGGTTTTGGTGTTCAAGAAAAATGTTCTTTTATCAGTTTTTTTCTTATAAGCGTTTTTCTTATATGAAACTTTTTTTTTTGTTAGAAAAAACACTAAAAAGATATGGTGTTTTTGCAAATGTTTCTTATAAGCGTTTTGTTCTTATATGAGATGTTCTTATATCCAATAAATACTGTACATACCTAGTTAGTGTACAGTAACAAGCAAACTTAATAACCGTAAAAACCAATTTAAGTTGTTTAAAATATGGTAAACACATGTAAATGTCAAGATGGGACTATGTATGTATTAAAGTGTGGCACAAACGCAACAAAAATGTCTTACAAGCATTTCATCAAATTACAATTAGTGTGTGTGTATTATTTGCCCATTGCAAAACACATACTTCCGAAAACATTTCTTTTATTTCACGATCAAAGCATTGAAGAAGAGAACACAAGTACAACAAAACAATGTTAAAATAGAACAAGGCTGAAGTAGAAGAGAAATGAAGTAGAACATCAAAACTATTTTGGAACATTCAAAACATGTTTGAAAAACTCGCAGACAAACTTGCAAAGAAATTTTAGCATTTTTATGAACATAAAAAATCGAATGTATGTATGTAGGTACCTATGTGTGTGTGTGTGTTTTTGTTCTAGTGTACTCGATGCTTTTGGTGTAATTTGCCGTTTTTTTTATTTCATTGTCTGTTTTTATTTTGATGTTCGACTCCATTTGAACATACAAGCACTAACAAAACTATAGAGAGAAACTTTTCAAATGGTGCTTGTTTTGTTTTAGTGAGAGTCATGTTTTGTTATGCTTGTTTTGTTGATAATGTTTACACTGAAATGCACGGCTTGGAAGTAGTGTGCTTTAGAATACAGAACTTTCAATACATTTTGTGCAGCTCTTTAGTATGTATGTATGTACCCTGCAAGAAATGGCTGATGGAACCTAACACAGTAACAGCTTATTTACTAACACATGCCATTACAATTATTTTTTTAATATTTTGATTTTCCCGTATTAGTTTGGTAATTTCATTTGGAACTACCTTTATGCATTAATGTTTTTATAGGTTCATTTGGTTTTTTTCTTTGAAAAAACATAGTGCTGTGGATGTTTTTTTTCCATATGATTCAGTTTTCTATTGTTAAAACTGCTATTAACTACTGTTTTTCTTTTAATTTTATCTAAATAATTTATCTTGTATAGTTTTCCTTTGATTATTCGAAAAAACTCTTTTTTTAATTAGTAATAAAGAAATAAATAGCATTGCATGTAATTTTGTGGGCATTTTGAAAAACAGATTTCGAATGATCGCTTTGCTGAGGTGGTAACGCTGGTTAAAAAAATAACTCACACGTACACGAATGTTTACATCAGTTTTTTCATTTTGCCCTTAAGAAAATGATAGAAACCCTGATGTATGAATCCATCAGCAGTGTCGGTCATATGATGGATCATATGACCTGTTCTTGCAGGGTAGTTACATGTCAGTATTTTACCCTTTTTCTTATAAGTCTGATTTAAATTTTATTTTTTTTTGTCAAACACAAAGCTGCGAAGCTTTTGGCTTGTCTGCAGAAAAAACACAGAACTTGCCTTTGGCGAGATACAAACGATAAGTCTCATGTGTGTATGTGTTGTAAACAAACAGTGATGCCAGTTAACTTTGCTCAAAAGCCTAATTTTTCGGAAAAAATCGGCAAATTAAAAATTGAAAGATTAAAAAAAATTTCCTTGTTGATGAAAGCCTGTGTATTTATTAAAAAAAAAAAAAATACTTAAAAGAACAATTTATTAATAAAACTATTTATTAAAGCTTAAGGTCTTTTATTTTTATTTATTAATTTTAAAAGCAAGATGAATTATTTTGTTTGTGTTTGTTACTGCCTGTCATGATACAATTAACAAGGTAGCCTTTTCGCTACAATAAGAACAACTTCAATAAAAATAACATGCATTTTGTTTTTGTACAACTTAGGCAAACTGTCAAAAAGACGCCACTTCTACATTTACAGAAGAGAGATGCACTGAGCTTACGCGGATGTGCTACCTCGTTTTGGCTGCCGTTCATCTCTGCAATCTCTTGACAACCTAAAGTAGTCAGATGATTAACGGTTTAGCTGACGAGGCTACCTTGTTAATTGTATCATGCTGCCTGTTCCTCAATGTCGCAGTCGTGCGATTGTTCGCTTTCTAAGCGAAAGAAAATTGTTTTGGGTTCCTCTATGAAGTTCTTTTATTCGAACGATGACTCGATCGACAAGTCGAAAAAACGTAAGTGTTTTCACACAAAATCCGATTCCTCAATGTCGATCTGTCGTCAGCACTGCGAACACAAATGTCAAAATCAAGCACTTGCTGTTTTGCTATCGAGTG
This sequence comes from Sturmia bella, assembly GCA_963662145.1. Lineage (NCBI taxonomy): Eukaryota > Metazoa > Arthropoda > Insecta > Diptera > Tachinidae > Sturmia > Sturmia bella. Next base: position 88,804,440 of record OY759168.1, on the reverse strand, counting down.
GGAGTTTTTATAGAAAAAATTTTTGTTTTTTTTTGTTAAAAAACTGGAAAATAAAACTACAAACCCGACATATTTTTAATTTTTATTTTATTTAGTAAATATATTAAACAATTATTACATGTATACATGTAGTTTTCCTATACAGTCCACTTGTATGCTGGATGGAAGAAAATCCTGAGTTTGCCAGAGGAATACCAGTGCTCATCGCGTCAAAATACTTATTAAATTAAATGTAAAAATACTTATTAAATTAAATGTCTATGCAAAAAAATACTTTTAAATTTTAAAACACCGCAAAAACTATTTTCGCACTTTCAAAATGTTTGCTTTCTTTATCACAGAATACTCTGTGCTACTCTATGTTATTTATGTATGTATGTATTTGCTTTGGCTTGTCAAATGCAGCTGCCTAGTTTTATGAAGGGTTGTATTTACAGCAGAACAATTTAGTAGTTTTTTTAAATACTGCAATAAAAAATCAACTAAAACTTCAATTTACCGATCTGACATCTCCGTAAAGTAAATGCCAAAAATTTCATGACGTAAGACTATGCGAACGCAAGCTGGCGACATAGAGGAATCCAAATTGACTCGAAATCGAGCGACTACATTTCGATCGCTTAGATTTTCTTGCGACATTGAGGAACAGGCAGATAAAATTTTTCAAAACATGGAATGTATGTATGTAGGTATGGTTGTATGTATTTGTAGAATTTTGCTGTTTAAAAAATTTTTTACACAAAATAATAGAAAATAAAAACAATCAAAGATTCCTGACGATGCTAACAAATTGTTAGCGAAATATCGAAAAATTAATAAAGAAAAATGAAAGCCCTTAAGCTTTAAAAAATAGTTTTATTAATTTTAACAATAAAGGTCAAAAATTATAGATAACATAATATAGAACAATTTATTATTATTAACTAATTTGAAAAAACTATTTATTACAGCTTCAGATCGTTTTTTATATAAACAAATTTTTATTTACAATATTATTCAATATTTCGGTAACAATTTGTTATCATCTTCAGGATAATAATTGTAATTAAATTGAAAATGTTGAAAAATTTTTGATTTAAAAAATTCAAAAAATTGAAAAATATATAGATTTATGTTAGATAGAGTAGGTGAAGCGGAAAAATTTTTAAGAAGACATAAAGATATTCTTATTTTGAATGCTGATGAGGGTAACACTACTGTAGCTATGTATAAACAGGACTATGAATTAAGAATTAATAATGTTGTAGCAGATAGTTCAAAATACCAGATCTCAAATAGAGATCCTACAAATAAGTTGCAGAAAATTAATAATGGATTAGTTGATGAATTATTAAGAAAAGGTTTCTTAGATGAGAATCAGAAGAAAAGAATAAAGACAAATATTGCTAATGCACCTAGATTATATGATTAACCTAAAATACATAAGACAGACTTTCCTTTAAGACCTATCTGTTCATTTATAAATTCACCATCCTACGAACTATGTAAATATATTGTGAATATTTTGAATAATATCACAGAAAGCTCTAAATATAATATTAAAGATTCGTTACATTTTACAGATAAAATAAGGGGACAATATATAGGAGATGATGAAAGACTAATATCATTTGACGTAGTTTCATTATTTCCGAGCATACCAGTAGATTTAGCAATAGATACAATAGAAGCAAAGTGGAATGTTATCGCACAACACACACGAATAGAGAAAGGCTTATTTTTACGTATGTTAAGATTTTGTATACAGGACAACAGATATTTTCAGCATAATAATAGAATATATGTATACACAAATAGATGGGCTTCCAATGGGATCTCCAGCTTCTCCAATTATTGCAGATATTGTAATGGAAAGACTACTAGATAGTTCTATAGAAGTTTTGGATGTACATAAGACCCAGAATTATTACAAAATATGTAGATGATTTGTTTTGCATAATTCCAGACAGGGCTGTTAATAACATGTTTACAGTATTGAATAATTTTAATGATAATATTAAATTTACAATGGAAAGGGAATGCGATTCAAGACTTCCATATTTAGATACCATGATAAGTAGGAGAAATAATAAATTGATATTGATTGGTACCAAAAACCAACAGCTTCAGGCAGGATAATTAATTATTTTTCAAAACATAGCAAGAGTATCATCATGAACACAGCTAAAAATTTTGTAAAAAGAGTTCTCAAGATTAGTGATGAGGAATTTCATAGGAAGAATATTGTGAAGATTAAGAATATTTTAGAAGATAATGATTTTCCGGCTGCATTGACTCATAGATTAGTGAATCAGATTAGGAATAGAAATACTCAGAATATAGTTAGTATACCTGAACCAAAAATTTACAAGCCTTTGACGTATATACCAGAACTATCGGAAAGAATAGCAACAAGATCTAACATATATAATAGGGAGCAGTATAGAATAGCTCATAAAAGTTATAGAACATTGGATAAATTATTTAGTAAGACAAAAGATAAATTTGATACATTAGATATGGCAAATTTAGTTTATAAAATTCCTTGTGTGGGAAATGACCAGGAGAGTTGTGATAAAGTATATATAGGGACTACAAAAAACAAACTAAGGACTAGAATAGCAGGACATAGATCGGACCAAAGGTATAGACATATAAATGCACAGAAGACAGCATTATCTTCGCACTGCAGTAGTTTAAATCATTATCCTCATTTTGAAAATGTTTCAGTGTATAGAATATAGAATATAGAAAATAGTTATAAGAAACGTTACATGCTAGAAATGTTAGAGATAATTAAAACACCATTAACACATAGGATGAACTTTAGAGTAGACACAGAGAATTTAGCACAGAATTATAGATATTTAGTTAATAAAAGATTAGGAACTTGAATGTTTTTTAATATTTATTATTATATTAAAATGTTATTATTGTTAGTCTACGGGTAATGTTTGCTGTGTTAAAAAACGATCTGAAGCTGTAATAAATAGTTTTTTCAAATAATTAAGAAGATCAAATAAATATTATATAATTATTAACTAATGTTTATAATATACGTATAAAATAATAAAAATTTGATACAAAAGATTGTAGTTTGTAGGGTGATTTCTTTTAATAGCATTAGTAGTAGCTCATGCTAATTGCTTTTAAAACTGAAAAAAGAAGATTTTTCTAAACTTTTTATGCATCTGAATGTATATAAAGAGGTGTACTATGGAAATGGTGTACAGATCGAATGAGATAAAAGAAGATTAACCGTCTAATTCATAAAAATTATTACAGGTTTATAAAGCTCTTATTTGACACATTTTCCATACAAATATGTCAAATAACAGTCTTATGAGCCTGCTATAATTTTTATGAATTAGGGGGTAAGAATATTAAAGTAAGCTAACATGCATTTTATAACACGAAAGAGAGTTCAGTTGAAAAGAAGCTGCAGTTGTGTAAGTTGTTAAAAGTTGTTCAGAAGCTGTTAAAAGTGTATGCTTTAATTAAACTCTGTTGTGCAAAAATTTAATTAAACTGTGAAGCTAAATAATTTAAATTTATTACATAAACTAATATCCCTGAAGTCTTGAGTACAATTCGCAGTATTTAAAATTGAATTCAATTACTTAATTTACTTGCAAATAATTTAAATTTAAACATTAATTTCCTAAACTTAAACATTGTCTAATACTATAAAATTTGTAACTAAATAACAAATATAATAAAACTTGAATTAAACAAATTTCTAACTGAAACTATTTACATGTATGTACTTATGTATGTATTTCACACTTTTGTTTAACGTTTTTGTTAAATCAGTTTTAATATCCACACAACTCTTCAGCTTATAAATTTTAAATATTCTTTATGAGAAATAATTCTTTTTAATACATTCATTTTGTAAGGAGCCCCTAAGTTTCGTGTTGCTGAAGTTGTTTTATTATTTTTGTTTTCTTGATCTGAAGTCCTGTTTTTATTGTATATATTTTGTGTATTTATTCGGATATTTTTGACGATATTTCGCTCTCTTTCGGATAGATTCCTCAGGACAATGAAGCGAAATATCGACAAAAATATTTAGATAAGTACAAAAATATATATGCCAGTTCTCCATATACATACATATGAAATAAAAAACATTGTATCAACTTTAAAAGCAGCTAGCAGAAAGTATAAAATAGCGGTACTCAGCGTTTGGTGCGTTTTTGGTTGCGACTGATTGCATTTGCGATTATATTGCAATTGATATTGAGCACCCTCTTTAACAACATTGTAAATTTTATTGCATTCCAAATAACAGCTGATAAATTAGTACACAATTTTTAATTTTTCACGTTTTATTTTGTTGGTAATTGCAATTTTTTGTTCGCTTTGTTTTAAAATCTCAGCTGTTCGAGTGTCAGTGTTGCAAACGCAATACTCATACGAAGAAAAGCAACACGTAATTAGCGGTGCGTAAATGCAAAAATATTGCGAGTGCAACCTTGTATATTTTGTTGTTGGGTTCCAAAGAAAAAGCAACGATTTCTTGCATTCGCACTTACGCAAGACATTTGCACCAAATAATGAACTGCGCTAATGTAATTAAAATAGGTTGCGTTAAAGTACAAATGTATATCTTTTTCATGCAATTTTTATTATTTGATACGTATTTCACCAAGACCTTCTTCGTCTACCTAATGAGGTACTTAGTGATCAGAAAACGTAATAGCAAATATTTACATTTCTGACTACAGAAGTTCATATTTTTGTTCACGATGTCCCAAAAGTAGTGCATTACACTTTTTATACCCTTCACAAAAATGTGTAAGTGTATATACACAAGTTTGTGATTCCGTGTGTAACGCATTGAAATAACCATCTAAGACCCCATAAAGTATATATATTCTGGATCAGCATCAATAGGGATTACGATTAAGTACCCTTTACAGGTACTTTGCGTTTGATCATGAAATTGTTGTATTACCATTTTTTGGAAATAAAACAGTAGCATAATTTTGCATTTTCAGTTGATGTATGAATGGAATAAATTTTAGCGCATAATTTCTAACAAAAATTAAAAATGTATTTGGAAAAATGTATTTTGAGAGCACAATTATTTGAAATACAAATACAAAATACTCAAGCACTCAATATTTAAAATACAAAATACTAAATACATTCATGAGACGTATTTAAAATACAAATACAAAGTACGTATTTGTATTTTAAATACGTATTTCAAATACATGTATTTCAAATACTGTTACTAACAGCACTTTGCGGCAAGCAAAGTGAAAGATTTGTTGCTTTTCTTAACAGTTATCACTTTTTGTGACTAGTCGAATGCATATTTGCATGAATTGCTATAATTTTTGGTGACAGTTTTCATATACATACATACATACATATGTACATAAGTAACACTCAGAATAAAATGTTTCAACTGTCACGAGCACAAATACATACATGCGTGATGTGGCCTGATCCATGATACAACTAACAAGGTAGCCTTTTCGCTACAATAAGAACAACTTCAATAAAAATAACATGCATTTTGTTTCTGTACAACTTATGCAAACTGTCAGAAAGTCGCCACTTCTACATTTACAGAAGAGAGATGCACTGAGCTTACGCGGATTAGCTATCTCGTTTTGGCTGCCTTTCATCTCTGCAATCTCTTGACAACCTAAAGCTGAAGTTAAGCTGAAGTTACACAGTACGCTTTCTACGCGTCGACGCTTTTCACGCGGTTGTCAAAAAAGTAGGATTAGTGCAATTGTATGTGACAAGTTACAGAGCACAAAGCTTAGAACGCGAAGACGCGTAGAACGCATAAAGTAGACCTACTTTCTCATGCGTCATGAGAAAATGTCAGCTGGTTTTATTAACCAATGATGTGCCTACTCTCAACGTTATCGATAAATACCTTTTATATCGTAAATTAATGTATAAAATCTTTTGCAAAAAAAACGTTTTTAATAAAAAAGAAAAGTTTTGTTACAAATTTTATAAACATTATCACGAGTAAGACGAATTGTAATTGTTTTTTTCAACACTTTTTTCATTAACAAAATTTTGATTCGATTTATCGATTGCGTTTGCGTACTGAGTATCATCACTGTTATGTTTACAAATACATATGTATGTTCAATATATTAAAACAAGCGATATGGAAGAGAAGCTAATAAATGCAATTAAAAACCACGAGCTTTTATATAATAAAACCTTGCTGCTCTATCGGAACAAAAATAAAAGAGCAGCTGCATGAGCAGTTCCATTTTGTTAATATTTGTTTTGTATGTTAAAAATATTTGCACAACAGCTTATCAAAACAAAGAAATATGGCGCATACGAAGCGTAGTATGTAACTTGTAGTATGAAACGCATAGAACGCATAAAACGTATAAAAAGCATGAAATGCGCGGACGCGTCTAAAGCAGGCCATGTAACTTCACCTTAAAGTAGTCAGATGATTAACGGTTTAGCTGACGAGGCTACCTTGTTAATTGTATCATGGCCTGATCCCCATAGCCACATCATACTATCGCCATGTAATTAATATAGAACGTACTACTTATAAAATATAGCTAATAATAGAATAAATAGCAAACGACGGTTGAGCTTGCAGGTAGTTCGAACCGCTGCCCTGAGAGTACAAATTTGATTCGCCCCAAACAGCTTGAATGACTTTTGTGTAGAAAGCCTTATTTATTGTATAAACTTTGTCATTGCAGCTATATAGCTTTGACTCACTTTGAAAGCACAAATGCCCGGCAAGCCTTCCCCTGCTATGATGAACCAGCCAAACGCGCTAAATTCACCATCACTATAAATCACAGCTCCGATTTCACAGCCATTTCGAATATGCCTGTAAATGCGAACTCTTCCCGGTAAGTCTTTAATATGAGTTTATCAATCAAATCAAATAACGTTTATGTTCATCATCATCCTCATCAATAACTTTTTTCTGCAAGTGACGGCAAAACTGTTTTCTTAACAACAGCACCAATTCCCACATACATTGTGGCTTTTGTTGTGTGCGATTTTGAGCAGAGCGGATTAATTTTTAATGGCACACGCCATCGAGTCTATTCTCGCTCCAGTAGAAAGCACGATCGGCAGTTCTCACTGACTAATGGGGTCTTATACATGAACTATTTGACTGAATATTATGGAATTGATTATATGTTACCCAAGCTGGATCATGTTGCTGTGGCTCAACTTAAAAGTGGAGGCATGGAAAATTGGGGCTTAGCAACTTATCCTGAGAGAAATATATTATACAACAAGAAGACCTCTTCAACACAATCCCAAACTGCTGCTGCTAAAAATGTTGCCCATGAAGTGGCTCATCAATGGTTTGGAGACTACGTGACAATTCAGTGGTGGAATTACATGTGGTTAAAAGAAAGTGCTGCCACTTTATTTTCATATAAGGCAATGGAAAATGTAATATACTACACAAATTGAGAACATCTTCGTACCTACATATAATATTTGGTAAAAATATGTTTCTTTTTGTGTTTTAGGTATTTCCAGAATGGAATGTGTGGCAAGGTTTCCATGTTACCGAATACCAAACCGCTTTGGTCGTCGACGCTAATGCAAACAGTAGGCCTATGACTGCTGACGTGCGGAAACCTTCAGAGATCGCTGCCATTTATGATGAAATATCATACTATAAATCTACTTCAGTTCTACTAATGTGGCAAAATGCTTTGGGTGAAGAAGTGTTCAGACGTGCCCTGCAAAATTTTCTCAAGAATAAGTGAGTGTGCAATATTTCTGCAATACACCAAAACTACACAGCTTAAGCTCTCAGTTTGTGAGAGCTTAAGAAATCCTTGTATCTTGTAAAAAGTTGTCCGATGCACTCGAAAACACTACAGATAGATTAGAACAATCGCTCTTTAGTTGTTTATATGTATGTATGTTTTAGTTCATGCTGGTTTGGGCGAAGTTCGATAAAGTGAGACCAATCATGAATTTCTCTGAATAATGCACAAAAAAGCACAAAAGTACGGGAACACCAAAAACCACATTTCAACCCGAAAAAATAACATCTGCTTTATTTAGATGCTCTAATGAAAATTGAAAATCATATTTTGAGAAAATGACGTGTTTTTCTGCACGCATTTAGATTTTAAAGTGCCTTGCAGGTATTTTTATATGAAATATTAATTGAAAAACATTAAAACTGTATGTACATACATATGTATGTTGGTTGATTCAGCTGGACTGTTTTGTTTGTTATTGTTTACTTTTTGCAACAGCTGACTGTTTAAATACTTGCACAAACTTACTCAGTTGTGTATAGGAAATTCAGGAATATTTATGACTCTGTGACCGCAATTGATTTTTCAGTTCCGACTCCTAAACTTCAGATTTTCATTGATCCATCCTTTAACAAAAAGCTGGGTATTTCCAAGGAAGTGGTGAGTGCTCACTATCGTGCCTTGATTGATTCCTACACGGTAGACAATTTTGTTTTGGTGGCCACGGATGCCTCTATTAATGATTCTGGTACTGGATGTGCGGTCTTGAACATAAAGACAGGTCGTTTCTTCTTGAACTCGGTAGCAGTTAAGCTCTCCTCTCTATCTGGAGAATTGATTGCCATTAAAAGAGCTGTTGATATAAGTAGCTATCGAAGACAACGTATCGCGCTTGGCTATTTTCTCTGACAGTAGGAACGTGTGTATTTTGCTAAAAAGGGCTAATTCGAGAAATTATTTGATATCTGAGATCGTTAACCGTATTAGGAATTCCTGTATTCAGGATGTCCACATTATTTGGGTTCCTGCTCATGTAGGTGTAACCTTCAATGAGTATGTCGATTCTCTGGCTAAACAGGCTGTCTCACTTGGGGCACCTTTGATGCAGGCTTTCCCTGTCGATGATGCACTTTCGAAAATTAGAGGGTTACTTTTTGAGGAATGGTTTGAGTTGTATGAGTTTAGGTCACGGACTACGGGTCGTTTCTTTTTTTCTCTCTTTCCGAGTATACCGAAAACGCCATGGTACAGAAATGTTCGATTGGATCCGGCTGACATTAAGATTATTAATAGACTACTTTGTGGACACTGTTATAGTGATGTTTATCTTCATATGATCCGGCAAAGACAATCGGATGTATGTGATTTTTGCAGCATGGTTGACAACCCCGAACATGTAATCTTTCATTGTACAGAATTTTCTAGCTCAAGAATTAAACACCTTCTTTTTTCTAAATTCAACAATTTATATAATTTGCTAAACACACATCATATAGACGTTTTTTCTCAACTTGTTTGCTTTATTAGAGAGGCTGGAATTCAAAGATCGCCTCTAATTAATTTTTGTTTTTCACAACCATATGTCACTTTTAGCGTTTTTATGGAAGAAGTAGGCATTTTTCAATGCCCAACACTACACGTTTTTTTTTCATTTTAATTCGTCTGGCACTATGCTTCTTGCTTGCCATTCTACTGATTGAAAAAAAAAAATACTTGCACAAACTAACCAGAAGAAAAAGTGCGGCCTGTTTCGTGCAAGAAGAACAAGAATATTTCTCTCTCGAAAGCTCTCTCACTTGTCCGAACTTTGAGTACGGGAACAGGTTTCCTGCAAATTGGGATCCCGCGGGCTCCCATTGTGGAGTACGGAAACAAAATTAATGTTTAGAAATTCTTGTGCGATTTTTTAGAATTTTTTAAAGCTAATTTCCACTATTTAAAAATCACCGTTACATTTTCACGACGATTTTTAGGACATGCGTATGTATCTTTTTCTTATTGTTGGTTGTTGTTGAAAACATAAATCGTCTCGTTTTCGGTCTTCTTTCTGATCTAATTAATATGCCAGACAAATAAAAATTCACCGTGCAAAAATTTTAATCACTACAGAGAGTGTGAATGTTGCAACTGAGAAAGTTCATTTGGAGTTTATTATTCACTTCCTAAAGCTAATTGATTAATTACAATCAGACAGTAAGGGCTGTTTTTTACTGTTTTGTAGCTACATACATACATATCTTATGTGTAGCTGCCACCCTACAAGCCAACAAGTGTTGGTTTGTGTCGGCATGACAACACGAGCCCAGATTTTTCATGCAATCACATGTTTGCTTTCGTGAAACTGTTGCCCAAATGGGGCCACCTTATAAGGCAATCGGTTTTACTATGCTGTTTTTTTCTTCCTGCTTCGGCACTCAGACTCGGCTCTATTCGCCCAAGTTCACATTTCTTACCAATCTATTTCAGGCAATACTTAAACCTTACCCTGTTGTCGATCATAATGATGCACTCTTTTATCTTCCTATTGCTTACTAATAAGATCTCAGTCTAGTGGATATAAAGCAGAGACAGCATCGTTGCTGTATCTTGATGTATAGTCTCCTGTAAATGTAGAAGTGGCATCTTTTTGACAGTTTGCATAAGTTGTACAAAAACAAAATGTATATTATTTTTATTGAAGTTGTTCTTATTGTAGTGAAAAGGTTACTTGATTAGTTGTATCATGCTGTATATTACCCGGCATTTGGACGGGAAAGTAAATGCGTGAAAGTTGTAATAGACTCACATTTTTTTTACCAACACACTCACAGTTTCCTAACTTTCAACTCAGCTTTCTGCAAAATTTTCCTGAAAGTAATCTTTTCACATTTACTGAAAGTAGTAAACACGGTTGTTCACTCTTTTTGTTTTTAAACAAACACAAAACTGCGAAGCTTTTTTTTGCTTGTCTGCAGAAACACCCAGAGCCTTCGGCAGGAATCGAACCTGCGACCTCGAAGACTCTTGGTAGAGCACTCTACCAATGCATCCATCGAGGCGCACTCCACGACACATACAAATTTTCAGGATTGCAGTAGAATAATAATTGTGAATTTTAAATTATTTTGTACATTAGAAAATATTTAAAACATTTTTACAGCAAATATGAATAAAGAATACAAATGAAGTATATTTATAGTGATAGTTATTAATACCATGTTCATACATGCGCCTTTATTGAGATAATCGCAATAAAGTCCATTATTGAGCTCAATATTCAATACAAAAAGTCAATAAAGTTATTGCTTAATAAACTCAAAATTGCTTTGAATATTGAGAAAAAGATGAAACACAACACTGTAAAAGATGTGTTTAATAAGCAAAAGTATACAATGCGAGCTGAATGACGAGATAAATGTCAACAAAAGCAAACAAAACAAAATAATAAAAAACAAAAATAAATACAATAAAAATAAAAACATTGCAGCATTTTCAAATTTTTATTTCTCTTTCTTTTTATTATTGCCGCTTTGGAGTCATAACATGAACGCATTACTTGTACGAGTTCCATATTTTTATTGTACAACACTAAAATCTTTTTAATAAAAGGCAGTTTTTCTTCCATTTTTCTTATTTGAAAATATTTTTCACTTTTTCTTTCTCACTACCAAAACAAAAACAACAACTTTTTCCCAGCTGTCAAATACTAATTGAGTTAGCGCAATATCTGTATGTATGAACGCAAAAAATATTATCTCAATTAGAAATGCATGTATGAACAAGGTATAAATTAATTAATAAAAGCTTAGCAATAAAAATTATTTTCGAATGTTGCCCTCTAAATTTATGCTTCTAGTAGTCTTGGCAATTCTGTGTCAGTAATAAACGAAACTATAATACTTGCAACTCTTCGCTTTGACGACATTTTAAAAATAAACTTTCATTTGCTTTGCTTTGAAATTGAGCAAGAAATTTTCATGAAAGTCACAGCTTTCATTGACATTTTTATTCATAATACGTATACAAAAAATTTAATGAAAGAACATGCGCGTCTAAGCGCCGGGCTACAAATGCTCAGCTTTTGTTGCAAGCAGATTATTGTTATTATGAAAAAATGTTTACTTTACTCTACAGCACTATTTAAGCATACAACTGATTGTTTGTTTTGTTTTCGTTACTTTTAAGCCAGTACAGCGCCGCCTCAGAAGATGATCTCTTTTTCGAAATGGAAAAGTCAGTTGAGGTAGACAATTTAAAAGTTCCTGCTTCAATTAGTGAAATGATGAAAACGTGGACCCATCAAGGCGGCTATCCAATACTGACAGTCAACCGGAACTACAGCGATGGTAGTTTTACCATCAAACAAGAGGCCTTCTTCAATGACGAGACAGTGAAAGACAGCAAAGTCTGGCATGTTCCTATTAACTTTGCTTCGGCTTCCAAGATCGATTTCCAAGACACGAAAGCCTCACACTATCTGCTTAGCTTAAGAGCATTAAGAGTTAATGCTCAGCTGAGCTCAGATAATTGGTTAATTTTAAACAAACGGTCCGAGTATTTTTACCGCGTCAGGTATGATGAAGAAAACTACAAACTCATCACACAAGCTTTAATTGAACATCCATTTAAAATTCACTCACGCAATCGAGCTCAGCTATTGGATGATGCGGTTCACCTAAGCTCTTCTAATCGCTTGAGCCACGAAGTAGTTTTACATATGTTGACGTACATGAGAAAAGAAGACCAGTACGCACCCTGGCAAGCTGCCTATAGTGTCATATTTATTTACAAGAATTTAATGGATTTTAGAAACTTTAAACATTTTATTGTGGATCTGGTAAGCCCGATTTTCAACAAATTGGGTGTGAGTGAAATTCCTGGAGAACATCATTATGATAAATATACCAGAAGTACTGTTATCGCCATTGCTTGTAAGTTTGGATTAAAGGAGTGTCTAGTAGAAACCAATAAAAAACTGAATGCTTTTATAACCAAAAATATAACCATCGAACCTGATCTTAAATCGGACATTTTTGCTCGCGGTCTTGTACAGGCTAATGACATTGAATTTGACTATTTCTACCAAAAATTCACAGAATCACCAGACGAGGCGGAACGTTCAGACTCACTTTCTTACTTGAGTTTTGCTCAAAATAAAAGACATATCAAAAAATTTGTTTCAAGCTCCATTGATATATCAAACAAGTTGCAGCCAACAGAACGTTGCGGTATTCTTGAGTGGGTCTACCAAAAAGGCGAAAAAAGCCTTTTAGCCTGTTTAGAGTTTTTGAATGATAACTGGGATGCTTATGGAAATTTAGGGGAAGATGGCAAATGTTTCAAACCCTTGGACAGCGATATTCGCGGCATGGCCACATATGTTTTTAAGAAAAGAGTCGAGAAGGCACTTCTTGCATTAGTAGCAAAGGTAAAACATAGCAAACATGTGTCAAATTCCTTGGAATCAGATGTAAAAAATAAAATTAGTGAGAACTATCGATGGCTTCGTGAACACGGTAACCCGATATTGTCATGGATATCGCGATACTATCAAGGTATGGTGTAAACAAAAAAGAGACATAACCTATTTAATATTGAAATGCAGTTTGTGTGCATGTGTGCACGATTTGAACTGCTGCTACTACTGTTGTAACTTAGATAAATAATACTTATGTAAGTACATAGATGTATTGTTAGTTAATAAATTAAATTTTAAAACAATATGACTGCTTTTTATCTTGCATACGAGTACATACTGTCTCACGTTTTTACCCTTTCATAAAAACGGGTTTGTCGATTCTTTGATTGCAAATGAAATAAAACACACTCAGCTATTATTATCTTTATTAATTATTCAACTGTGTTAAGCACTCTGCTAGTACTTAATTCGCCTTGGCTAGTACACTTTTTCACTGTTACACAACTACTTTATAAATTCGAACTGCTTAATGTTGATGGTGGCACTCTAAAAACCACACCGTTCCAAAAGCTATTTATACGAAGTTGCCAAATTCGAGAGCTTTCTAAATCGAGAACCATCGATACACTATTGCTAATGACTTGAACGCCATCAACACTTTAAAGGTTTTATTTTCGCTCTGAACACTATGAAAATAAAAAAAATTATTACAAAACCTTTTTACTTCCAAAAATCTTTAAAATAAACTTTCACCAACATTTTTGAAAGCAAAGGGAAAAAAATTTGACATGTAACGGCTATTTGATGCAAGCAAGGTAGCTCGATACCAGGTAGCCCTGCAGGCCCAGCTGACTCCTGCTTTTAGCTTGATTGAAGAGCTGTCAAAATACACAACACAAATACACATAAGCGAGCAAATGGGTGACAGAAGTTAAAGATTTCTACCAACAAAATACATGAAGTGTTTGTTAGTGTTGTGTTTCTTGTAGTTATGCGGCTACCTGGTATCGAGGTACGTAGGATGTTGGGCGGGCCACCGGTAATGAAACCGGCCCACTTGGGTCCTAGAAATGTCCCGTTGTGATACCTAGGATGCAAGAAGCAAAAAATAATCACATGTGCTACCAAGCCGGATCAAATACAGGTGGTCGCTTCAGCATTTCCTCTCGATGTTGTCGTTTGCTATCAGCTTTGACAACTCAGAGGATAAAAATGTTGAAGAGAATTGGGATGCGGCAGCTGTAATGGATTCGCCTTGTGTGCTATCAAGTTCACCTTGCATGAATTCGCCTTGTTTAGTTATTAAAAATATATTTAAACATGAAGTAATTTTGACATACAAGAAATACAGTCTCTGTGGAGATGTTTCAATCAAGGCAGCTCGATACCAGGTAGTCGCATAACTACAACAAACACAACACTTCATGTATTTTGTTGGTAGAAATTTTGTATTACTGTCACCCATTTGTTCGCGTATGTGTGTTTGTGTTGTATGTTGTGTTGTGTTCTACAAGCTAAAAGCAGTAGTCAGCTGGGCTTCTAAGGCTATCTGGCTTGATAAAACTAATACGAATAACTTCAACTACAATAAGAACAACTTCAATAAAAAAATAACATGCATTTTGTTTTTGTAAAACTTCTGCAAACTGTCAAAAAGATGCCACTTCAACATTTACAGAAGAGAGATGAACAAAGTTTACGCGGATTAGCTATCTTGTTTTGCCTGCCTTTCATATCTGTATTCTCTTGACAACCTAAAGTAGACAGATGATTAACGGTTTAGCTGATGAGGCTACCTTATTAGTTGTATCATGCTACCTGGTATCGAGCTGCCTTGGTTTCAACCATGATACAATTAAAAAGGTAGCCTTTTCGCTACAATAAGAACAACTTCAATAAAAATAACATGCATTTTGTTTTTGTACAACTTATGCAAACTGTCAAAACGACGTCACTTCTACATTTGCGTAAGAGAGATGCACTGAGCTTACGAGGATTTGCTACCTCGTTTTGGCTGCCTTTCGTCTCTGCAATCTCTTGACAACCTAAAGTAGTCAGTTGATTAACGGTTTAGCTGACGAGGCTACCTTGTTAATTGTATCATGGTTTCAATACTTGTTTTCATATTTAAATGTTTTGGTGCTCTCAAGGCGAATCAAGTATTCGCCTTGGGTGCTCTTTTTCATATTTTTCTTGAAAAGGAACTTGTAGTCACAGAGTACACAGAGATGTTAAAACTGACATTTGAAAATGGTTCAAATCATGATACAATTAACAAGGTAGCCTTTTCGCTACAATAAGAACAACTTCAATAAAATAACATGCATTTTGTTTTTGTACAACTTGTGCAAACTGTCAAAAAGACTCCACTTCTACATTTACAGAAGAGAGATGCACTGAGCTTACGCGGATTAGCTATCTCGTTTTGGCTGCCTTTCATCTCCGCATTCTCTTGACAACCTAAAGTAGTCAGATGATTAACGGTTTAGCTGACGAGGCTACCTTGTTAATTGTATCATGGTTCAAATCATTTTCTAGACAGATTGTGTAAAGAGCTAGGCTATAGTATGCATTTTTTACGAAAAACAAATGTAAACAAAACAAAAAATATCACGTTTTTGTGAACAACCACCACCGAAACAGCAAAAATTTAATAATTTAAAGTAAATTAAAAGCAAAAAATTGATAAAAAGTGGTCAACTAAAAGTCCTCTTTGACTTAGGATTTGATTATACATATTTGAGTGTTTGCAAATTGATTACGAAGAGCATGTATTTTTTGCTCACAAAACCACCACTACAAAGTAAAATTAAAGCAATATCTTTAAAGTTACAAAATAAAACACAATTAAATAATGTTTAGCACATTATAAACAGTGAATACTATAAAGTTTTATATTATAAAAAACCATTTAATATACTTTTTAAGCATTCATAAATTTATAATACAAAAAACCACCACTTTTTCTGTAGAAAATGCTTTTTGTTTTGTTTTGATTACAAGTTCTCGAGCGATTGTGAAAACGAGACGTACAGAGCTTTGCGCTGACTTGCTACCTCATTCTGGTGGCGTTTCAGCTCTGTTCTACTTTGTGCTGTAGTGTTTCAAATAATTGGCAGCCCTTTTTGTACAGTTGTCGTTACGCGTCGAACACATATTCATATTTATGCAACTGTAAACTCATATTACTTTTTAATGCACACATTCCTTTTTTATCTATCTATGTGCATTTTTTAGCGGTCGTTCTCTACCTACTGTGCACGTGTTAACAAGTGCCTTTTTGGATTTATATTTTGTAGAATTAGAAATAAACATTGAATTTAAAGTGCAGCGTGCGTTTTTATTTCACACGAACACAACAGAACCGAAACATGAAGAACTCTTCATTTCATCGTTCCACAGAACGAGAATTGACATCATGGTATAAAGTTGCATTGTTTAGCGCACCTTGTATTTGCACACGACGTCATTCAAATGCTGGTTGGGTGGATGCACGTTACTTTTGCTAAGGCGAATTTAATTTCAAATGCACACATGCATACATATATATGTATGTATTATTTAACTCGCCTTGATGCTGGCAATTATTTTGTTTACATTTTTGAAACAACAAGTTATACTTAAAATATGTTTTAGAAATGTTTATTTTTAAAAATTAATTCAAATAAACTGTTTAATTGATAAGTAAAAGCAGAACGAAAAGGTAGAATTCATTACACAAAAAATGAATGTACAAAAACATGATACATAAATAAATATAAATGAAATGAGGTTGCGAAGGACTATCGTTGGTGTAAGCGCGTTTTTGTCAATAATTTTAATATATTTAATACATCATCACTACAATGTGTTTCCTAGATCATCAGACATATCTGGGGAACCAGTGGAAGAAAGTCGTGAGACGTAAGTATCAATTTACATACGGACGTATATAGAAATTATCAACAATCCTTTTTTTTTGTAGTTCGGCCACACCGGTTTTCTACATAGCTGTGGTTGCATGTGGCCAAAGACTGCAAGAAACCTTGGTTATGGTAAAATCAGCCCTACTTTTCAATAACTCGGAGGATAAACTTCATTTTTTAGTCTTCGCCGAAGATCAATTGCAGTCAAGTTTTAATGAAAAACTGAATGACTGGCGCTCTCAAAGAAAAGATTTCAATTTTACCTTGTATCCCCTACAATTTCCAGCAAATGGCGAATGGAAGACATTATTCAAACCATGCGCTGCTCAGAGATTGTTTTTGCCGGTAAATTATTTAGTTCTTTTGGAAATTTAACTGGTTTCTTAATCAACTATGCACTGTTTAGTCTCTATTGCAGACGATTGAATCAATTTTGTATGTTGATACAGATATTTTATTTTTATCTCCGGTTGGAGATGCATGGAAGTTTTTTAGACGATTCAATGCCACTCAAATTGCAGCACTAACTTCCGAACACGAAGATCCCAATATTGGTTGGTATAATCGATTTGCCCGTCATCCGTACTATGGTCCCCTAGGTGTTAATTCAGGGGTCATGTTAATGAACTTAAGTCGCATGCGAGAATTTAAGTGGGAGGATCATATATTGCCCATATATAAGGAGTATAAACTACGAATTACTTGGGGAGACCAGGACATAATTAACATACTTTTTTATTACCATCCAGGTAATACTTAATCTTTAATTGTCAATATCTATTAAAAAATGATTTTTGCAGAAAAGCTTTACATAATGCCCTGTGAATACAATTACCGTCCTGACCACTGCATGTACATGAGTATATGCAACGCCTCCACGGAAGGCATTAAAGTCATGCATGGCAATCGTGGTTACTTCCACTCCAATAAGCAACCGCTATTTAGAGCAACATTTGAAGCTATTGAGAGTTTTCAATTGGGTGGTAACCCGTATAGTGACTTTTTGGTGCCTCTACAAGAAGCCTTCGAAAATTCAGTCGTTGTAAAATCGAACTGTGGTAAAGTGACAAACGAAGTATTGCAACTGGCAAAAAAATTATTTAAAAATGAATACTATTACGATACGTAACAGAACATCTGTGACAATAATTCAGTAGGCTAAGACCTTATTTATATAGCCGTAACGAATTAAAAGCCATACTATTGGCTTAATGGGTTACAAACAGATTTCACTCTAATGTTAACATTAAAGCGACTCGTCGAAAAATAAAAATTTTGTATTACTAAGTTTTAATATATTAAACCTCAGCTTTTATTGTTTCTATTTCTAGGACATCGAGACATTAATGTTAAAAATGTACGTTAAGATTTTGAGTTTCTCTTAATTTAAATGATTGCTAAAAGCTTCGTAAAAAATTAATAAGATTCATGCTTCTCTGAACTGACATCTTTGATCGTCTAATTGATTCATTTAAAAGGATATCAGTTTCACTGAAATCGAAAACTCTGTCAGCGTTCGTGGACTTAAATTTTACATTCCCTTACAATTTGCTGTTGATATTAACAAATTAAATCTTAAGTCAAATTTTTATTTTTTATTTTCTTCATGTTCGCAATGCACCTAGAGCACCAGCAATATATCAACTGATTCGTCGTTTCTGGCAACAACGGAATATCTTTGGAATTCTGCGTGCTGGAGTTTAATCATGATGCTCAAAATGAGGAGTAAATTTTAGTTTCACCTCAATGCACATTGATCGTATTTGAATGACAATGTCGGCCCAACATACATATTTCTAATTCAGATTCAACGTATGTAGGTCTTCCGACATAAGTACTTATGGCTTGATTATGTTTACTCACAAGCAGCGCAACCTACGAAATAATTTCTATTATGCGTGGAAATTGTGATCAGTTGCCAAAATCCTTGCAATCAAGTTTTCTCAGATTAACAATCGTAATTTCTGTAAGCTAGAACATTTTTTGCGCAGAAGAGTACCTGTTGTGTATCAAAAATATTTCTTACATTAATTGTAAAATAATTACAGTGTTTTCTTACACACATGTTCAGTTTTTAAAATTTAGTTTGCTTTACGCACAGCTTTACTTTTATATTTTTCTGCGGAAATTATTTTCGTCGTGTTCACTGGCGAGGGAGGAAAGACGAAAGCTCCTCGCACTGGGCAGCGTTTGTATGCGTGTGTGTGTGTGTGTGTGTGTGTGTGAAGAATTGAAAGAATTTGCAAGCATTAGAATAGGAAGTTAGTTGAAACCGGTTGCTCTGTGTGGACGTTCAAGCAACTTTTAAAGGGCAGGCGAATAAAACGGGAATATTCTTTTAACTATCACAACGGGACTTTTGTAGGACCCAAGTGGGCCGGTTTCACTACCGGCGGCTCGCATAACAACTTCGAAAGGGAATTGACAAATGTTGATCAATGTGTATGGGGAGTTGCAGGCTGTAATATCCAGTTGCCACCTGTAATACGCTTTTGGCAACACAGCTGATGTTCAGTTGCTGTCGATAATCGATTAATTGAATCTGTGATGTTTATCATAACATCTTAACTTTTTTATTTATTTATTTATTTTTCAATTAGCCTTTTAATTAAAAGCTAACATTTTTAGCCAATGACAACTTAGGCCTTCAGCACAAAATTGTGTTTAGCTATTTTAATCTTTTTACGTGTTTTAACATTCATCTATAAGTACATACATACATAGTTATATTATATTGCATTATACAATTGAGTCTTTTTTAAGAAATTCAATGATCAACGATAAATTGGAAGGTGTAGTATTTGAAAGGCACATCAATGGGCTTGAATGCTGAAATATTTCATGTTTAATAGTTTGGGTCTTATGACAATTGCAGAGAAAATGGTGTATGTAGGTATGGAGGGATGTGTTGCATTGGCAAGGAAGCGTAAAGTTCGGGTTATATATTGGGGCAAAGTTAAGTTTAGTGTGACCTTAAACGTAGCCTTATAAATTTTATATGGTCTATTCTTTTTATATTCTGCAGTTGTGTACATTCTTCTACGTAATTTATGGAATTATTGTATGTACTTACATATGCTTTTATACCAAGACGAACATTGGCTAAATACGTACATATGTATTTCCTTTTTGTAGTGCTCATAATAATGTTTCAGTATAGCTTTATCTACATACATATGTATGTTCCCATGATTATAATTTGGTGTAAGAAAAAGAGGAGACTTCCCAGCATCTTTTGCAGCTTGATCTGCGATCTCGTTACCTTTTATTTTGCAATGACCAGGGACCCATATTAATCTAATGTTTGCTGCATTATTCGCAATGACACTTCGTATGTTGGTTGCATAATAATTTTCGTTAGAAACGTTTTGCACTGATTTAAGCGCAGAAAGAGAGTCTGAACAAATAGCAAATTTGCCTTGCTTTCCCTTAATGTGAGACAATGCTTCGTGAATGGCAATAATTTGTGCTGTTTTGGAACCATCCGCATAATTAAGTTGATAGTTGTGTAAGGAGTCTTTAATAGAGGCAAACAGCTTTAGGTATTCTTCAGCACTTGAAGTGGACTTAGTACGTTGGTTAAGAGATGTATCAATGTAATTTTTGTAACTGAAAAAAGGGGAAAGTTTTTTTGGTGGCTGACGCAATGCTTGCAAATTTAGGGGAAAGTAAATTTTTCTGCAATTTTCTACCATTCTGTAAATAGCAGATGACACATTAGGTATCTTTTCAAACATTTTTTCGATTACGCTGTTTTTCCTACTTACATATGTATAAGTATGTATAATAAGTTTTTGTAGAGCTTAGTTTCTGAAATTTCTTTTTGTGTATAAATGGGAAATGTATTAGTCTCAAAAAGCATATTATTAAGAGGTGTTGATCTTACCGCTCCTAAGCAATATCTTATTCCTGCATTTATAATGGTGTTAATTTTTTTCTTTGGGGCTTAGGTGCATTGGCAAATATATGTATATGTATGTGTGTATGTATGTATGTATGTTTTTTTTTTTTTTAATGAAGAAAAATCATCGAAAGACCCCAGCACCTAAGCGCTGGGAGTGCGAGACTTTAACACGCTAAAACGACCTCATTTTTTGCCACAACCCAGTCCCTGTGGAACCACCGCAAAAGTATTTTCTCACAGGTGGCGGGGGAGGTAATACCTCCACTCATTACTGAATTCCTCTGCGAATTCTTTCTTGTCTGCGAAGTTCCAACAGAACCGATTTCACGAACTCACCGACATACTCCCAGTTGTCCAGCGAAGCTAACATTAAGAGAACAATGTTCTGCATATCCACTTTACTTCTCACAAGTTGCTCCAAGTTTGCCCTCTGGGGCTCAAATCGTTGACAAACAAAAAACACGTGCTCAGTATGTATGTATGTATGTGTGTGTGTGTATGTATGTATGTATGTAGGTAGACCATAATTAATTTTCGATAATATAAGCGCTCCGTTGACTGAGAGCAGTGATTAAGACATATACATACATATGTACGTTTATTAGATCATCGTCAATTTATTTTTTAAAGCTATTGTATTATATACAAAAATAAATAATTAAACACTAAACTTAGCGATATTTATAGTTGCTACACGTGGCGCGTTATAAGGAATTTTCCTGGAACTTTTCAAATGACGATATTGCAAAACCAAACAGCTCTTCAATGCGTTTTTCCAATTTGCCTGTAAAACAAAAAGCAAAAACATTTATTTCCATGTTACTTGTATCGTAATTAATAATAGTTGCTATAAAATTGATAACAGAATATGTGTGTAGGTGCATAACAAATTATTCGGTTATTTATATTCGGATAAAATTGAACCTGCTAAAATGAAAGCAAGTTTGTGTTCGTAAAACGATTATTTTTCTCAATAGGCCTTATTTATTCAGCACACAGATTTAATTGTGTGTTAAATATACAACTGAGTGTTTTACATTTTAAGGGTCTTATTCATAATACACTAGAGCCCCGACTTGCGTCGTTAATGGGGACCGGAGAAACGCGACGCAAATCGAAACGACGCAAATCGAATCACTTTTTTCTATATAAATGCACTGAAATTTAACTTGTTGGGGAAAATATTTAAAACAAAGCAGCCTTTTCTCCCGATTTAAAACGTTTTATTACGTCCAATTTTAATTCCAGACATATTACTTTTCTTTTACTTTGACTCACGTTTTACGTCCTTAAGGCTAGATACAAGTTCTTAAGGCTAGATACAAAGTTCACGAAACAAAATGAGCATATTAAAGAGCAATCAGACTTAATAAAGACAATGATTGAAAACAATAAGAGTTGCCTAATGCTTGAATTTGAAAAGAAGTTGTGTGATCTTAAAAAAGAGCTAATAAGTGATTTTAAAAATGAAATTAATCAATTAAATGCACGAATAACTAAGCTGGAGGCTACCAACAATGAACTTGAGAAGTTAAAGGATGATGCACATAAATTAAATTTAAAAATTCTCGCACATGATAATTCAGTTGTTGCATCTGACATCAGAATAACAGGTATACCACTACATGAGAATGAGGATCTGACTCATATTTTCGAAAATATTTGTGGTACGTTAGATACAAGAGTACCCCCCTACAAAGCCATTTTTAGGGTAAAACATTTTAAGCATGTTCGCGATGTGAATGACCCACCAATTATAATTAAAATGAATACTCCATATGACAAAAACTTGTTCCTGAAAATCGCTGCTAGTAATAGGCGTAAATTCAAATCACCTTTCCGTTTAAGCCAAGCAGGTTTCAACAGTAATAAGCAATTTTACATCAATGAGAACTTAACTCCGTATAACCATAGCATATTTAAAACTGCACTGGACCTAAAGAAAAACAATTGCTTGTATGCTGCTTTTACGCAACGTGGTATTGTTTATATAAAGAAATACGAC
Organism: Sturmia bella; assembly: GCA_963662145.1. Taxonomy (NCBI): domain Eukaryota; kingdom Metazoa; phylum Arthropoda; class Insecta; order Diptera; family Tachinidae; genus Sturmia; species Sturmia bella. The sequence goes on along the minus strand of OY759168.1, from coordinate 88,781,498 downwards.
AAAGATGATCCTATCAGAATTGATTTTCCTGATCAACTGAAGCAATTTTTTCGGACTTAAAGTCAACTTAACAAACTTGGCCTTTTATCGTTGGACTGTAACTAACATTATTGATAAATTTCTCTATGCTTTACTTATTTCTGACTTTTTGTTAATTTTATGTCAATTATTATTTTCTTGTTGCTTACTACAATGTCAATCTTTTTGTTTTATAAAAAATGTATTTTTTGCGTTGCTATTTAGCGCATTTTATTTTGCAGTTGAGTATAGTATTGGATAACTTTTCTACTCCAGGAAGCAACTCCAAAGACATAACAATGAACATGGTTGGGATTCTAGCCAAGCAAAAAAAAGGTCTCAAAATAGTTCATATAAACGCCCAAAGTTTGAACAATAAAGTCGATGAATTTAGATATGTTTTTGAAAATTCAAACATCGACATCGTGTGCGTTTCCGAAACTTGGCTGTCACCTTGGACACCAGATAGTATTTTTTGCCTCGGTGGGTATAAGGTATTTAGAGAGGATAGGAATGGTAATGGTGGCGGGGTAGCTATATTTGTAAAGGAGAACATTTCATGCAAAGTTCGTCTGAAATCCTCAACCAACACTTTACCTAATGAAGATAAAGTTGAGTTCATTTTTGTCGATATAATCTCTTATGGTAAGAAAATGTTGGTAGGATGTGTTTATAGGCCAAATAAAAGAATTTGCTTATCAAATTTTTTCTTAACCCTGGAAACAGTGGCCACTTCATATTGTGATGTTGTTATATCAGGCGATTTCAATTCGAATGTGCTGATGGAATCTATATTAGTTGACAGTATGTTGTCTCTTGGGTTAACTCCTACTAACACAGTTAATCCTACGCATCACACATCAACAAGCAGAACTTTACTCGATATTTTTTTTGTTACAGATGCATCAAACGTTTTATTATATGACCAAGTGTCTGCAGTAATGCCAGGGCCAATCACTTCAAAGTTATTCCGTCGGAATTTACAGTACGCTATCGTGATTTCAGCAATGTGAACCACAGTGTGCTTGATGAGAATGTCTCCCATATTGATTGGGCGCAGATGTTTTATATGCCCACAGTTGATGAGCAATTATCGTTTTTTGAAGCTAACATACAACGTCTTTACGATGTCTCAGTTCCGATCAAATCCAAGACGATATCCCCTAGAACAAAACCTTGGTTCACAGCCAATATAAAATCTCTAATTTATAAGAGAGACATTGCGTACTCTAGGTGGAAACGTTTCAGAACCCCAGAGCTAAGGGCGGAATTTAAAGCATCTAGGATAAAGGTAAATACTGGCATCAGAATTGCAAAAATTGAGTACTATTCTAGGCGTTTTAGTTCGGCGGTTGGTACCAGGCAGAGATGGAAATGTATTAGAGAAATTGGGGTTGGTGGGACTGAGAATGTAAACCACTGCCAGTTAGATGTTGAAGATATTAACAGAACATTCACGAATATACCTCTGGTGCCAGCTGATAAGAGCTTTTACAACATTTCACGTACTAATAACCCTGAAACCCTTAGTAGTCTCTTTCAATTTTCTTGCGTAAGTCAATCTGAAGTCCTTTTTTGCTTCAACTTAATTAAGTCGAATGCGGTGGGCTGCGATAACATGCATCCAAAATTTATAAGGATGTTATTGCCTGTACTTTTGCCTTATATAACACACTTATTTAATAGTATTATAATGACTAGCACCTTTCCGTCCAAATGGAAAATTGCAAAAATAGTGCCAATACAAAAAACTGTTTCTGAATTTAGGCCAATAGCGATACTGTGTTATCTTTCTAAAGTCCTAGAAAAAGTTCTTAATTTTCAGATGTCATCATACATGAATGATAATAAGTTGTTGTTCGATAAACAGTCCGGTTTTCGGACAAATCATAGCTGTGTTTCCGCACTACTGGATGTGTCTGAAAATATACGACGCGATTTAGATGAAGACAAATTAAACTTCTTGGTCCTTCTTGATCATTCAAAAGCCTTTGATACGGTTGATCACGGCATGTTGTCCATGAAGTTGAGACACTTTTTTAATTTTTCTGAAACGTCAACACGGCTTTTGTCATCATACCTTTCAAATCGCTCGCAATTCGTTTATTGGAAAAATGCCCAATCTTCCTCGCTAGGTTTATCTAGAGGTGTGCCTCAAGGGTCAATTCTTGGACCACTGCTTTTCGCAATTTACGTAAATGATCTGCCAAAACAACTCATGCACTGCAATATTCATATGTACGCAGATGATGTGCAGTTATATCTGAGTAGTCCAGTACAATCTGTCGCCGAAAAAATTGGGAGACTCAATAATGAACTAGATAACGTTTATCGCTGGGCCACCGCAAATGGTCTTTGCCTAAACCCTAATAAATCGAAATGTATAATAATTCGTAGGAGAAAACTTGACTGCAATATTGGTCTTGACATTTTAATAAATGGGGTAAAGCTAAATATTGTGGATGCTACCAAAAACCTTGGGCTAATTTTCAATAATAGCTTCAATTGGACAAATCATGTCAACACTCTGGTAGGTCAAACTTATAGGAAGCTAAGTTGTCTTTGGTCAACACAATATTATACACCTCTCAATATTAGACAGATGATTGCAAAATCTTATCTTCTTCCAGGCTTAATGTACGGTTGTGAACTGTTTGCAAATTGCGATTCCATCAGTAAGAGAAAGCTGAATGTTTTATATAATAACATTGTAAGATACGTGTTTGGCTTACGAAGAAATGACCATGTGTCCAATTTTTCCTCAAAGCTATACGGTGTATCATTTGATGATCTTTTGAATATTCGCGCACTCTTACTTTCACATAAGATTATATATTCGGAAGCTCCACAATATCTTAGCAATAATATTAGGTTTGCCAGGTCACTTAGAGGTAAAAAGATCATAATTCCCCTCCATCGCTTTCTTGTATCTGAAAGGCATTTTTTCATACATGCAGCACGCCTTTGGAATTGTCTTCCTCAAGCTCAACAACTTAATAGCAACGCAAATAGTTTTAAGCAATTTTTGTTTGATTATTTTGCGCCGCAGTAGAATATAATTGTTTAGTATAATAAATTGTAATCTTATTTATTTACTTTTGTCTATTCAAATGTGTGATCTTTTTTGCAACTTGTGAATATTGCTTTCCTGTACTTTAAATATAAGATTGAATCTTGTTGTACAGGATATAAACAAATAATAAATAAATTATCGTAAATTATCGTAAGGCGTATTCTGGTGAATCACACACTAAATTGTTACCATAACCAGACAGCTGCTCTTAGCACCACTTATATAAAAAAGAAAAGGGGATTCCCCTTTTTTCACGCAATTGTAAAATTTCTTAACGTGCAGGTGACGTTTGTTGTTGCCAGAAGTTGTAAAAACTAATGAATTCAAGATGCTAAATACATACATACTACACAAGTGCTAAAAATGGTAATCCACAATGATGCAGTAAAAAATGTAACCGTGTTTAGCGACGCAAATCGAAATCAAAACGATGCAAATCGAATCGACGCAAATCAGGGTAAAAACGACGCAACTTGAAATCGCAACGACGCAAATCGAATTTTTCCAGTTTTAAAAAGCGACGCAAATCGAAACGACGCAAGTCGGGGCTTTAGTGTAAATATTTTAGGTTTATTAAACTCTTATTTGACAGATTTTCCATACAAACGTATCAAATAAGAGTCTTATAAGCCTGAAATAATTTTTATGAATTAGGGGGTTAATATGTATATCAGAGCATCTACATACTTATATTTCCAGCTGTAGATATGTGAACTGAAAATTTGCAGTAATGCCAGGGCCAATCCAGTTTTGAGTTTGCTTCAGGCAAACTCAAAACTGGAGTGTGAAACGTCGGGTATTTGAAAAATTCTAGCCTATGTCGGCTTATGATTTAGATCTAAATAAGAAGTTTTTAAGAAAAATGTGCCCCATTGATGGGGTTTCATTTGCAGTTCGGAAGATACGGCGTACAAAATTAAAATTTTAACGTTCTTATATACCCAGCCCATTATTTTCTTAATGGAGGCATCAAATCTAGCTAGACTTGCAAAAAATGTGTTTTTGTAAATTTAAAACATGGGAATTATGAAATGAATGGTTAGATTGCAAATATTCTTTTAAGTTTTTTCGAGGCTACTGATGAGTTGATTAGCATCAACGAAATGTCGGCGGCATATAGACGGCTGAAAAAGACAGAAAACATTACTAAGGTCTATTTTTAGACCTAAAATAATACATTTCGATTGGCAAATAAATAATTAAGTTCATTTTTGAACATTTCAATTGACTTTTATATCAAATAAATAATTAAGTTCATTTAAAGCAAGATTTTAAAATCTTTTTCAAGGAAGAAGTAAAGTCGAACTCAAGCCCGATAAAATAGTTGATAATTTTTAATCATATAGTTCGACTATTAAGTTAAACTAATGCTTGAAAATTGCTGGGCCCGTTTCGAATCTTGAAATCGTTGTCATCACTGATACCATAATAACAAACACAAACATCAATTGGATGCTGGTGAGAGGATATAAAATGTATTCCAATCAACAGAAAAACAATTTTATCACTGTTGGATCAATAATATTAAATATAGACAGTCAGCTATGAAGTGCTCAGGTAGTAGTACAAATTGGTCATGACATGGGTTCGAAACAATTTGGGTGCTGGGGGCAAATCACCGCATTCGAAATCGAGTGCATTGTCATCGAAATGCTGTTAACGTGGATCACAGGACTCGTTATCGAAACGCATCTAATCGATGTTGTACTCGATTGTTACTACACTATCGAAAACAAATAAACTCTAGCTTTTAGCAGCAAAACAAATAAAATAGCAAAGAAGCGACAAAAAATTAAAGAAATAATTAAAAAAAAAATAAATTTTATTGTTTTTAGGGAAAGTGAATACCAAGAAAAAGATTTTCCACTAAGTAGTGTATTTCATTTGTTACATTTATCACCGCTTTGCACATAGTGATTTGTGCCAATCCCACTAAAAATAATTCCCAGCCGTGTGCTGAAAGCTGCCACTGGCCAAAAGGGACAATGTCGACATGTGGCCAGAGATATTTATTTCCGATAAAACGTATTCAAAAGCTTCCTTAGAGAGCCGAAAACGTCTTTTGAATCTATGTACAAACGATGAAACATTTAGTTCTAATCTTTTGCTTTAAACTCACAACTTACTCAGCTTCTGGCAATGAAAAAGGATTGCTTTTGTCACGAATGTTCCTACTTATAATGGCAATATTGGACTCATCCTCCGATTCCGAAGATAAGAAACATAAAAACACATTTGGATTCATTTATCTTGAAGTTTTTCACCAATTTATTTACATGTATTTTGTTTTCCTTTTTCGTTTTGTTTCTTTATTGTCAAATGGGTATGTGATGTAAAAAATAGTAGTAGACAATATTAATTGCGATCGAATACTCTGATCCAAAAAATTGCAGCCGTCGAAATATTTGTACACACGACAGAAGACTCGATTTCGAATGCGGTGATTTGCCCCCTGATCAGAGTTATGGTGGACGTGAAACAGCTGTGTTGTATGCCCCCAGCCAATAAGTTTTCATTTTTACATTTCATGTACTCTTTAAAAGTGTTGATCACTACAATTTTGTCTCAAAAAAATCTCTCAATTCTGAGGAAGTAAAATCGAACTCAAGCCCAATAAAATAATTAACAACTGTTAATCATAAGCTCGACAATAAAGTTATATTAACGTTTTATTTCTTTTGAAAAAATTAAATAAAAACTATTGAGCCCTACGATTTAGATGAGCGTCTGTGATGCACGAAATTAGAAAATCTAATCGTCAAACATCAACACAGGCTGCGAATTCCCCCAACAAAACTAATAGACAAGAAAATCATATTTAATACACTCAGTTTTACCCTAAACCAACTCACATGGCCCAGGTATGAGTATAGGAGGACTATGGCCTTGTTGGACTTTCCGAGGCATAGGCTTCATATCCTTGTGGTTGTTCTAACGGGACATTGTCACATGGGACTAAATCTTCCAAATAATGATTTCTGCAGGGGTTACAGAGATGAGGAAGAGGAGGAGAGTGTCGAACACTTTCTCTGTCGATGCCCAGCTCTCTCTAACAAGAGAACAAATTACTTGGGCAGACCGACACTAAATTAATTACCGGAAGTGTCGGGATGCGGATTGAATAGGGTGGACTCATACATCCGTTCATCGGGCTGGTTCAGGGCGCAATCGGAGAGCCATGTGTAGGGACATCTTCCTACAGCCTATTCAGGTAGCACAACGGGACCTTTCTAGGACCTAAGTGAGCCGGTCTCATGACCGGCGGCCCGCGTAGCATAATAATAACATACCCCAAACCAAATCTAAGAACAAAATCGAGTTCAAGGATTTTGAGCAGAAGCATTTCTTTCTGGTCACATTATTCTCATGTTCGGGCATGCTTCCTACTAAATTATTCGTGATTTTGGGGAAAGTTTTAGCCAACGTAATGGCGATGAAGAATGGGGGTTTGTGGTCTTATAAAAATAAATGTGGTCTTAATACAGTACTGTTGAACGAGTTCAAGATGTTGGTATGTCCGTGTAAAATTTTACCTTGTTCTGTTTCAACTTGCTTGCTTTCCATGCCATCTTCATCACTTGCGGACTCTTCTTTAAACATGTCTTTCAGTTTGGGCAGAAAGAGCAGAAGACAAATGACACCGATGAATTTAATAATTTTTTTGAAAATTAAAAGTTTCAAAATAATTTTTCCGATTGTAAATAAATTAATTTTAGTTTTCAATTTGTGGAGAAGTGACAAATGATCCCGTGGGTGGTATGGGAAGGTCACAATTTTGTGGTACGTTGGCGGCCCATATGCAGGTGCTGGGGGTCCATACGCCGGCGCTGGAGGTCCATACGCGGGAGCAGGCGGTCCATAGGCCGGAGCAGGAGGTGCATAAATTGGAGCTGGGGTCGACGGCGGTAAGTACTGATTGTTTGGAGCTGGTGTGTAGTTGTAACCACCAAAATCGCCATTAAATTCTAAAATTGAGAGAAGAATACTTCATATAAATTTAAATATATACATACATATGTATATGTATATATATATATACATTGCTGGCCACACATTTAAAACAATCGGGGGTAAATAACGCTAAACATCAAAATTCAAATAGCCATATCTTTTGATCGAAATAGAGTCTTGCCAAAAACTAAATAGCGTTTTGCAGGTAATTTATGAGCCTTTTATTTTGATCCAACTAGTACACTGTTATGTAAGTAACAAAGGAGCTACAGGGTAGAACTTAAAAGTCATATTATTTTAATACATTTTTTACATACTGGCTTAGAAATATTTATGTATATCTCGATTTTTATCGAGCTCCTAGTTTTGTATTTTTAGTATTAATCTAAGTAATCACTTTCAGCTGTAACATAATTTTTTTTCATGATGAACAAAAAAATTACAGCGCAGCATTATGTTGCTAGATAATCCCGATTTTCTGGTTCTTTGATTGTGGACCTTCACCAATTTTCTTAACCAATAAAATATTTCATTTCCCCATTGTTTTTGTTAGTGCATGCAAATATATATAAAATAATACACTATAAAATATTTCTGTTAGACAAAAAAATTTTACGGCCAAAAATTAAAAGGTCTTATTTTGTTCTAGCAACAAAATTCTGCTCTGTAACTTTTTTGTTCGTCAGTACAAAAATTATTTTATAACTAAATGTAATGTCCGAGATTAATACTAAAAATTCAAAATTAAGAGCTCGATAAAAATCAAGATATAAATATTGATGAGCCAGTATAGGTATAAAAAATGTATTAAAATGATAAGATTTTCCAGCTCTAGCCTCGTAACTGATTTATTATTTGCATAACCCGGTCTTGTTTGGATGAGAATAAGAGATACATAAGTTATCAGCAAAACACTTGTTAGCTTTTGGCAATATTCTATTTCGATCAAAAGGCAACGTTTATATGATTCATTAACTACCTTTTAACACCCATGGGTGTGCATGGCAAAATAATTTGAAAATATGTTTGTGGCAGCTTCGTCGAAAATGGCGAAAAACACAAAGAAGAATGAAAAAAAAAATAAGCAAATAAAAAATAAGCTATATTAAGCGCCAAGTAAATCGATATTTATTAATTATTAATTAATATAATTATTTAGTACGTGCATATGTATGTATGTATGTATATAGTAAATAGTGTTGAAATTCTAATCTTCGGATCAAACGTAATCTAAATATTCAAAAGTATTTTAAAAATTAATTTTAAAGTTAAACAAAAAATAAACGTCTGTGAATGCCCGTGTAAAGTGTTACTGACTACCACAAAAGCGCTAATTTATATGTTAAGTTATTTAAACGATTTTATTATCGTTGAAACTAATTACTGAATTGCACTATGGGTGATAAAATAACTTTACGAACGATCGAAAAAAATTGAATTTCTTAAACCGATTCGTACATCCCCTAAACCGGCAATACAACACATGCAAATATACATAGCTATGCAGTGGGTTAGTGGGAAGTGGGTTATTGCAGCATTGAAAGACTATTTCAGGTCATATAGCCGACCGAGATGTGTAATCAGCGATAGGGGAACCTGTTTTACATCGAATGACTTCGCAGAATTTTTGAGGGAGAATAATATCGCACATATTTTAATAGCTACTGGCTCACCACAGGCCAATGGACAGGTTGAGAGAGTTAACAGGTCGATAGGTCCGATGCTGGCGAAACTGGTGGACACTGAGAGGGGGGTGTTTTGGGACCATATGGTTGATCGGGTTGAATACACCTTGAATAATACTGTTCATAGGTCGATTGGAGAGCATCCGAGCGTGATGTTATTTGGCACAGGACAAAGGGGTAAGATTTTTGATCCATTGAGAGAGTGTCTTGAGGGGAATGACCCTAGGCCGAGGGCTGATCACGATCGGATCAGATCAAGAGCGTTTGATAGGCAGAAAAGGGCACAGGAATATAATGAGGAGTACTGTAACAGACGCAGAAAGGGAGCAAGGGTTTATGAGGATGGGGACTATGTTTTGGTGAGGAATTTTGATTCTACGTCTGGTATATCACGAAAATTAATTCCAAGGTGTAAGGGCCCGTATAAGATAGCTAAGATTCTAAGGAATGACCGTTATTTGATCGAGGATGTGGATGGTTTCCAACAATCCCGCACACCATACAAGGGCGTGTGGGCGGCCGCCAACATACGCCCATGGTTCAGAGGACGTGAAGGGTCATGTAACTGATGGGAGATCAGGGGATCTCTAATGGTCAGGATGGCCGAGCTGTATTAGTAGGTATATCTGTGTTGCTGTTTGTATGTATATGCTTGTGTGTATATTTTCCATTTATGTTATTTACATATACATTCATGTATTCCAGGCTAACTGTTCTTATTGTTCTAGAATATTCGATATTCATGTAACTATATCTATCCCCTTTCTTTCTATTTGACGTGAACGTAGATAATAAGTTAGATAATAAGCTTGATAATGTATGGCAATGGGTCAGTTGGTTTCATGCTTGAAAAAAGGGAGGATTAATAAATTGACAGTGAAACAAAGCGGACGCGTTTTATTGGTTATAATACATACATATGTACGTGAATGTGACTTTTGTGTAGTGTGTGTATATATATATATATATATATATATATATATATATATTGTACATAAGTATGTGTATCTCAGCTATCCTTGAACCGGTTTTGCTGGATTTCCATAGCAAACGCATGATGCAATGCAGGAACAGATTAGTGAAAGCAAAAAAAATTGTAGGCCAAGTGGTTACCTTGGGAATGAAGTATCCCAGTGTAATATAGCACTTCCATATCATTAAGTTATATCAATCATTTAGTGGCAGATATCGGTCATTCTCTATTAAGATAATCGGTATGTTTGTCATATTTGAAGAACATGGATACTTTCAAGAACGATGTTGCTTCGCTGCCTAACTGTAATGGTGCCAAGAGTGGAACTGCACTAGGAGCTGCCCGCGGGTATAGCTTTCACTTTGTATATATGTACGTATGTAAATGCATATTAAAAGTCCAAGGGTGTTCCTTTTAGAAACAATTGCTTTCACTTGTAAAACTCAATTACTGCACATTCAGACAAACGTATGGAACTTGAATACATAATTAAAAATTCATATTTAACACTTATAACAATAACTTTACCACCACCATACTATGGATACACTCAATGACGGTCTACACTTTAAATGAATTTTAAAATAAGTAAATATTTTCTTTATCTCAGTATGTGTAGGTAAATTTTTATTGTGTTTTCTTTTTGTGATGATGATGAACTACTATTTTCACTGCATTCACTATCAGCCATTTGTGAATTGAGCAAATATTTTCTTTTCAACGCACCAGTATCGGTTTGATGGGAGTTTTGCAATGCATTAATGTAAGTGTCCTCCGGAAACGAGGCATCCCCATTGCACACAGCGAAAAATGTTGTACAACAACACAATGTCGTTAGTAGAATTTTTGTGTACGATAACATTTTTAATGTAACGCGCTTCAGCCGTTGTCTTCTACGCGACTCGAAAACAAAACCGACAATAAACATTTTCCAATATCGAACCCCCATATAAAACCTTTGATAACTGTGTTTTGTCTTTTTGTTAGTAGTAAATATATATTTGGTTGTGAAGTTGAAAGTCAATATTCACGTACAAGTTCGTAAGTATTTATTACAATGTCTGCAACTGCAAGCATGTATGTATGTATGTACATACATAGGTACTTCATTTGATGAATATTTTAACTTAATTACGCATAACAGTATTCCAATTTCTTTAAACGTAAAAAATAGCTGGTCACGTAAATGCAAAATGTGACAAATGAACCAACCACATAAGATACCTACAATGCTTATGTCAGCATGCGTGTCTCAATGCATTTTCATTGAGGTAAAATGGGTTTCGACTTCCAAAATCAATTATCAATCTCTCGATAGCGTTTCACTGTTGGCAAAACTTCGGCTAAATCTCTTTTTCCAATCATTTAAATTAATTAATGATGTTGCATTCATACCCACACACACACACACACACACACATGCAAATGACTTTTTTGTTTGGCAAAATAAACTCATGTAAAGGAATTCAAAAATTTAATTGTTTTCGCTTTTCATAAAGTTTTTTCTGTAACGTTCATACGAGCACAACGTACATACATATACACCTACATACATACATATGTACACATGTATGTACATATGTGCAGCAAATATATTAATGTATGTAACTGATTCTATCATCAGTAAGGAAATCACGTTCTTACTTTCGATGGCAACACAAATAACCATCAATGGCCGATAAATAAGTTATTATATAGTACATTGTATTTTTGGTTTTCACGTATCGTATGTAGTAGGTATGCATTTTAAAGTTGACCAATATTATTATATACATACATACATATGTACATGTATATATGTATATTTATACAGCCATATTCATAGAAAGACTTAATAGAGGCCTCAAGTAATTATAAGCTCCTAAAGGCTTTAGCATTAATAGAAGTTTTTCCTAAAACGTATTCACAGTCAGTTTTGTAATCAGCGAATGTGAAATGATGGCAACAACATCTAAATTTTCATCTGGCACTTGCATCTCATACCGTATTCACACACATTGGGCCTTAACCATGATACAAATAACAAGGTAGCCTTTTCGCTACAATAAGAACAACTTCAATAAAAATAACATGTATTTTGTTTTTGTACAACTTATGCAAACTGTCAAAACGACGCCACTTCTACATTTGCGTAAGAGAGATGCACTGAGCTTACGCGGATTAGCTATCTCGTTTTGGCTGCCTTTCATCTCTGCAATCTCTTGACAACCTAAAGTAGTCAGTTGATTAACGGTTTAGCTGACGAGGCTACCTTGTTAATTGTATCATGGCCTTAACTATAGTCAAACACTAAAGTCGGTTCTTTTTACACTGCAGTTACACGATCAAGTTTTGCTATCAATTTTTTTTTTTCACATACTGCTTGTCAAAATTCAAGACGTAGGCTGCACGCAATTTCATAACAATTCGTTTTCAAAATGCCGTCTAGAAGAAAATTAAAAATCGCTGCTTCATTACAAGTACTATCAGAAATAAAGAAAATAAAAAAAGAAGAAGAAAAACCAGAGGACAGAAAGGAAATACTGGGTGAAGCCCTTATTAGTAAGAAGGTTGGTAAATATTTAAAAATTATAATGAATGTAGATATGCTCTATAAATCACAGGACATCATTGTATTTGTTGGTTTTGCACGTAAACATTTTTATTTCTATTTTTAAGCTTGAATCTGTTTAATTTTTATCACTTTTAATTGCAACTTTCAAACACAAAGTACACAGAGATGAAACGCGATCAGAATGAGATAACAAGTCAGCGCAAAGCTCTGTACGTCTCGTTTTCACAATCGCTCGAGAACTTGTAGTCAAAACAAAACGAAAAGCCATGATACAACTAACAAGGTAGCCTTTTCGCTACAATAAGAACAACTTCAATAAAAATAACATGCATTTTGTTTTTGTACAACTTCTGTAAACTGTCAGAAAGTCGCCACTTCTACATTTACAGAAGAGAGATGCACTGAGCTTACGCGGATTAGCTATCTTGTTTTGGCTGCCTTTCATCTCTGCAATCTCTTGACAACCTAAAGTAGTCAGATGATTAACGGTTTAGCTGACGAGGCTACCTTGTTAATTGTATCATGCAAAAAGCTTTTTCTACAGAAAAAATGGTGTTTTTTTTTATTAGAAATTTATGAATGTTTAAAAAGTATATTAAATCGTTTTTTATAATATAAATAAAACTTTATGGTATTTACCGTTTATAATGTGCAAAGCAATATTTGATTATGTTTTATTTCGTGACTTTAAGGACAGTGTCTTAATTTTACTTTGTAGTGGTGGTTTTGTGAGGAAAAAATACATGGTCTTTGTAATCAATTTCCAAACACTCAAATATGTATTATCAAATCCTAAAGCCCGTATGACACTTCATTTTTCTTTCATTAATTGGTATAGAATTGATAGAAAGAAACAGCAATTGCTAGAAAGAACCAAATATACAAAACGTAAACAAAACTGGCGTCTTTTTTGTGAGTGTTGTATTCTTTTTATTTCAAGAAAGCGCTAGGAAATAAAATTTTCCAAAAAAGAAGCGTTAAATCGCAAAAATTGTCCATAAACCGCTGACACAGCAACATTCAAGTTGGAAATGTCAATTTTAAGTTGAAAAATTTTACATATTTTTTGACATAATCTCATTTTTATCGATAACTTCAACAAAAATGTTGACAGTTTTGCATTTATCTTAATATAGCTGAACGCGTTGCACATACTAAATTCTACTATTACATTATATTTGCACTGTTCTCCAAGGTTTGAACAATGCAAGAAAAATGTAGTGTCATACGGGCTTAAGTCAAAGAGGATTTTTAGTTGACGACTTTTTACCAATTTTTTACTTTTAATTTACTTTAGATTATTAAATTTTTGCTGTTTCGGTGGTGGTTGTTCATAAAAACGTGTTATTTTTTGTTTTGTTTACATTTGTTTTTCGTAAAAAATGCATACTTTAGCCTATCTCTTTACACAATCTGTCTAGAAGTTGATTTGAGCAATTTTCAAATGTCACTTTTAACATCTCTGTGTACTCTGTGCTTTCAAACAAACCAAAAAAATATTTGCAGAACGAAAAAAGATTGTTGTCAGCTGTTTTCTTGATTTCTCTATGGAAAGCAAAAATTGTCATCAAGTTTGCAACAATTTTCAAAATTGTGAGTGTATTAGTAAAGAAGTGTGAATGTATTAAAACTTGAAAGGCAAAACTTGATCGTGTAACCCCCAAGTAAAATGCCATCCTCATCAACAGCCGACGATGGCTCAGTGCTAGTATTAGTTGCTTATCAACCTGCATGCTGCTGATTCGAGCCCTGGTTGTTCTTTTTGCTTTTTTTGTTTTTCTATTTATTATAATAATCGGGTCTGTTCTAGAATCCGATTCGGATTGATTTAGCAAAATTTTTTTAATCCGAATAATTCATAAATTGGTGTTCTCAATTCAGAATGTTTTTAGATATTCGAAGTTTCTCTTCGAAAAAAAATTCTAAATGTCAAATATGTACATAAACAACAGGTTTTTATGTTTTGAAAAGAACTATCAGAGGACGAAGCCGATGATAAAAGATAGCTTAACATACAAATAGTCGCCGGCGGCAAACCAAAAACCGACTGTTGACGACCGTCTAAACAATGTTTTTACAATCACGCAGAAAAATTTAAAAATTAAGTTAAAATATGACAAAAACTAAAACATTAATAGATTATTCTGAGAAAGCAGCTCTACCGCAAGCAGCAATCAGTCGCTCTTGACCGCGACGGGTGTAAGTAAGATTGTGAAATTACCGGCGCGGCAGTTTGTCGGCTATGAGCACATGAACTACGATCTATGACAACCAAAAGAACGTTTTGCCGGACTATTACAAGGGAATTTGACCACTAAATACAATCATATTAATATAAATATTGTTAAAATTAAACTAAATATAGGAAATTTATTATAATTTCCTTTAAAATGTCAATTTTTCTTTTTCAATAGATTCTGATTGCATTAAGCATTAGTCCAAAAAACAGTGACATATCACACTTTAATATGTGGGGCAACTTCGTGTTTTCGATCATAAGCAAAATTTTTATATTTTTGTTTTGCGCAAGTGCCATTTGACAAAACATACAACATTTTTGGAAGAAATTAAAGAAAAGGATTTTTTTGCTAATAATTATTGTATTATAATTGTGTGCAAATTAAAATTTTCTTTATTATATTTAATAAAAAACACTTCAAATCAAAAGATAAAGTTTAGTTTTTATTAAAAAAGTTATCACTTGCATGAATAAAAGCCGATTCTATTTACTTTCACTCACCCTAAATACTCTAATTGAAAACGAATAAAAACATGGGGATTCGGATTGCAGAACACCAAAAATTCTAAAGTAATCCACTTTAGAGTGAATTCGGATTCTAGAACAGACCCGAATTTGTTGTATTTGTGGATAAAAATTTGAAATGTTTTTTCTGTCTATATATCAGCAATTATAAATCCGATTTTGCTTATTTTTCTCTCCCAAAGCAGAGGGGACATTTATAAAACGATTAAAGTAAGATTTAGATCAATCGATTTCACAATCGGTGCTCGAAAATAGCTATTTTATGACAAATCTATATATTTTTTTTATACCCTTTTGGCAAAGGGTATAAAAAAGAATTGTTAATTACGTTGTCACGCTTTTAGTACGATTTTACTTCAACAGAGTTGAGAAAGATTTGGTTTGTGATAAAATTGAACGTATTCAACTTTACTCTTCTTGTCTTCTATAAAAATGGTGGTCACTAAAATTTTACCACGCCCAATTCGGAGGAAGAAAAATCGAACCAAAGCTCGATAATGTTACTAAAGCTTCGTATAGTCGGTGGTCAGATCTTACAATATTGTAAGACCTAACAACGTGCTGGCAATCTACAGACTGTCAGCATTAAGAAAATTATCAGTTCAGACAATTGCAAGAAAATCTTACAATTTCATTGCCAGACAATTGCCTGACAATAAATTTAGCTACCAACGAAAATTGTCAGCTTACACGGATGTAAGATTTTCTACGTATCAAAAATCGTCAGCCAATTGTCATTATCAATATACACACACACACACACATGCCATTCTTTATTCTTTATTTTCTCGCTCAATAACCATGTTTTTAATTTTTTTATTCTGTTTTCTGCAACTTTTTACCTCTCGCACTCACATTTTTACTATTCTCCTGTTTTTTCTCTCCCTTTCGTACGCACACATTTTTCTTTAATATTCTGTGTCATTACAATATGCCAATGCCTGACAATGTACTAGCAATGATGATGCCAAAGTGTTCAGACGATTGACAGTTAACTGACAATTAATTGTTGGGTAGGTGGACTGGCAAGGCAGATAAAATCAGGTAAAATCACTAAAACAGCTGCTCGTTGTTTATTATCTGTTGAGTGTCAAAAGTTTGTTTTCAAGCCGTTTAACGTGCTCTGATTTTTGAGAAACGTGCAAGTGAAAGAAAACGTGCTATTATTGAAGAAAAAATAAAATAAGCCAGTGATTTAGCTGTTTTTATTCAATAAAAAAGTAAAGCAATAATTATTGAGTGCTTTAAATAAATTTATTTTATGAAATTTGTGCAATTTCTTTTTTTGCACACATTCTCAAACCAATTTAACAAAACAAATGAGAGAAGAGTTTGACAGTCGACAGATATTTTTCTACCAACAACTCTCGTGTACTTTTTAGGGTTCCGTACTCATCAGAGTGAAACGGAACCCTATTACAGAGACAAGTACGTCCGTCCGTCCGTCACAGCGTCCATTCTCCGAAACGGTAAGAGCTAGAGCTGAAATTTTCACAGGATGTTGTTGCACCTTGCCGCTACAACAACAAATACTAAAAACAACAACAAGTCGAAAACTACCAGGTGTCCCCATACAACGAAAAGTTGCAATTAGCTATAACTCTCGAACCGTAAAATATAGAAAGCTGAAATATGCATAGTGTATGTATTTATAGATGCTTTACAACAACAAATGCTAAAAACAACAACAAGTTGAAAACTACCAGGTGTCCCAATACAACCTAAAGTAACAATTAGCCGTAGCTGCTAAACTATAAAAGACAAAGAGCTGAAATTCGCAGAATATATGTGTTTACATATGCCCTACAACAACAAATGCTAAAAACAACAACATGTCAAAAACTACCAGGTGTCCCTATACAACGTAAAGTAAAAATTAGCCGTAACTCGCAAACAAACTGTAAGAGACAGAGAGATGAAATGTGAACAATACATGTACGCGCATGTGGCCTACAATAACAAATACTAAAAACAACAACAAGTCGAAAACTACCAGGTGTCCCTATACAACGTAAAGTAACAACTAGCCGTTACTCTCGAACCGTGAGGGACAGAGGGATGAAATTTGCACAATATGTGTATTCACATATGCTCCACAACGACACTTGCTAAAAACAACAACAACTGTAAAACTACCAGGTGTCCCTTTACGACGTAGAGTAATAGCTATAACTCTCGAACCGTAAGAGATAGAGAGTCGAAATTCGCACAGTGTATGCATTCCCAGATGCCTTACAACAACAAATTACAACAACAAGTGGAAAATTACTAGGTATCCCCATACAACATAAAGTAGCTTTAAAAACAGAGAGATGAAATTTATAAAATATACATATGTATTCACATACGCCATTCCATACATACATTACACATACATACGTACGGAACCCTAAGTGTGCGAGCCAGCCTCGCACTTGACTTAATTTATTTATGTTCTGCTAGTGCTTGTACCTATTAAACCTGCCTTGTGGCCTGCCAATGATTTTGCTTACAATATTGTCAGGAAGAAATTGTAAGTTCTCACGATTGGTTAAAAATATTCTATACATTTTCTGACAATATTGTAAGATCTTACAATCGTCTATACCTAGCTTAACAATTGTAAATCATAAAAAGTAAGGCAATGAATCAAGTTGTGTTAGTTGTAATATTTTATTACTGCTATCACCTACCTGGAGCAAATAAGAATATTGTTTGGTTTTGTTCACTGTTTTCTTCGACTGCAGTGGCGTGGTGCATCATGAATTCTTGCCACAAGGTCGCACGGTCAATAAGGAATAATACCTTGAAGTTATGCGCCGTTTGCGCGAAGCAATTCGTCAGAAACGCACAGAATAGCGGAAAAAACAAGCACATGGATTTTGTGCGATGATAACGCAGCAGCTCACATCGATGCTTGTGTGTGAGTTAGTGGCCGAAAACAAAACAGTTATCATGCCTCAACCACCGTATTCAGCGGACTTGGCCCCCGGCTGACTTTTTCCTTTTCTTCCCAAAACTGAAGACACCGATGAAAGGAAATCGTTTTTGCTCGCATACCTTTAACACTGTGGTGAATGTCATAAAAATAAAATTTCAAAAGCGGCAACACTTTCACACCCATAACGAATAACATGAAACAAAAAAGTTTTACAATTGTTAATGATTTTATTGGGCTTTCTAGTTCAGTTTTTAATTTCTCAAAATTGATGAAGATTTTTTTTTGTGTTAAAATTAGAGTGATCAATATTTTTTAAAGACGACAATAACAGCAAAGTTTAACACTTACGGGCTGGGGTACCATACCATAGCTGTTTCACGTCCACCACGTTGCTCGTCAGCACCCAAATTAGCTTCGAGCCCAGGCCATGGCTAATTGAATACTGTTTCTAAGCAGCAGCGCACAGCCATCCTGCCACCTGGGCTCTTCATTACTGATTGTTTATATTTAATATTATTGATCAACTTTCCATTTTATCGCTGTGGTTTTCTGTTGATTGGATCCAATCAACAATCAGCTACAACCGCTACCCTTCTCAGCAGCACCCATATAACTTTGGATGTACTAAATGTTTGCAGTTTCTAAAACTGTATTTCCATTTACACAAGGAATATTAACCACAGCAATGATTTCTAAATGTGTTACAGCACAGTTCAATACAATAAAAATCAAGAGTAAACACGGAACCCTATTGCTGATACTTCTACGTCCGTCCGTCCGTACCTCCGTCACAGGCCCCATTCTCCCAAACGGCAGGAGCTAGAGCCTGTACATGTGGTTATCCGGCTGCTACAACAACAAATACTAAAAACAATCAAAAGTTGGAAACTAAAGGGGGTACCCACACAAGAAACTATCAAAATTAAATAAAATTAGCTGTAACTTTGGAGCCATAAGAGCTAGAAAGCTTAAATTTTTACAGGATATGTACTCACGTAGGCTCTATCCAAAACAACAACAACAAATTTAGAACTAAAGGGTATTCCCATACAAGAAATTAGCTATAACTTTTGAGCCACTGGAGAGCTGAAAGTTTCACTGGCTATATGGTTACATACCAAAACGTAAATATTTAAATGCTGCCCTATAGATGGGGACACCCTTTAATTTGAAAATTATCTATAATTTTTGAACCGTGAGAGATAGAGACTTACACCCATATTCATAAAAACTATTGAAGGTTTATTACACGTTTATTTGACAAATATTCCGTAGAAATACGTCAAATAAGAGCTTAATAAACTTACAATAATTATTATGAATATGGCCTTTGGAGTTTGCGCAGTATATGAAGACCTACACAACAATAAATACCAAACGCAGCAAAAAGTGAAAATTGATATGAACGGGGGTACCCTTTAATTTGAAAATTGACTTTCGTTTTTGAACCGTAAAAGATAGAGACTTAAACATTTTGACAGTATATATGGTTCGCATTCACACCCAGGACAATACTGGAATGTCACGACAGGCTAAATGAACTGGCCACTCACAATCAGATTACTCTGATATGGGTGCCAGGTCATGAGGGTCACAAGGGTAACGAGTCAATGAGGCTTTTATTGGACTCACTCCATCCTTTGGCTTTAATAAGCTCCTCCTCAGGGGGGAGATCAGAAAATGGACAACATCCATCACTGAGAAACTGTGGAATGACACTAGGGGTCTGGAACACTCGAAGAAATTTCTTAGCTTTGATGCCATGAGGGCGGATCTCGCTCTAAAATTAAATAGAAAGGATCTAAGACACTATACCTGCAGGAAGCATCTACACAGAATAGGACTATCCAGTACAGCAACCTGCTGGTTTTGCGGAGAAGAAGAGAAGACAATGGAACACTTGATTATTGAATGTGTGGCACTCGGCCACAGAAGACACAGGCTGTTGTAGGCCTATACATTGGGTTCACGGGACTTGCAAGGGCTTCCACAGAAGGAGCTAGTACTGTTTCTTGATATATTAAACTCGTGAGGGAAAGGGTTGCGCAATAGATCATTCTTGGTTGCAGTGCAAAGGGCCATCCTGGACCAACCTAGCATTAATAATAATAATAAATAAACGTTCTTTGTGTATCTATAGGCCTGATTTGATGTTGTACTAGTTTTAACTTCTTTTCGGCAAAATACTTTTTCGGTCTCGATGCATTCACGGCGAAGTTCTTCTACTGATTGTACTGCGATTGGGTAAACTCTATTTCTTATCTCATCATTCAGATTTCTTTTAATTATTCTTATCATTTCGCTTTCAGGCATCGACATATCCAATCTAGATCGCATTTGTGTCATCGCGAAAAAGAAAGATCAAACACAGGGTCGTGTAACCCATTAAAAAAATCCAGCACAAAAGAAAGACTATGCGGTTACATTTTGAAAGCGGTGAAAATTGACGTGAGCTTGGTGTAATAGAATGCTTGGCAAGCAATAGATTAAGCGGGAAAAGTTAAATGCACGGGGGCACCCTTTAATTTGAAAATTAACTTTCGCTTTTGAACCGTAAAAGATAGAGATTTAAAATGCTGACAGCATATGTAGTTTGCAATCCTCTACAACAACAAATACCAAAAGTTGCAAACGGTTAAGATTTAATTGGTGTTCCCACACGGGGACACCCTTTAGTTTACAAATCAGCCATAACGTTTAAACCGTATGAGATAAATGGTGCATTTAGTTGTCTGACCTCTACATTAGCAAATATTAAAACCGAGAAAAAGTTTAACACTAAAGGGTGCACCAGGGTTACCCTTTGTCTAGAACTTGCACGGTAGTACGTAACCCTTGCTGTGCGAGTCAGTCTCGTACTTGGCTTAATTTATTTATTTAAATATGCGAAAAAAGACATGACCTGAATTCATACCCTTTAAAAAGTGTATTTTTTTAAACGAACTAAATGATTCTGGTTTATTCCCTGATGATGAATTTTGCAACCATCGATCAAAATAAAAAAAATAAAAAACTATTGCCACTGGGGATTTCAAACTATTGCAACGCAGACAGCTGTGGCTGTTTGAAGAGAAGCTGAAGAATTTAAAATCCGCATCCATTCTGGCTTCAAATTTTCCGGAAAGATTTCCGGAAAAAGGAAAATTCCCCACATCTAATGTTAACTTTGCACCTGATGCAATTTCGAAATAAAAACCTCCTTCAGGTGTCGTCTAATGTTTTCAAATAAGTACTTAATAGTTTATTGTCGTTAATATATACAATACAATACATATTTATGTGTATGTACATCTCTGTGTATGCATGTACGTGAGTGATAAAATGTTTAAATTAAATACATTATTATTTTAATGAGAATTCAATACCAAGCGTTTGAACTGCTTCACCAACTCTCATGAGTACGATTTGTTTTTTAGTTTCTTTAGGAAATCCTTTGCCATTTTGTCTCCTTGACGGTATTCCAGAGCTCTTATGGTGTCGGAATCTGAAATAAGATTTATATAGAAAAATAAGTTAGAAAATAATTGTTAGGGAAGCGCATTCCGAACTCGGGGAACTATTGCAAAAATATTATATCCAAATCTCGGGATTTTTTTTTATTAAGGAAAAGGATTTAGTATTTTAGATCTAAAAATTTACCTCATTAATGTTTTCTCTCTTTTCCAGCCGTCTATATGCCGCTGACATTTCGTTGATGCTGGCCAATTGATCAGTAGGCTCGAAAAATTATTAAAATAATGTTCGAAACTTGACTACTTACTTATTCCATAATTCCCATGAACAAAATGAGAATCAGAAATGTTCAATCAAATCTTTATTGCCAGTTCCTCAATGTCGAAGTCGTGCGAAGTCAATGGCGAAGTCAATGTCGCTTTCCAAGCGAAAGAAATTCGTTTTCCGTTCCTCTGTGACGTTCTTTTATGCGAACGATGACTCGATCGACAAGTCGAAAAGACGTAAACGTTTTCATACGAAATGCAATTTCTCTATATCGATCATGTCGTCAGTACTGCGAATACAAACGTCAAAATCCAAAACAGCAAGTGATTGATTTTGACGTTTGAGTTCGCAGTACTGATGACATGATCGATATAGAGGAATTGCATTTCGTATGAAAACGTTTACGTCTTTTCGACTTGTCGAGTTTTTTTTATTTATTTGTTAAAAAACTGGCAAATAAAATTAGAAACCCGACATATTTTTAATTTTTATTTTATTTAGTCAACATATTAAACAATTATCATCTGTTTTTATGAAGTTTTCCTAAACAGTTCACTGGTTCGCTGGATGGAAAAAAATCCTGAGTTTGCCAGAGGAGTACCAGTGTTCAGTACGTCAAAGTATTTATTAAATGTCTATGCAAAACAATTACTTAAAATTTTAAAACACCACCAAAACTATTTCCACATTTTCAAGATCTTTGCTTTTTTATTTTGTACTCATTTATGTATGTACATATGTATTTGCTTTGGCTTGTCAGACACAGCTGACCAGTTTTAAGAAGGTTTGCATTTATACAAGAACCATTTAATAGTTTTCTTCAATACTGCAATAAAAAATCAACCAAAAATTTAATTTACCGTCCTGCCATCTCTGTGAAGTAAGTGAAAAAAATTGCATGACGTAAGCCCATGCGAACGCAAGCTGTCGAAATAGAGGAATCCAATTTGATGCGAAATCCAGCGACTACATTTCGATCGTTTACATTTTCTTGCGACATTGAGGAACAGGCAGTTAATACAGAAAACATTTTTTCGTCTTGCAACACTTTTACTTTTCTTAACACTTCTTCCCTACAACGGGTTACCATTGGCTACCACAATTTGTATTCCTGAAAGTATTTTTCGAATTAAAAGTTTGTTGTTTGAACATTTCTGACTCTCATTTTGTTCATGGGAATTATGGACTAAGTAGTCAAGTTGCAAACATTCTTTTAAGTTTTTTTTTTTCTTTGAGTCTACTGATGAGATGATTAGCATCAGCGAAGTGGAGGCATATAGAGGGTTGGAAAAGAGAAAAAACACTAATGAGGTCTATTTTTAGGCCTAAAATAATATATGTATTTCAATTGGCTCTTATAGCAAATAAATAATTACATAAGTTAATTTTTGAAAAAGATTTACTGTAATAGAAGTCTGTCTGTACAAAATGTTTATCATTTTGCACAATTTAAATGGACATGAATTTATTAGCACTTACCCGTATATTCTGGCCTTGAAAGTTCCATATGAATTTGTTCGTTCTCATGGCCCAATAGATCCGCAAATGTTATGTAACACTCAGCAATGTATTGATTAGTCATCCCAAATAAGTCCTTATCTTTTATGCTAAACAATATCAGACTATTTTGTTTGTCGCGCTGCTCAGCTGTTAGTTTTCTAAAAGATTCAAATAAAACAAAAACGTACATGAATTTTTAACAGTGTTCCCAGGTCAAGGTATTTCTTCTC
The DNA here is from genome assembly GCA_963662145.1 of Sturmia bella. NCBI lineage: Eukaryota > Metazoa > Arthropoda > Insecta > Diptera > Tachinidae > Sturmia > Sturmia bella. Next base: position 88,758,110 of record OY759168.1, on the reverse strand, counting down.
CCCAGGAAAAAAATTTGAAAATTCCCTAAAATTCAATGTTTTTCTACAAAATCCCCCCCCCCCAAAAAAAAAAAAAAAATTTGGTGAACATTCTGCCTTAGTTTGCGAATCACCAATATTATTAATGCATTGAAAATGCGGAAAATCCATAAAATTGTTAAACTTTCCCCAATTAAGAAGAAGTAAAAATTAACTGATTATATGTTTATATTTTTCAGTGCATATGTTATGATTGCAGGCGTGTGTATATTTATTATAAATTTTCGATTTATGTATTTGTATTCACATATTTTGAGATCTGAGTACATATTTATAGGCAGCTGGAAATGGTTAGTTGCGTATATAGAAAAAATTAAATTTCTCCAAAAATATTAAGAGCTTCTAAGTCTTCTTCGCTCTTTACCTTCTTTTGACATTTTCATAAAAAGACTTTCAATTTTATCAAAGATTGATAGATATTTTAATTTTCCCAATTCTTAAGAAACGGAAAAAATTCAAAGAAATGACCCATAAGGAAAAAAAATTAATTCAACTCAACAAAAAAGTACTTAAAATGACCAGTTGCAAAATTATTATTATTATTATTTTATTAAAGGGCAATTCAGACTATTATACTGTGTATTAATACCTGCCAAAAATTCAAATAATACGTGCAAGTGTGATGGTGTGAATGCAATGTATTATGAAAACGAGAAATAATACGATAAAAAATTGACATCCCATAAGACTTCACCGTTTTTTGAAAAGTTTCTAAACGATAATACATTTCATTCGATCAGGGTTGTTTTTTTAACATAAGAAGCTGTTGAAAAATTTACTAGCCTGTTGTTTCACAGCCGATGGCGTGCCGTCACTGATGGTATTTGATTTCGTTATACAAGTGTTCGAAATTTGGAATTTGGTTACCGTATACAAATGTATTTTGCTCTAGCTGTATTCAGAAGATAAACTATTTTTATGTTATTCAAATTGGTTCTGTTTTACATAACTATTATTTTAGCTGCTGAATATTTTTTAGTGCCGGCACGTCCACCGCCAACATGAAATTGCTCTTCTGCCGCCGTTTACACGTTTTATGTTGGCGCGTTTATTCTGTGATTAAATGTACCTATGTATGATTAACGTATCTACATACATACATAGCAACAGCTGTTTTCTTTTCCACTCAAATTTTTTATTTTATTTGAAGTGTGATGGTGTGAATGTAAAATGTAATTTACGTTAGACTTTTTGACAGTCGCAAGAAATCTAATTATACTTTCATCTCACAAAACTCGATTAAAGTATTTATACTTGTATAATAGTCTGAATTGCCCTTAAGTAGTATTTGTAATATACTTTATAAATACAAAAAGTTATTTATATCATGTTATGAGCTCTGCTCTAAATTAGTACTTCCAATAAATTTGACAAGATTTTTTCTAAAAACAACATTATTATTCTCAGTCTTTAATTGATTTGGCATGGTATTATACAAATGTAATCCTTTATAGAATAGTTGTTGATGATGGCAACCATGAAATGGGTAACGCGACTCATGCTTGACGAATTTTTTCCCCTTTATGTAATTTTGGAAGTATTTATATGTATTTGTAATATCATGTACTATCGTAAAAACGTAGCGGTATAATTTGCCTTTTATATGGCCATTTTCATGTATGTCTTTGCTTAAAATAACGTGAAAGAAAAAACATGTAAGATCGCCATAAAATTAATTGTTACTATAAACATTTGTATTTTAACTTTTATACTAATTTATTTATATAGAGAATAAACATTCACTTGTCTGGTGACATCATCTACATATATCAACATTAAAGCCTTATTGATTTGAAAAGCCCGAATTGATGAGTTTATTCTAATCACGTAGCGAAGACAATAGTGATTTCTGCATCGCACTCGTATTTGTTTTCCGAAGTCTAAAATCTGAAGCATTCCTCAGCCTGTATGGTTGGACTTCTCCGACATACTGCAATTGTTCAGTCAAATATTCTGGCGCCGTTTATAGTATTAAGCTCTAATCTTTGATTAATGTTTAGCCAGCATAGAGTAATTAACATTAGATTTATTGATGTGAATCGCTTGCATTTAAGTATCGCTCGCATTGCTTTATTTTGTAATTTTTGTAGCCTTGTTATGTGTTGATTCGTGCAACATGTATAAAGTATAGTTGATCCATATTCAAAGTGACGTTTTATAATTGTATTATAGATGTTAACGGATGTGATAGTGCTCATTTTGTTTCTTATGCGTTAAAAGAATCCCATTTTTTTTGCCAATTTTTTTGCTAATATATTCGATGTGTTCGTTTAATTTTAATTCATTGTCGATTATGAAACCAAGGTATTTAATACTATTAACTTTTTCTATCACCACATTATTGATTTTAAATTGTGTATTAGTGTTCATATTTATCTCCATTATTTTTGTTTTTGTTTCATTTAGCTTTAACTTGTTCATTTTTAGCCAGTTGCTTATATTCTTGATATCTATCGACATATTTTCATAACACTTTTCGTTCGATTCTGCTTCTGTGAAAATTAGGGTATCATCTGCGTATAGGAGAATTTCGCACTTTTGCAACACATTTTCCATATCGTTTATGTAAATTATGAACAACAGGGCACCTAAAATTGATCCCTGGGGCACACCATAGTCATTTACTAATGCACTTGAGATTATATTATTTACTTTAGTTTTCTGTGTACGATTTGTTAAATATGACTGGAACCACATTAATTCTTTATTTTGAATGCCGTGGTTGTAAAGTTTTCGAAGTAGTATGTATCTGTCTATTGTCTCGAAAGCTCGCTTAAAGTCTAACCGTCTAATTCATAAAAATTATAACAGGTTTATAAAGCTCTTATTTGACAGATTTTCCATAAAAATATGTCAAATAGCAGTCTTATAAGCCTGTTATAATTTTTATGAATTAAGGGGTAAAAATGTGGCATTATGTTACAGAAACTACCAGATGAACATAAAATGTATTATTTAATTTTACTTTAAAAATCGTTAAAGTCTTCAAAGTTATCAGTTGAAAAATCATCTAAAGCTTTGTCTAGACGGTTGTCAGATCTTACAATATTGTAAGATGTAACAACGTGCTGGCAATCTACTAGAAATACAAAATTGTCAGCATTAAGAAAATTATCAGTTCAGACAATTGCAAGAAAATCTTACAATTTCATTGCCAGACAATTGCCTGACAATAAATTTAGCTACCAACGAAAATTGTCAGCTTACACGGATGTAAGATTTTCTACGTATCAAAAATCGTCAGCCAATTGTCATTATCAAAATACACACATACATGCCATTCTTCATTCTTTATTTTTCTCGCTCAATAACCATGTTTTAATCGTACTCACACTTTTACTATTCTCCTGTTTTTTCTCTCCCTCTCGTGCACACACATTTTTCTTTAGCATTCTCTGTCATTACTCTGACAATGACGCCATTGTAAGGTGTTGAGAATTTATGCATCTCACCACATGCCAATGCCTGACAATGTACTAGCAATGATGATGCCAAAGTGTTCAGACGATTGTCAGATAACTGACAATTAATTGTTAGGTAGATGGCCTGCCAATGCTTTTGCTTACAATATTGTCAGGAAGAAATTGTTAAGTTCTCACGATTGGTTAAAATATTCTATACATTTTCTGACAATATTGTAAGATCTTACAACCGTCTAGACAAAGCTTAACTCCTGCCATTTTACCGTTCAACCAAACACAGAAATCCCCTAAAAATACCCCAAAAATAAATTATTTCCCCCGAGAGAATTTAACACCCCAAATTCACCCCTAAAAGAAAAAAACCCTAAGCTGGCAACACTAATTTTTAACTTTAGTAATCACATGAAATCAACACAATTCCATGAAAATGCAAGACAAAGTCGTTGATATAAAATGGAAAGGCCCTTCAGTAATTTCCGCATATTTTATAGTGATACAGAAATCGAAAGAATTTGAAGCATTTCAAAAAAATTCAAAATAGAACTTTTCAACGTCTGATTGGCGACAGATAAGCAGGTATTTAAAAAACAAGGGGGTTTTCAAAACTGAGTTTCTGCAAAGAGCTGTTCATATATTTAATACTTGTTGTGAAGCTTAGAAGAAAACTGCGATAATAAAAGAAAAAACTCAACTTAAGACAAAACACATTCGACATTATAGCGCCGCGCAAGAGGTGTAGTTGCGAACTTTGCCTTATATATAACTCATACGATAAAGATACGTCTCCAAATGTGCGTGCTCAAGATTTAGTAATAAAATAAGTGTGCAATTTTCTACTTACATTGTGAATTGTTCATCGTAAAGTGGGAAGCGAGTCTTATTGTGAACCGCAGTCTTGACAGGTGCGACTCCTAGAAATCGATTTACCGGAAGAAAGTGTGCTTTTACAAACGAATCACAGGATCCATTCGTGTCCATTGGTACCAGATTTCTAGCATTCATAATTTCGAGCTAAAACATATAAGAAAAAAACATTAGGTTTGGGTAAATTTCATGATCTGCCTGCCTACTCGGAAAACGCAAAAGAAAATATGAATTGGTTTTATGTCAGGAACACTTGTTTATCCAATTCTGGATGTACCATATTTGCATTAATCAACTTAAAATATTAAGCATAGTCATTTCGAAAGTCTACTATTTTCAAATTGCAGAACTTTTTCAGATCCATTAAATAAACCCAGCAAGAAGACAGACACTGGTAATTTGATGCATCATCTGATCGCCATTGCTGATGGGTTCATACATCAGGGTTTCTGTCATTTTCTTAAGGGCAAAATGAAAAAACTCATGTAAACATTCGTGTACTTGTGATTTCTTTTTTAAACCAGCGTTACCACCTCAGCAAAATGATCATTCGAAATCTTGTTTTCGACATACCCACAACATTTCAGACAATGCTATTAATTTCTTTATTATTAAATAAAAGAAAAGAGTTTTTCGAAAAATGTCAAAAAACCATGCAAAAAGAATAGAATAAACTATTTTAGAGCTACATTTAGATAAAATTAAACGAAAAACAGTAGTCAGTAGCAGTTTTAGCAATAGAAAACTGAATCATGTGGAAAAAACTTTCGCAACTCCGTTTTTTTTTCCAAGAGAAAAGGACAAATAAAAGTATAAAAATATTATTCCATAAGCGTAGTTCCAAATGAAATTACCAAATTAATACGGGAAAGTCAAAAACTCTAAAAAATAGCATTGTAATGGCAACACTGAAAGCTATAAATGTCGTTGCCATTACAATGATTTTTTTTATATTAAATTACTATTTCAGGCTTAAGTTCAACCCTTGGTTTGTCACTACTTTTAATTAACATCAACTTAATTGAACTTAATACCTTGTTCATACATGTATTTCTAATTGAGATAATAACACTGTGCTTGAATTTGGAACTTTTTTTTGCCGACAAACGGGGCACCCAGTGACTAAACATAATTCGGGCATGCTGAATTCAGTGGTGCTATCCGTTTTTCTAGGTTAGCTCGCGTTTTCGAGATTTACCGTTACTTTAAAAATGGAGGAGGTTGCACTACATGTATTGAACTAACTAAAAAAATTTTTCATTTATTGAACTTTAGTAAAAAACCGAAATTCTGCAATAAAATAACCTTTAATCTGATATATAATTCATTAAAAAAAAATTTCAGTTTTTAGAAAAAAAAAATTTTTTTTTTGGAAAAAAAAACATTATTTTTTTTGCAAATTCTTGAAATTTTGTGATCTTTAAAACTGCATAAATAATTGAAAAATTAAGCTATGCCAACAAATTTTCCCGTGTATATAAAAAATTATGTTTGAAACAAAACGAGCTTTAAATGACCAAAATCTGTGGGAAACTTTTGATTTTATTCACAAAAGATGAAAAATTTCAGTTTCAACCTGTTACCAGACGAAGCCTCAAAAATTGAAAAAAATATTTTCTTGTTAATTAAAGTACATTTCTGCATGTTCATATAAAAAGTTTTTTGTAATTATCTAACATTAAGATGTGTTAAAAAAGTGTTATGAAACCTTTTTGCATAATTTTGCATAATAGTACAAATTAATAGTTTTTTACTAAAGTTCAATAAATGAAAATTTTTTTTAGTTAGTTTAATACATGTAGTGCAACCTGCTCCATTTTTAAAATAACGGTAAATCTCGAAAACGCGAGCTAACCTAGAAAAACGGATAGCACCACTGAATTCAGCGTACCCGAATTAGGTTTAGTCACTGGGTGCCCCCCCGTTTGTCGGTTTTTTCAACTAGCACAGTGTAATCAGTTTATATTGACATAATATTAAAAGGAAATCATGTGTAAATATTCGACTGCAGACTTCAAGTTTTTGGTAGTTAATTTAAAATTAATTTAAAACAAAAGCTGAAATCCGTAGTTGTTACCGTGATACGTTGGTTATTTTTTCAATATTTAAAACTAAAGGCTCCGCCAAATAACTTTCTTTTTTTTTAGAAAACGGCGCAAAACATCGAATGTAGCTTTGGCTAGCGTAGCGCCATCCTGTTGAAACCAAATGTTGCCAATATCGTTCAACATGGCCCGATAACGATCGCCATTGACTGTAACGGCAACTCCTTGCTCATTCTCGAAGAAAAATGACCCAATTATGACTCTGAACCAAAATTCCCAGCAAACAGTGTTTCGTTTTGGGTGCGTGCGGGTTTTCTGTGCCCCAAATGCGACAATGTTGCTTATTTACATACCCGCCAAGATCAAAATGAGGTTCATCTGAAAAGATGTTTTTTTTTTTTTTGGCAAAATCGGCTTTTTTTGTAAGTCCATCGCAGGCCCACTTAGCGAAGCATATACACAACCATATTCGTTCAGGATCTGTCAAACCAGACATGAGCCAAGTGTTATCATTCACGAAATAAGCATTAGTTGAAAAAAAAGTTATATGGCGGATCCTTTAACTTTAGTTTGTTTTGGTTTTAAGAAAAAATTAGTTAACCGGTTTTAAATGCCTTTCCTTTTTTTTTATTTTTTTATTTAATTTTCCGTTGTTTTAACCTGCATAACATTTTGAGTGTACTTTTTAAAATTGTTAAAATAAATTCAAATATGAACTTAATTATTTTGTATTAATTCAGGTCCAAAAATAGACCTTTCAAATGTTTTCTGTTTTTTTCAGCCCTCTGTATGCCGGCGACATTTCGTTGGTGCTAATCAACTCATTAGTAGACTCGAAAAATTCTCAAAAGAATATTATTCCAAAAAAGATGTTTACTGTGTTAAAAGTTTGTTTGAACATTTCTGATTCTCATTTAGTTCTTGGGAATTATGGAATAAGTAGGTAAGTTTTAAACAATCTTTTAAGAATTTTTCGAGTCTACTGATGAATTGATTAGCACCAACGGAATGTCGCCGGATGAAGAAGACAGAAAACATTTGAGAGATCTATTTTTGGACCTGAATTAGTTAAAATAAATTTTTAATTTAAATTACATACGCCCATTTGCACATATGTAAGCCGTGCATCGTTTCCGTAATTCAAATTACTTTGAAATCAATTCGATCTGCTTGAGGCTGAAATATTTCGATTTTGCTATTTTTTAATACTAGAAGCTGAGCGCTACCGGCTCTCATGAGGTAAATATCACTTTAATATATGTACATATGTACATAATAACGCTTTGGTGATTTTCATTTAAAACATACCGCTAATCCAGTATCTGTAAAATTTGCTCTAATTGTCAGCTGGCCATACTCCGATTTGGAAACTTCTTTTTGATGGCCAAGTCTTTCTAAGTAATACTGATGAATTAAGTCGGCTGTTTCAAATGCATGCAGGTCTAGAATTCTTTCTATTTCAGATAAAACCTCAACGTCCGATGTTACAATCTGGCCGCTTTTAAAACACGATATCATTACTCCCAGAGTGTGTCGCAAGTTCTGAAAGAATGCTGGTGGACGCCGTTTCTATGCAAAGAATTACACATACTTATTAAACTCATATTAAAACTCATGTAATTGTTATGTTAAGCTCACATCCAGGTTGCTCTGAATAAGATCGTACATTATGATGGAAAGCTCCGACCATATGGCATCCAAAATACGGGCAAAGTTTACTTCATTAAGAGTTTCAAAAAGTGTGCTCAACGATGTTTCCAAATACATCATGAGACGTTCCATAGAATTGGAATCTTCATGAAGAACCTCTGCTCCCTCTGCTAAAAATCGACGAATTGGTGGAGACATTTTTCGCGCAACTATTTCGATTAGTTCTAAAATCTGATTTCGTTCAGTATCAAGAGCATTATCAATAACATTTTTTATTGTGATTTGGCATCTTTCTGCCTCCAATTGTGATCGATATTCACCCAGACGGGCTATAACTTCGTCCGTTCCCAGCTCCTATTTGGCAAAGTAACAAAACTTTATTACACTTTCAACTAAATCTCATATTAATATGTACTTACTTTTATAAATGATGGTAAGCTTTGACGAATATAGTCTATATTGTTTATTGCCAGGCACCATTCCGACGACACATGGAACAACTCACTGTTGTCTCCGGTCAGCGATTCTACACGACGCGACATTCTTTGAGCGTAAAACACGCAACATCGGCATATATCCTAGAGAAGTTAGTTTCATGTTGAGGAATTGATCTGCACAAGCTCCTCTATAGCGATACCTAAATTGGAGCGTTAAACGCTGTGTTGACAACAAACAATAACGCTGGCGTAAATGTTTGACAAAAATATGAAAGATGGAACGGACTCCAAAGTCGCTAGGAGTGAACTAATAAAACCAGACAATCATCGTTTTATTAATAAAATGGAAACAATTTCCATAGACAACTTGATTTTCCGTCGCGCTATAAAAATCGCATTTTCCAATGGCACAGCGTCACTGACGCCGCCCTCTTATGGTTTGCAAATTTTGTACGAATGTTAGCATTTTTCACAGCCAGACAACGCTTGACACGCCAATTTAGGTAGAGCATTTACTTACATCGACTATTTTGGCAACAAAAGTGTAGGAGCCTTCAGCGTCCGGCCAATCCAATTGCTGCCAAAATATTTTTATTTGGTAAAATATGGCCAGCGTATCAACTGCAGACGAACTGTATTTAACAGTCTCATCGACCGCTCTTAATTCGTCTAGTTCAATGGCCTTCTCTATTCTCTTTAGAGCTTTAATGACAGATATAGCCAACCAGTGGGCTACACCAGGCATAAACCAACCGTGAAAATGTTCAATCTCCAGTTCCTCATTAGGACAGAGCGATTTTCCTGCAAAACGCAAAACAAAAAACAAAAATTAGCCACTGATTTTACAAGTACATCATTTTGAATTTAGCTTCCACGGGTTGTTCGTAGCCCCCCTTCTAATTTGTTATGTAGAGCCTGAGTTTGTGGTGCTGAAAATGTGACGTCAGATCGCATACCGGAGACCAGACTAGAGGCCAATTGCGAAACATTGATTCCTGACTTACATTCCTGGTTGACCGACCCCTTGAATCAAATCCCCAGGGGGCTTCATTGTTACACAGATGGATCCAAGGCGAGGGGAAAAACAGGACCCGGTATTTATATAGATAATACCACGGAACTGTTATTTCGTCTGCTGGAATTTTGCACGGTTTTTCAGGCGGAAATTCGGGCAATTACGGAGTATATTCGGGTGCTCAATGAAATGGGAAGGCCAGGATCTGTGAATGTATTCAAAATGATAGTCAAATGGCCATTATAGCGATCGCAGCTGATCGGATTAAATCACGGACAGTTTGGGACTGCAAAAACGCTATTAATAGTTACTCGTCTCATGCTATTAACTGGATTAACTGGAAATGAAAGAGCAAACTCACTGGCTTCAAGAGCAAGAGAGTTAAGTAACATAAGCTTGGTATGCGCGAAACCTTCCGATGCAGTTAAATCTGAGCTAAAGAACTGGTCTTATAGAGCTCATTTAACTCTCTGGAATAGTGAAATTGTGGGAAGCAATACAAGAATGCTATGGGGGGATCCAGATGAGGAAAAAACGAGGGAAGCCCGAATTAAGTAGATTGATGGGAGTTCTGACAGGCCACTCTCAACTACTGGCACATCTTAACCGCATAGAAATAGCGGGAGGAGATGAATGTAGAGCTTGTGGGAAGGAAAGCGAAACATTGGAGCACTATTTATGCCAGTGCTTCGCCTTCTCACAAATACGATCCCGACATTTTGGGAGAGACACCTTACCAGACATAAACCAATTAAGGGGCGTATGCTGCAGGAAACTAAGGAACTTTGTGAATGAGACCAAGTTCCTATAGACCTATGGGTCAAACTCTATCACGGTAAATCCACGGAGTGCACAACAAGCCTATATTGGCTTAGGTGTATGTCGTAAGGCATGGGCAGACGAACCCCTGCATTCAACCTAACCTAACCTTGTGGTGCTTAGTTTGATCCAACATGTCGTCTAGATCCCTTTTTTCTCGATGCCAGTAAACGAAATTGCCTTTTTAGACACAATATTTTTACTTTTCAACAAATTTCCTACACTTGCTGACAGATATGTTGTTTGTTGAGAGGCGAATTTAAGCTTTCCAGCATATGCGCCACTTGCATGCATATTTTTTATGTAAAGCTTCTTGGATTTACTGGCATGTTGCCTGATTATTTGTGTTGAAGTTGGATCCGTCATCGTAATACTACAAAATATCCACACGCCAAAACTCTACAATCAAAACAGTGATAATTAATCAGACAATATGATAGTGGCTACTAGTTACCAGGGCAAAATAATTGTGTCTCTGGACACATCTCTATTTGAGCTTTACATACAAGTATAGTTGTAATATGTGCACTAAAATATTCTTACCTAAAGTTAGAAAACGTTTTAGCACCAGATACAATTCAAACAAAGTTGTCCCCATGTTGATGTCATCGATGTCGGGCAACTCTTCAAACTGATCTTCAGGCACGTCAAGTCTTTTTATGTGACTACAAACATCGGTAACAATCGATTTCGCAATTTCAGCCACTTTCTCTTCATAAAACTTGTAAAGTACCGTGGAAAAACTTAATCGTATTTTGCTGTAAAAAAAAAAATTAGCAATCAATGTTTTGTATATTCAAATATGAATTTAATTATTTATTTGCTTTAAGAACCAATTGAAATGTATTAATTCAGGTCCAAAAATAGACCTCAGAAATGTTTTCTGTATATAGACGGCTGAAAAAGACAAAAAACCTTTGTAAGGTCTACTTTTCAACTTGAATTAATACAAATCTATGTTTTGATTATTATTAGAGCCATTCATTTTTTTTATACTCTTTGCCAAAAGAGTATAAAAATCATAAAACACCTGTTCTCGGGCACCGATTGTGAAGCCACCAGACACTATATCTTATTTTAGCTGTTTTATAAATGTCCCCTGTACTTGGGGATTGAAAATAAGCAAACTCGGGTCTATAATTAATGAGATATAGACAAAAAAAAACACAGCACAATTTTCTACCTCATTTATTGTTTTATAAAAAAAAAAAAACAAAACAAAAGGAACAAGACGGGTTGGAACAATCAACATGCAAGTTAAAAAGCAGCTTACACCACCATTCAGCCATCGCCACTTGTTGGTGACAGCGGCACTTTAGACATGTATACATGTAGTCTCATGTCACAATTTTACCCTTTATCTTATAGGCTTGATTTTTCATAAAACATAGAACTTTGGCGAGATACAAACGATGAGTCTCATGTGTGTATTAGCCTTTTCACACCTATCAACATTTTCGTGGAACGAGTTGAAAATGTGAAACATGCGTTCACATACAACATCTAACATCAATCACATGTAGCTGTCAAAATAAATAAAGCCACGCTTTGTATTAAAAACTTTAATAAAAATATAAAATAAATGGATTTTGAAGAAAAATTACTAACAGGCTTAGTAGTTAACTTGTAAGAGCAGCCCCTACTACTAATGCAGTAGGGCGATTCTATTCTGACGGGTGCAACATTTAGACGCTTTAAACGTCTTTTACTAGTAGAAAGAAACACATTTTTAATTGACTTATTTCTAGACTGGGTAACATTTTTTTTATATACTTTTGTTATCTATTTACAAGAATTTATATAAAACGATCAAATAGCCACAAGAGAGCCTTAAAGTACATGACGGGTGCAACCAAATTGGCCAACTTTCATAAGATCATACTACAAAAACACAAAACTCTGTTAATTTTTAAACTTTTGTTGTATTATTGTTTTTTATTGTGAAAGATGAGATATCAGACGATGATTATCGAATCAGACATCGTAGAGAAATGTGATCCACTAATAAGAAATTTGCTCTTTAAGCCATGACGGGTGCAACATGCAATAATGACGGGTGCAACGCGTCTAAAATAGGTTATGAAAATACACATTTTTTTCTTCATTTTGAGATAATTATTCAAAATATTGTTATTTATTATCCAACGCACAATGGGATTTGAGTCTAGGACAATATCCCAAATATTCGATTCTTTGCACTCTTCACAATTGTTTGACATGCAATCTTCGTTATTAGTGTTGCACGATATTTTTTTAAGAAACTCTCTATGCGATTGTGGAAAATCAGAATTCTTTGAAATAACATCAAGAAGCGCAATAAAGTTTGAGTGTGTTATACATACACAAACATTATGAGGAGTATGGCTTACAGGCAAAATATACATACGCAGGCCTCTCTTTATAAAAAAGACTCATACATATTCATAGATGTTTCGGCGTATAACATTTTGAAAATTTCATAGGCTTCACTGATGCTCATAATCATCGTTCTCTTCTGTATTTTCTCCTTTGTTCCCACATTTGACTTAAAGGATTTTACATCCTTCATTCCAGGCATTTGTCTACTAATATCATCCCGGTTATAGAAAGCAGAAATCTGTTGTTTTAACTCTGTCGTGAGTTTCCAAGGCTTTACGTTAACCGAAACAATTTCAGAAGGTACAGTAATATGGAACTCAGCTGCTATTTTTTCACAACAGCTTTAGCTTTAGTAGGGCTACAAGGCAGGTTACGTTTCACTTTTGCCACTGCCTGGCCCAATGTGCGGCAACTCTTGTAACCAATGCTCGCGCTTTCAATCTCTTTTTCTTTTCCCCGATTTCTGGGTGCCTGCATTCTTTCCTTAGACTTTTTTCATTCTGATTTCTTGAAATCTTCATCCAACTCCATTTTCATTTTCATGGCTGCTCTCCGTTTGAGGTCACGAGCTCTTTCCCTTTTTAAATGGGCTGCATATTTTTCAGGATTTTGTTTACGCTTCCGCCTACACTTTTGTTGAGCAGTCTCCATATTTGTCTATTTGATCAATTGGAAAATGATAATGAATGTATGGAATATGACCAAATATACAATAATGCTAAAAGACATTTCTGTTGCACCCGTCATGCAAACATTATGATGACGGGTGCAACCATTTTGAACTGCCGTTAAATTCAACACTTACCAGAATATTCACTTCACTTTCACAGATTTCTATTTACATTTGATTTTTTCTTATTTTCACAAAATTTCAAAACATTCGCATTTAAATTCTATGAAAAAAATAGATTTACATACATATATACGTTTTGCATAACGGGTGCAACATTTTATCAATAGATTTTTAAAATCAATAATTCTGCTGAACTAAAAACAATTACTTAATATTTTTGTTATATCGCTGATTGCGAAATATTTGCAGTTGAATATACAAAATAAAAATATAATCAGAATCTGCCAATAACAACTGTTTTGAACAAGTGTTTTTTGTTTAGGGCAAATCTATGAATCTCAATACATATGTATGTATGTATGTACATACATCGAAGAGCACAACAAATTTATATTTAAGCGTACGGCTAAAAAAAATATATTATTATAAAATATAGATATTTTACTTTATATTGTCATCAAAAAAAAGTATCAAATAGCGTGATTTGAAAATTGATGATAAAAGTTGTCTAGAATAGAATCAATCGCCCAGTATATAAAATGATTTTATTAAAATCCATAAAAATTTAATATTACAAAAATAAAAAACACATTTATTTAACATGAAACCAATATGAAATTTATAATACAGTCGAACTTCCCTATAGTGAATCACCACGGGAACAGAAAATTATTTCACTATATAGAAACTTCTTTATACAGAAATATTCTTTTTTGTACATTTAAAATATTATTATTATAGAGATACCTTAATTTCTCAATCTCTATGAGATTGGAAAATACCTATTCCGGGCTTTACCAAGGGATTAGGCTCTGATGTGCACAGATTATATACATATAATCACAGCGCCAATCTTGATTTTGCCATTGTTATTTGTTCTATTAATTTATCATTGTATTATTTTTATGTTCCCAAAAACTTCCTGACGATGCGTGTACTTGCAATTACCACTGCCTTCTGCATTATTTGCCACAGATGTTCTGGCATTTTTAGCTCTCTCAGCCTATCGTGTATTATTATTAATTTATTTAATCCACAGAATAAATTCTACAACTAAATACTTGTGAGCATTGGCTACTATGGCCATCAGCTCCCCACATTTAAAATACACTAAAGCCCCGATTTGCGTCGTTGCGATTTCAAGTTGCGTCGGTTTGAGTTGCGTCGATTCGATTTGCATCGTTTTGATTTCGATTTGCGTCGATAAACACGGTTACATTTTTTACTGCATCATTGTGGATTACCATTTTTAGCATTTGTAGTGTAGTACATATGCATTTACCATCTTGAATTCATTAGTTTTTACAACTTCTGGCAACAACGATCGTCACCTTTACGTTAAGAAATTTTCAGATTGCGTGCAAAAAGGGGAATACCCTTTTCTTTTTTATATATGTAAGTGGTGCTAAGAGCAGCTGTCTGGTTATGGTAACAATTTAGTGTGTGATTCACCAGAATATGCCTTAAGGACGTAAAACATGAGTCATTTTTATGTTTTCTTTTCCCAATTTATGGTTTTGTTATTTATTTGTAATATATATATATATATATATATATATATATATATATATATATATATATATATATACATATATATATATATATAAACATTTAAGTAAATTAAATAAATAAAAACGTACTCATGCTAGTATTTTTTTATCAAAAATACAACATTTTTTGATTTGTTTTAAATATTTTCCCCAACAAATTAAATTTCAGTGCATTTATATAGAAAAAAGTGATTCGATTTGCGTCGCGTTTCTCCGGTCCCCATTAACGACGCAAGTCGGGGCTCTAGTGTAATCAGGTATTTCTGTGTGAACTACAATTTTCCCTTTTTCCTGATCAATAATCAATTTTTCAATTACATTAAGACATTTAAAAACATTTGTTGGAATCTTGCTCTCCATCTCCAAGAAAGTTCGTAGTACATCAAGTGAAGGGCACTGCTTCGTAAAGACAAGTTCGAAGTCTCTTACGCTTAATGTTTAAATGCTCGTCTTCTACATTCTTTTGAATAACTGACTTGTATTTTAAAATGTTCTTTTTTCTTTTTCTATTAATTACTAATAACTTTTTTCAAGAGCAATACTACTCCGGTGCATCATTTTCTTTCACTGAACTCGGTGAACTGATGTTAAAAGTCAAATCATAAACTTTTCTGTTTTCATTTTCATTACTTTGGGAATCCCAAAAATATAAGATATTTTCTTTATATATAAATAGTGTTGCTAACAAATATGGAGACAAAAACACACTTAAAATTTTGTTTCCAAAATTTGCAAAAGTTCGTTGTAAAGAAAAATTCTTTGTGTGGAAATTCATTATACGGAGATCAAAATACATTGAAAGTGGAACGAAAAAGCTGTGCACTTGATTTTAGTTCATAATAAGGAGAATATCATTGTATCGAAGTTCACTCACTATAAGGGAGTTCGACTGTAATTGTTTATTTAATAATATACTATGAATGTACATTTAATTTAATACAAACTACTCGAGTATACCCGTAATTTCTATAAACAATCTTAGTTTTGTTTTCAAAAATGCTTACATGTTCTAATATTTGCTTTGTTTACTGCCCCAGGTACTCAAATTTGATTTATTTTATTTGCAAAGATTGTACTATTTGTTGAGAATTTTTCTCATAAGAGAAACAAATATTGCATGTGTTAAGAGCAGTGTTGCCAGTTTAGGGGGTTTCCCCCTAGATTTAGGGGTTTTTTTCTTTTAGGCGTGAATTTGGGGTGTTAAATTCTTTCGGGAAAAATTTAGGGGGAACAATTTATTTTTGGGGTATTTTTAGGGGATTTCTATGTTTGAATGGTAAAATGACAGGAGTTAAACAATTTTACAATTGATAACTTTGAAGACTTTAACGATTTTTAAAGTAAAATTAAATGATATATTTTATGTTCATCTGGTAGCTTCAGTAACATAATTTTGCAACTGGTAATTTTAAGTACTTTTTTTTGTTGACTTGAATTAATTTTTTCCTTGTGGGTCATTTCTTTGAATTTTTTCCGTTTCTTAAGAATTGGGAAACTTAAAATATGTAAGAATCTTTGATAAAATTGAAACTCTTTTTATGAAAATATCAAAAGAACATAAAGAGCAAAGAAGACTTAGAAACTCTTAATATTTTTGGAGAATCTTGAATTTTTCTAGATACGCAGATAACAATTTCCAGCTGCCTATAAATATGTACTTAGATCTCAAAATATGTGAATACAACTAAATCGAAGATTTATAATAAACGCCTCTAATCAAAACACATGCACTGAAAAATACATATGGTGATTCGCAAACTAAAGCAGAATGTTCACTAAAACATTTTAGGGGGATTTTGTAGAAAAACATGGAATTTTAGGGGGTTTCAAAATTTTTCTGGGGGGAAGAAATACATTGACCTGGGAATACTGGTTAAGAGGGATATAGTGTAGGGCAAATTAACGAAAAAAGAGCGTGTGTTTAACTATTTGTTATTTCTACTTTTGCTAAGGCCAAGAGCGCACAACAACACTGCGTATGCTGAATTATGAGTCAGATTACGTATGTATATACATATGTATGTATGTAAATTAGGAGGAAAAATATGGATAGAACGGTAAACAAAAATTATAAACTAATGTAATAAACCTGACAAAAAATAATCACAAAGTAGTCTTTATTTTTATTTGAAACTATTTGTATTCGTTTAGACGAGGATCCTTTTTTTTTCAAAACTTACAAACGTTGCATTATTAATGGTAATAAATACGCTGTTGAAAATGGCTATAGTTCATTGTACCATTACATATATGAATCGACAACACTGAACTATTTCTAATTCAAAACCTCAGTATGCATATACTGTAATATTTTGTCTGAGCACTTTGATTTATTTTTCAATATTCCTAATAATTTTGTTCAGTAGAGAAAATTCAGAGTGTCAAGTCGTTTCAAGAAAATATAATAAAATACGGCTTGATACAATATTCTATATACTCACTATAAAAATGTTAAGCAGAGTCTTTTTTTGATTAAAAACGCCAAATAAAACATTTTAATAAGGGCATATTTTACCTGTAATACAACGCTTGTATTACAGTTTTGAGAAACTGGAGCCAGAGCCAGCCACAGCTTGAATCATAGTATCAAGTCTCAACTGCAGCTCCATAGAATATGTACACACACATGTATTTTATGCTTTCCAATCGGAAAACTATGTACAGTATTTTTCGGTTAATTGCACATCAAAATTTGCACAATTTTTTGTTCAATTAACCGGGGAACCAATTAGCCGATACCCGTTTAATTGAACAATTCGTTCAATTACAAGAACCCTATTTAATTGAACTGTTTGTTCAATTACAGAAATCACGCATAATTGGAACTACATATGTACTAATGAATTAAAAGAAATCGCATATGTGCACTTTAAGTTTTTCAAAATAATTTACCTTAAACGAAAAAAAAAATGCAAGTAACAGCAAAAAATGTACATACATATACATATGTGTATAGTAGAGATGCCACCCAGTGTTTTTCACAAATGATGTCAAATATGTATGTGCAAAAATGCCAGATTATTTTTCAATGCAATTAACCGGGTAAAAGTAAGAGGAAATTTATTTTTGATGACATGAATTTTGAACGAATTAAGCGGGAAAATCAATTAACCGGGTTCAATTATCCGAGGAAATTCACATGGTATTCGTATGCAATATTTTTTTTGCCCGATCATGTGGTTCAATTAAGCGTGGAAACCAATTAACCGTAGGGTCAATTAACCGAAAAATACTGTATTCCACAAATTCAATAAAAACATTGCTCTAAAAAATGTATCTGCAGTTCTTAAATATCTGTAGAATCTGCACCATTAGCAATGATATACATACATACTTTCTGTACACCATTGTCAATCAAAAATGTTTGCTTTGTTTTTTATACAAAAGTAAAAAAAGAACAAAAAGCACAAGAACAAGCGTTTCATGCGCAATTGTGCAATGAAATGGCGGACGCTGCCTTAATCCCCGAAACGGACATGCGAAAGAGGACTACACACACCTAAGCTGTTTGTAAGGAAGGAAAGAAAAAATAAATAAATAAATGTAATTTTTGGACTCCTTCAATACTTACTGGTAAAAGTGTTTGTCAAAGTATTCCATGGCGCGTTGCAAGTCTGAGCGAACCATTTGTATGAGTTTGATTAAATATTGCAAATTTTCCTCGTCCGACAGTTCTTCGCTTTTCTGTCGATTGCCCTCAATAATATGCTGCAGCCATTCCTTGCTGCCAGAATGAATAGCGTCTACAATCACATCGTGAATGCAAATATCTGAGTCTTCATTTCGTGAAATCCAGCCGTAAATGTTGCTGGGAAATAGTTCGATGTCCTTGGATTTTTCAACGGTATTTATCTTTGATAGAATATCAAGTACTTCACAGAGAGTTTTGACAATCTGTTTGTCACTAACGTTTTTGGCACGCAGTTTCCGAAGAATCGAGAAACAAGATGGAAGTAGACGTCTAACGCCATCCCAAAATGTTTTAATATCCTCAGACTCATTGAGGTGACATTTGAGAACTGGGATCACAACGTCTAATATTGAATTGAATAAACCGAAACTCAATGGATGATCTTCGTGTATTGTTGTGTATACAGACCATTGGCTGAGGGCGCATTCAAAGTTAGAGAGACCAGATTGGACGGCGTGTTGCAAACGTATTGCTTCAGCGTTGCCACCAAATTTGCCGGCCCACCAATAGTTTGCTACTTGCGACGACTCCAATTCGTGCATGAGCAATAATTTTAATAGCTGTCTGTGCTCTTGAACGGCCACTCTTTTATCTTTTTCAGCACTTAAAGCTAAATTGACCAATATTGATCCCCGACTTTTGGTTTTGTTACCTTTTTCTAGGTTATACCAAACAGTTGTACCGGACACCGGTATTGACTGAAAAGTTTGCGAGTGAGTAAGAAAATTAATTGCATATAAAGAGAGCATGTTATTTTGTAATCTACCTTTAAAGTAATGGCTGTCCTACCAATAAGTTCGTTGTCATGCTTTCCCGTTGATGCAGTCATAGCGATTTCTTTCATTAGTTTTCGCAGCCCTTTAATACCTTTGACATCCATCAGCTTGTTGACTTTATCCTTCACGGTTTCAGCTGCATCGAAGTCCCACACTTCTATTATCAGAACTTCATTCCTAGGGTTTTCGGTTATTGGCCTATTAAGAAAGAACAATTTCCGGACTTTAGCTGGGGAACAACTAGCTGTTTCGCTAGTTTAATAAAATGTATGTTATAAAATAAAACCCTAGCTTTTGCTGGGGGAACAATTAGCTGTTTCGAAGGCACCACGCTTCTCATCAGCTTCACAAAACAAAACAGCCATTGGGATAGCTGATGGAAACTAACAAATTAACAACTTAATTAGATACTAACACATGTAAAGCAATTTTATAGCTTTCAGCGTTGCCTTTGCAATTAATTTTTTAGTATTTTGATTTTTCCGTATTAATTTGGTGATTTCATTTTGAACTACGTTTATGGATTAATGTTTTTATAGGTTCATTTGGCCTTTTTTCTTTGAAAAAATGATGCTGAGGAAGCTTTTTCCATATCATTAAGTTTTATATTGTTGCAACTGTTTTTCGTTTTTATCTAAATTTTATCTCTAAAATAGTTTATTCTTCGCATGATTTTTTGAAATTTTTCCATAAACTCTTTTTTTATTTAATAATAAAGAAATTAATAGCATTATATGTAATCTTGTGGGCATTAAAAAAAATATATCGAATGATCACTTTGCTGAGGTGGTAACGCTGGTTTAAAAAGGAAATCACACGTACACGTTTACATCAGCTTTTTCATTTTTCCCTTAAGAAAATGATAGAAAACCTGATGTACGAACCCATCAGCAATGAAATTTGATGCATCATATGACCGACACTGTTCTTGCTGGGTTGTTTCGTGCTATGGCCGCTTGAGATTATGCCAAACAAATAACTAAAAATGTGTATGTAGGATAACTAATAGTGCTGGCATATTGCCGATAACACAAGACTTTACACACATCGAAAGCTCTAGAACAAAGAGTGCAAGGTATAGCGCTCACAAGGATCATTAACCCCCCGCTTACACATGCAAGTAACAACTTTTGTTTTAAGATTCCTCTTCCGTCACTGAAACGGCTGCAGTAATCGAATTCATTGTTTTTCGTTTTTATTTTTTGAAAAATATTTTTAACGATCTTAATTATTTATTTGCTTTAAGAGCCAATTTAAATGTATTAATTCAGGTCCAAAAATGAACCTTTTCAAAAAATACAGCAAATATTTTTTGAAAAGGTTCATTTTTGGACCTGAATTAATACCATGTTCATACATGAGCCTTTATTGAGATGTCCATTATTGAGCTCAATATTCCATACAAAAAGTCAATAAAGTTATTGCTTAATATACTCAAAATTGCTTCGAATATTGAGAAAAAGATGAAACACAACACTGTAAAAGATGTGTTTAATAAGCAAAAGTATACAATGCGAGATGAATGACGAGATAAATGTCAACAAAAGCAAACAAAACAAAATAATAAAAAATAAATAAAACGGAGAGTCAAGTGAAGGAAGGTAAGATTTTTATATTAATATTACAGTATTTATCGGATATAAGAAACTTGAAAAATCCACGAAAAAAGTTTCTTATAAGCGTTTCTTCCTTATATAAAATTGTATATTTTATATAAGAAACTTATTTCTTATATGAGTAGCTATATCTATAAGGCATTTGTTTCTTATATGAATATACGAGCTTTTTTACCTTTTTATGTATATACGTAGATGTATGTATGTAAATAGAAAAATAAAACAAATCAAATTTTATTTTTTTAACCCCGTTAGTAAATAGATATAAAAAACTAGACAACTTCAATTTGAAAAAAAAAAAAAATTATATGTAGTAAATACATGTAAGTACATACATAATTCATTTTGTACTATTTATTTATTTATTTACGAGGCAAGAAACAAAAACTTCTCATGAGCACTAAAAGTAAAAAAAAAACGTTGTTGTTGTTGTAAAACTGTCAGCAAACAGAGTTGTCCATGCAAACTACATAAATCCAGTGTTGCCCTTGAAAGTTTCTTATATAAATTCTTTTTCTATACATTTTGTGGTTTTGGTGTTCAAGAAAAATGTTCTTTTATCAGTTTTTTTCTTATAAGCGTTTTTCTTATATGAAACTTTTTTTGTTAGAAAAAACACTAAAAAGATATGGTGTTTTTGAAAATGTTTCTTATAAGCGTTTTGTTCTTATATGAGATGTTCTTATATCCGATAAACACTGTATATCTTTTTGTTCTATTTTGTACATATTTACGTATGTATGTATGTACATACAACTATTTGGGTGTTGATACTTTGAAAATATTTTTCACTTTTTCTTTCTCACTGCCAAAACAAAAACAACAACTTTTTTCCAGCTGTCAAATACTAATTGAGTTAGCGCAATATTTGTATGTATGAACGCAAAAAATATTTACGGTATTCAAAGGGTCGTCCTAAAGTCAGAAGTCTTAAACTAATAGCACGAAAATGTATGACTGCTGTGAGCAACCTGTCATAAAGTAGTGTGCTATATCAAACATGAATCAGCTGTTAAAGAAAAGGAATGCGTTGTACGCATATAAGGGTTTTTTATGTATATATAAAATATTTTTTTAGAATATAATTTGCGGCAGGTAAAGAATATCACCCGCTCGACGAATGCGTTTTAGCCGTTCGCCTCAGATGTATGCTGTTTGTTAATTATGACGAATCACTAAACACAGTCGATGAAGTCCTATTAATTTATGACTATTTTTGCTTGCAGCACAACAACAATTTTTTTAAACTATCATAAAATGTTAGTACTTTCTGACATTATGACACAATATGAGACCGTTTGAATACCCTAATTATGTCAATAAACTGAATATTATCTCAATTAGAAATGCATGTATGAACAAGGTATTAGAATGTAAACAAAAAACATCTGTTTTTCAGTTAAAAAGTTGGTTGTACTAATTCGAACTCAGGTCAACAGGATGGCAATACCAACGAATACGAATCCGTCGGAATTCATAATACCTTTTTGTACGAATTGGTGACGGAGAGTTCCAATTACGAGTGATGTTCACTCAGAATTCATAATAAGGCGGTATAGATTTTCATTGGAAAAGTGGAAAGGAGAAAAATTTGAATTTTTTGACAACAAATACATGTAAAAAAATTTTTTTCATGTGTTTGTTGTTGTAAACCATACACAATTTTTTACTTTTACAACAAAGAAAGATGGCGAGATGAATACCTTTTTTATTGTATGTTATGGAATGTTATTTAAAATTCTTAAAATACATGATATGTTTTTAACGCACAAACTGCATTATCACAGTTTAAACCAGACAACTCAAACCTACTGCAGTATATACATATTCCAAGTGGCTGATGCAGCATTGAGAAATTTCCAAGTCGAGAACTTTCGTTGTTCATTGTTACCCCCCATTTACACATGCAAGTAACTGGTTGCAAGTTGTGTGTACAAATTAACAACCAATACACTGACAAAGACAATAAAAGCTGTTGCTACTTGTTTTTATTGTATTGTTTATTCTGTTTTTGGCCGTCTACATGACTTTTTAATGGCTGCGTTGCCAAAGTATTGTCATACGAACTGTTATGGGGAAGTAAATTATACGAATAGCTTTTTTATCAAATGAAAAGTCAATTTTATCAAATAAAGAGTAAATTTATATTAGGAATCTATAAAAGCCATATTTTACTTCAACTTTTTATGTATAATAAAATCATTCCTTGTAAGTTATCTATTAAAATTAAAATATGAACTTTATCAGGTAACACGGTTTTTGCTTTTTGTCATTTTACCGACATGCAAGTAGAAAGAATTACTGGCAATCAAACTCTCTTGCAAGTGAGCTCACAACTTGCAGAAGTGTGATGGTATTAGTAAAAAAAAAAATGTCAATGTATTGAGTTATTTGCACTTGTACTTGCGTGTGTAAATGGGAGTTTAGGAGACTAGTTCCAGTACAATGCAATGTATATGTATTGCATTGTACTGGAACTAGTAAGATTTTCTTACAGTTGTCTAAACGGACAATTTTCTTATTGTGGACAATTTTTCATTTCCAGTAGATTGCCAGCACATTGTTGGCTCCTACAATATTTTAAGATCTGACCACCGCCTGTACGCACCTTTACAGGTATAACAGGGGAGCAATCGCTGTGAACGGCACAGAACCGATAATTCACTGTTGTCAACAACAATGGCGGATATAGCTGCGATATTTCCCATCGTCCGCACTCAAGTATACCCGTCAGTCGCTTAGTACCCAATAAAGTAATTTTGCTGTGAAATTAGTCGCAAGATTCCGAATAACCGTCTCAGAAGGCTGGCCATAAAATAAAAGAAGTGGACGGTGCACATTCTGAATTTTGATTCATGAATTGTTCGTTTGTAATTCGATTAATGGTTACTTTGTAGATCACACTGAACATATTTAATACCAAAATGTTACACGACGTGGTCACAGCCCAATTCGCTTTTTCCCACGAGTTGTCATGAATTTGATGTCGTTTCCTACGAGTTTTGACAACTCAAGAAAAATACGAGCGGGAAAAAGTAGGGAATTGGGATTCGACCATATGGTATGAAAAAGAAAGTTGCTCAAACGTTGTTTAACGTTCATTGATCGTGAAGCCGAATTAGAAATATTTATGAGCTAACACTGCAGTTACACGACCAAGTTCTGCTATCAAGTTTTTTTCACATACTGCTTGTCAAAATTCTATAAAATTGATAGCTGTGACGTAGGCTGCACGCAATTTCATAACAATTCGTTTTCAAAATGCCGTCTAGAAGAAAATTAAAAATAGCTGCTTCATTAAAAGTACTATCAGAAATAAAGAAAATAAAAGAAGTACAAAAAAACCAGAGGGCAGAAAGGAAATACTGGGTGAAGCCCTTATTAGTAGGAAGGTGGGTAAATATTTCAAAATTATAATGAATGTAGATATGCTCTATAAATCGCAGCACATCATTATATTTGTTGGTTTTGCACGTAAACATTTTTATTTCTATTTTTAAGCTTGAATCTGTTTAATGTTTATCACTTTTAATTGCAACTTTCAAACAAAACATAAAAAAGGAATTTGCAGACAGAACGAAAAAAAATTGTTGTCAGCTGTTTTGTTGATTGTGACTTGATGCTCTCTATGGAAAGCAGAAATTGTCATCAAGTTTCCATCAATTTTCAAAATTGTAAAGAAGTGTGAATGTATTAAAACTTGAAAGGCGAAACTTGATCGTGTAACCCCCAAGTAAACAAAACATTTCAATAAAGAAGCAGTGTTATTAAACATATGTACATATTTTATAGTGTGTTCCCATATGCCTTTTTAATTGAAACAATATTCAGTTAATTGACAATATCTTTTTGGTGTTCATACATACTTAATATTTCCTAAATTAATAGCAACATAGGGAATCATGTAGAGCTTGAACCTGGTTGAGAGTTATATATGTAAATGTATTATAATGCTCTTAATCAGGCCAAGTTGAACCTCTACATGATTCCTTATGCCTGTATAAATTGAAGAAGCTATTGTAAACTCTTCAATTAAAACGTATTTTATATTATGCTTTTACTTATTTGTGGGCGTTAAATAATTCATACTTGTATAATTAATAATACTATGCTCACATATGCATTTTTAATCGAAACAATATTCAGTTCATAGTTGACAATATCTTTTTGGTGTTCATACATACTTAATATTGCTACGACAATTAGCATTTGACAGGCGAAGAAATTATTGCTTAAATTTCTTCTGTAAGAACTTGTTTTTTTTTGTTTGTTTATTTATTTTGTGGGCGTTTGATTAGTCAACTTTTGAACAAGGTGTGTTCAATATGTACTGTTGTTGTAAAAGCTTGTTCATTTAGTACTGTTAATACAAATCTAATAGTGTTGCATTATAAATTTTATTCATTATTAAAACAATTATCTCTCAATTGCCAATAAGTTAATTGTAATTTTTATATGAAAATTTAGTCTCAATAATGGCCTTAATTGTTATAATTTGAATATTACTGCATGTATGAACAGAGTATTACTCTTTTACGAAAAATTGTTTTACAAAATTATATACATAAGAAGCAGCAGCGGAAATCGCATAACTCGACTTTAGTTCAAACTAATGGGAATATTAGACCATACCACACCGTCTAGCAGCATGGGAGAGAAAAAGCATGTCTTATAGCCCTTTACACAATATGCTGAAGATTTCTTCGACCAGTCAGGAGTTTTCTACTAAAACTTCTGACACCAGGCAGAATTCTAAGAGCTAGTGAGTAAGTCGATTCAATTACTATATTTTCAAGTGTGTACTTACAGTGAGAAATGTTCCTCCCAAATCGGATTGAGGGTTTCCGTTTTGACAGACGAATTGTAACGATGAGAACCATTCGACTCCAAATACAACGTTACAAATGGATCTGAGAATCCGTTTGCATCTTTTGGTAACAGATTTTCAGCCTTTATGATTTCAATGTTCAGCCGAATATTTGGGGGTTCTTTTTGTTGAGCTATTTCAAGGATTTCTTCATGTTTTACATTCGACATTTTAAATGCCTCCTGCGCAAATTCAATGAGTGATTCTTTGCAAACATCATTTGCTTCACAACCTATATTATTTTTGATCTCAAAAAGCACCTCTTCATAGAGATCTTCAATCTAGAAAAAGAAAGAAAAGAAAATAGTTATAAAGTAAATAATTCGTTAAAGGGACCACACGCGATAGAAGTATGCACTCACAATCAAGTGTTGGTGCCAGCATTTTTTGGACTCGCACATAGATTTTTCCCCTGAAAATCTAGATGCGGTATCAGATGGACATGGACATGGTGAAAGGTTTCACCAAGATATGCTATACATATACAGTATTTTTCGGTTAATTGACCCTACGGTTAATTGGTTTCCACGCTTAATTGAACCACATGATCGGGCAAAAAAAATATTGCATACGAATACCATGTGAATTTCCTCGGATAATTGAACCCCCGGTTAATTGATTTTCCCGCTTAATTCGTTTGAAATTCATGTCATCAAAAATAAATTTCCTCTTACTTTTACCCGGTTAATTGCATTGAAAAATAATCTGGCATTTTTGCACATACATATTTGACATCATTTGTGAAAAACACTGGGTGGCATCTCTACTATACACATATATGTACATTTTTTGCTGTTACTTGCATTTTTTTTCGTTTAAAGTAAAAAAAAATTATTTTGAAAAACTTAAAGTGCACATATGCGATTTCTTTTAATTCATTAGTACATGTTCATATTATGCGTGATTTCTGTAATTGAACAAACTGTTCAATTAAATAGGGTTCTTGTAGTTGAACGAATTGTTCAATTAAACGGGTATCGGCTAATTGGTACCCCGGTTAATTGAACAAAAAATTGTGCAAATTTTGATGTGGTGCAATTAACCGAAAAATACTGTATAGAAAGACGTTACAAGGGAAAATCATCGAAAGGAATGTAAACAAATTTCCAATTACAAAAATTAAGTTTTAATTTAAATGTTTCATCAATAAAATGTAAAACGTTGTATGTATCCATAAACTGAAAAGCATTGAATTAGAGTTTGTGGGTTATTCTATTGCTACACGGAAAGAAAAAGCTCGTACTAAATTCAAGTTTTTTTTTATTTGGTTTTAGTACGAAACGTACTTGAAAATTGTAAGGCAATTTGTTTCTCAGCTGAGGTATGCTCAGTCTGCCAGGCTCAAGCAAAGGTATGCTTCCTTTGCACAATAATGCGCGATGAAATAAATATTACCAGGCTCAATCGGCTAACTACGGTAATCGGTAAAATCAAATTACAATCCGGCGAGATAAATGCTTCGGATCTCGGTCGGCTAAATACGGCAATCGGTAAATTCAAAACACAATCCGACGAGAGAAATTCTTCGGATCTCGGTCGGCTAATTACTACTACTACTACGGTTAACTAGGTGAAGAACAGCTACCATGCACAATTTGTTCTCCCCCAGTGTGTATCAAACTTGACACTTTATACTATTACAAGTATCGACTAAATGAGAATTATAAACCAATATTAGAGGTAAGTATGTTATGTTATGTTTCGAGGGCCGCCGGTCCTGAGACCGACTCACTTGGGTCCTAGAAAAGGTCCCGTTGTGTTACCCGAAAAAGGCTGTAGGGAGATTTCCCTACACAAGCTCCACCGGTTCCACCCTGAACCAGCCCGATAAACGGATGAAGGATTCCACCCTGTCCAAACCGCATTCCGACACTTCCGGTAATCCCTCTAGTGTCGGTCTTCCCAAGCAATCCACTCTCTTGTTAGAGAGGGCAGGACATCTGCAGAGAAAGTGTTCAACACTCTCCTCCTCTTCCTCATCTCTGCAACCTCTGCAGAAATCATTGTATCCTCCTGATGAAGGCGGGAACCGGATCTTGTCAGTTCATCCGCTATCTCATTTTCGGACACACCATTGTGTCCAGGTATCCAGCGAAGCTCCAGATCAGAATGTCTCGCTATCTCGTTTAGAGATACCCGGCATTCCTGAACCAACCGAGATGTTGAGTAAACACCCGCAAGCGTTTTAATGGCGGCCTTACTGTCGGTACAGATAACAATATGCTCACCGTATATCCTATAGTACCTCATCCAGTTTACCGCCCTTCTTATCGCCGCAACTTCGGCCTGAAAGACGCGGTAGAGGTAAGTAACAGTATTGGAAAAAATATTAGGGGTAAGAAAAGTATTGGTTGTATTAGTTGTGGAGTAAAATTATGTATGCTCCATAGGGGCTGTTCACAAATTACGTAACGCAATTTTTGCAGATTTTTAACCCCTAACTTTGGACCTGAATTAGTTAATATATTTACTAAATAAAATAAAAATTAAAAATATGCCGGGTTTCTAGTTTTATTTGCCAGTTTCTTAACAAGTAAACATAAATTTTTTTCTATGAAAACACCCACTCGACAGCAAAACAGCAAGTGATTGATTTTGACGTTTGTGTTCGCAGTGCTGACGACATGATCGATATGGAGGAATCAGATTTTGTAGGAAAACACTTTTACGTCTTTTCGACTTGTCGATCGAGTCATCGTTCGAATAAAAGAACATCATAGAGGAACCCAGAACAGTTTTCTTTCGCTCAGAAAACGAACAATCACACGACTTCGACATTGAGGAACAGGCAGTTTATCATTTAATCCCCCGTTTTTTTGCGGTACAAATTTATTGACCCAAAAAAATATATTAAATTTAATATGAATGAAATCTTTTATGTATATAATATGAATGAAATATTTACATCTCAGCAAACTGCTGAATGTTTCCTTGAGTTTAACTTCTGCGTTTGTTTGTCAAAAAAAGATAATGCTACTTTTTCCTATTTAATAAATTTCTTTCATTCTTGACTGGCGGTAGATGTTGGATGTGAAGCCACTATTTCACAATTTTAACACCTTCATTGCATTTCTAGTTGTTGCTCAGTGTAGAAGACCGATAAGTGTTATGTGTATTTGTGTTTGCTTTGTGGAATTCGCATTTTTTAATTTTTTTTAAATCTGGAACACTTTTTTAAAAATTTAAATTAATGGGAATTGCGTTAATATAAACTTAAAAAGAGATACACATCATGTGCGTCAGTAAAGTTGTTCACGTGTATGTATGTATGTATGTATGTATGTATGTATGTATGTATAATATTCGAGCAGGGCTGGGCAGTATGTGAAATACATGTAATTGAAATACGTATTTAAGATACAAACACGTATTTTGTATTTGTATTTTAAATACGTCCCGTGAATGTGTTTAGTATTTTGTTTTTCAAATACTTGTGCTCTCA
This sequence comes from Sturmia bella, assembly GCA_963662145.1. Classification (NCBI taxonomy): domain Eukaryota; kingdom Metazoa; phylum Arthropoda; class Insecta; order Diptera; family Tachinidae; genus Sturmia; species Sturmia bella. The sequence goes on along the minus strand of OY759168.1, from coordinate 88,728,726 downwards.
AAACAAATTTTTCCAAATTAATACATTTTTAATTTGTGTTAGAAAATGTGTGCTACAAATTATTTAATTCATACTTCAACTAAAAATCAAATTTGACTACTGTTTTATTTCCGAAAAATGGCAATACTACAATTTAATTACCAAACGCAAAGTACCTGTGTAAAGTAAACGCAACTGAATGCCTACACATTGAGAAAGTTGTCAAGCTGTCAGAAAGTTAAGCAATGACAAAATAAAATACAAGGAAAAACAACGTTTGACATTTTAATCTAAAACAAGAAGAGAAAAAATATCAATCAGATGTTGACATCAAACTTCTTTTAATTGTCACCTATTTCTTAATTCCGTTATTTCTCTTTCAATAATATATCGTTTTTTAATAAGAAATCATTGCGATTTTGTCGTTAGCTGCTTTTATTCAGTCGCCATCAAGAGGTTGTTTGTCTGATACCACATTTGAAAAGCTGGTGTTTATGAAGGGAAATAGAAACTGTTTTGATTAAAAGTTTTTTGTATTTTAAATACATATTTTTGTTACACTGTATTTTGTATTTTAAATACTTGCTTTTAGAATGCAGCATTTTGTATTTTAAATATGTGGAAAAAAGTAGCGGTTTTCATACTTCGTATTATATTTACAATGGGCCTTAACTATAGTCAAACACTAAAGTCGGTTCTTTTTAGCAACAACTTAAATTTTAAAACGTGTTGCTAACTTTTTTCTAACTATAGTCAAAATTAAAGTTGACTTTAAACTGAATCAGCTTTAAATGAGTGCCACATTATTTATCGAAAATGCCAAGTTATTTATCATACAAACTCTTACAAATTTACGTAAAATCCCATCGCTAATAAGATGACTCTCAAAAATTATGTGAACACACATCTTATTATGTGAACACACACCTACATAAATGTAAGATTGTATTAGTAAGTAAACAAAAAACATCAAAGCGAATTGGATAAAAGTCAAATTTTAAAGAAAATTCTAATTAATAATAGTTATTAACAAATCTTTAATTTAATTATTTAATTTAAAAAATTTTACATTAAAAAGCTTTTACATACATATAAAAGTGACATTTGCTTGAGCAAAGCTGTTGCTAAATAAGTTAAAGACAACTTCTGCTGGTTTTAAGTTTAGAGTAAACTTTTGAGCGTAAAGTCGGCTTTTTCTCGTCTATAGTAGACAAAAAGCATACTTTTATTTAGCAGTGGCTTAAAATTGCTTAAAGCATACTTTTTCGATGTCTATAGTTATGGGCCATTACTTTTAAATATACGGTATTTATCGGATATAAGAACATCTCATATAAGAACAAAACGCTTAAAAGAAACATTTACAAAAACACCATATCTTTTTAGTGATTTTTCTAACAAAAAAAGTTTCATATAAGAAAAACGCTTATAAGAAAAAAACTGATAAAAGAACATTTTTCTTGAACACCAAAACCACAAAATGTATAGAAAAAGAATTTATATAAGAAACTTTCAAGGGCAACACTGGATTTATGTAGTTTGCATGGACAACTCTGTTTTCTGACAGTTTCACAACAACAACAACAACGTTTTTTTTTTTTTTACTTTTAGTGCTCATGAGAAGTTTTTGTTTCTTGCCTCGTAAATAAATAAATAAATAGTACAAAATGAATTATGTATGTACATACATGTATTTACTACATATAATTTTTTTTTTTTCAAATTGAAGTTGTCTAGTTTTTTATATCTATTTACTATTTAACATAAAATAAAATTTGATTTGTTTTATTTTCCTATTTACATACATACATACATACATACATCATATAAAAAGGTAAAAAAGCTCGTATATTCATATAAGAAACAGATGCCTTATGGCCATAGCTACTTATATAAGAAATAAGTTTCTTATATAAAATAATTGTATATAAGAAAGAAACGCTATAAGAAACTTTTTTCGTGGATTTTTTAAGTTTCTTATATCCGATAAATACTGTAATAAGTATGTATGTTAGTAAATCTGCTACAGTTATTTCCGCGTAATTGAGCCCCGCTTAATTGAGTTTCCCGCTTTATTGCACTAAAAATCATGGAACGAAATCATTCAGTATACCTGTCTATGTTAAAATACCAGTTTAATTGAGTTACGTTTAATTGCGTCACCCGCTTATATGTTTCGCAAATTAAGACCGCATTGCGAAAAACATGAGCAAATGTTTCGCTTAATTGATTTCGTCTGCTTAATACTTTTTTTTTTCCTTCACAAACGTAAAAAAAATATTTTGCGGCAAAAAGGTCATGGTTCTGTTCCTTTATAAACATTGTACGGTGAACGTCCCTGATTTTTATTTTGTTTTAATAAACCTAAACAATTTTTCAACTTAATATGTAACTAAAGAAATGAGTTTTATTTTCCATCTACGGATGGGTGTTTCGCTTTATTGCACATATTGCTCAATTAAGCGATTTTCGCTTAATTGTGTCGGCGATTCAATTAACCGAGTATTGCCTAATTGAGTTCCCGCTTAATTGCGTCAAAAGTCATGAATTTTTAGAAACTCAATTAAGCGAAAATAACTACTGTTTTTGGCATCGCAGAGGTTTCAATTTAGTAAACTAAAAATTTATTAAATTTAAAATATGTATCTCCAAGATCTACAATAGTACATACTTTAATACGAAGCGTAAAAACCGCCAATATTTGTATTTTAATCGTCTAATTCATAAAAATTTTAACAGGTTTATAATGCTCTTATTTGACACGATTTTCCATACAAATAGGTATGTCAAATAACAGTCTTATAAGCCTGTAATAATTTTTATGAATTAGGAGGTAAATACACAACTTTCATGTATTTTGTATTTTAAATACATACATTAAAGCACGTATTTTGCCCAGCACTGCATACGAGTAAACATACATATGTATGTACATACATACATACATATGTATGCTCATAAACATTATCTTAAGATAATTGTGTTTGGATACAGGCAAGAAAACATTACGCACTCAGTACACAAATTATTTTTGTTATTGTTACCGAGGCGAGGCCACAAGGTGCTCTAAAATACATATGTACATTCGCATTAATACAAAACTGATGATGCTCTTGTTCTAAGAAAGTGAATATGTACACACATATGTTTACAAACCTAAGCACATGCTTATAAAATATGTATATATGTATGTATATCGTTATATGATCTCGTAAAAGCCCTAATGTGTAAGAAATCGAATTTTTCACTGATTATGATGCACCGCACCGTATCAAACTACAAATGAGTGAAACATTTTACACTCCTCGAATTGAAAAAGAATAAAACAGTCTTGCCAACATAATTCTAAAAAGCCTTCTTACGTCATTTGACTTCCTTTCTAAAATGTATTCTCTTTTTTGTTGAGGTAAAAGTATTATTATAATATGAACTTAATTATTTATTTGCTTTAACTCGTTGCATAGAAGGTTGCAAAGAAAAGTAAAAATGTTTACTGTGTTAAAGGTTTGTTTGAACATTTCTAATTCTCATTTTGTTCATGAGAATTATGGAATAAGTAGTTAAGTTTCAAACAAACTTTTCAGAATTTTTCAAGTCTACACGGATGAGTTGAAATGTCGTCGGCATATACATAGACAGCTGAAAAACACAGAAAACATTTTTAAAAAAGTTCTATATTTTTCACACACATAACCAGATATCCCAAAAATGACTTTTGTCAAATGGCCATATCATTTGTTTGGGGACGCGCCAGCGGTTAGCAGTGCAGAAAATCGTGGCAACATGAGTGTGTGAGAACAACTACACCATTTTTAATTGAAATTGAGAAAATTCAAAATGAAATTGAGAATTTAAATTTGAATTTGAGAAAATTTAAAATGAAATTGAGAATTTAAATTTGAAATTGAGAAAATTTAAAATGGAAATGAGAATTTAAATTTGAAAATGAGAAAATTCAAAATGAAATTGAGAATTTAAATTTGAAAATGAGAAAATTCAAAATCTTATTGAGAAATTTCAAATTCAAATTGAGAAAATTCAAAATGAAATTGAGAATTTTCAAATTCAAATTGAGAAAATTCTAAATGAAATTGAGAAAATTTAATTTTAAACTGAGAAAATTCTAAATCAAATTAAGAAAATTTAGACAAAACCTTAAGAAATATTTATTGAAAGGAACACACATATATTTTTTTGATATTTATAAAGATATATCAGGAAAAAAAACATATCATATGGATGTCCCGTATTGTTGGCTATGTACATACATAATTTCCTATAAAATAAACTGAAGATATTAAAAAAAACTGCGACAAGTAGGCTTTTTAAATTACGTACTTGTCACAGAAAACCAGCCTGTGCGGAATTTAAAATAAATTTTTCTTTTCAACGAACATGGAGCTTAAGGACAATTGCGTTTTATGTTTAATAAGAATGACGAGTGGTGGAATAAAACCACTTATGAAAATTCTATAACTCAATTTAAATTTCTCAATTTCATTTTGAATTTTCTCAATTTGAATTTGAAATTTCTCAATTTCATTTTTAATTTTCTCATTCTCAAATTTAAATTCTTAATTTCATTTTGAATTTTCTCATTTTCAAATTTAAATTCTCAATTTCATTTTGAATTTTCTCAATTTGAATTTGAAATTTCTCAATTTCAAATTAAATTTCTCAATTTCATTTTAAATTTTCTCAATATCAAATTAAATTTCTCATTTCCATTTTAAATTTTCTCAATTTCAACTAAAAATGGTGTAGTGTATACAAAAACAAACATAAACAATGAAAAAATGTTGTTGTAAAGTGTTTGGAAAAATATTGGTTTTGTTGTAATTTTTACGAAAAAAGTAGAAAATATAAATGAAAGCTAGTGATGTACTCAATGGAAATAAAATATTAAATACAAATAATTATTACTTGTTTGCTTGCGAAGCTGTTTTGTTTGCATTCGATTTGCACTGAATTTTCCTAACCAAAAATCAAATGTAAACAAATGAGGAGTCCACAAACAGAGATGGCTATATAAAGATTTTCATGTTTTCTGTCCTTCACTAGACTCACCCGTACCGCAAATTGGTCATTTTTGCAGTCTGGTAGAGCTGGTGACCCTTCTGGTAGTATTCTGTGATATTTTTGGACCAGAATTAGTATTATTATAATTTAAAGTAAAATTATTATAAATATTTATGAGCTGGTAGTGAAAATGCAAGTGTTCAACTGGCGAGAAAGCAAGAGATGCCATCATTAATGAAATTTGGAACACTTCATATTAAAGAGCTTTTACTTCGCCTGTAAAATTTGCACAATGCAACACAACGCTTTATTAAATCATATGACGATATTTATTCATATTTTGATAAGGATGTGGATCTAAGGCAGTTTACATATGTATGTATATGATTTGAATAAGTAAATAAAGAATGTTACAGTATTCATAATCTGAGTTTTGAAACGCTAAACATCGGATTGGAATTCTGACCAGGAAGCTGTTTGTTATAGTATAATTTTATCCAATTGGAGTGAGTGACTCATTCGGCTAGCATTTTCCCACGAATTAACCCCTCATTTTTGTCTCTTTTACTTTTAAATATTTTAAGTAGATAAGAAAGAGAGGTAGCAAAAAGAGACAGGATTTTTGTTTTCGTGATACCTTTCACTCTCGTTTGTAGTTAAATTATTAAATTTAATTTATATTTATCCCTTGATAAAAGGGATTATATATATATAATTATATATATATATATATATAATATAATAATATAATATATATAATTATATATATATAATGATATATATATAATGATTATATTATATTTATATATATATAATGATTATATTTATCCCTTGATAAAAGCACCCTTGAGGTGTCAAGGGTGCTTTTATGAGTGCGAGAAAAGGATAAACTGTTTATGTCATGGTACAGTTAATAACCCTGCAAGAAATGAATGCCCGAAACTAACACAAACAAAACTTTTTTAATAACGCACCAGGCGAATCAACTACAGGTGGTCGCAATTCAATTCGCTTCAACATTTTCTCTCGAGTTGTCATACAGTTTGTTGTCATTTTCTATCAGCTTTGACAACTCAGAAGATAAAATCGTGGAAAAATATTGAAGCGAATTGTGATACGGGAGCTTGTAATGAACTTGTGACGTCTCGAGAGAAAATGTTGAAGCGAATTGAATTGCGACCACCTGTACTTGATTCGCCTTGGATTCGCATTGACATTGAGGAACAGGCGAGTCCATTACAGGTGCCCGCATACCAATTCGCTTCAGCATTTTCCACGATTTTGTCTTCTGAGTTGTCAAAGCCGATGGAAAATGACAACAAAACAAAAAACCGCAAAAAGGGGTTTGAGTGTATTTTCGGGTCGACATTGACTTTCTCAATGGCAAGTGGCCAACAATTGTTTTTCGAACACAATACGAGCGCGAGCAATGAAAGGTCAAACCTTGTGCAAATAAAGTCTTCTAAACACCACCTTTTCTTTTTGTAATTTTCTTATTTAAGGTATATAAGATGAAAATTTACTTCCTGGCAGTAATATATGTACATATACTGATAATGGATTCGCCTTGCTAACGCACAAGCGATAATTTTGACAGTTCAGGCGAATAATACATTCGTTATTTCGCTCTAACGTATATGTTAGAGTGAGACATCTAATGTATACATATATAACAAATTATACAGTTATTTTGTTATTTTTCAAAATAATGCGGCTTTCATCAGAAGTGGACCTTTTGTGTGCAAAAATTTTTAATAAAAAATATAAGTGAAAAGTAAAAAAGATAAGTATTAAAAATAACAAACTAACAAGTTTCACAACGAACTTGTTAGTTTGTTAATGGTTAATAGTTACTTTTTTACATGTATTTTGTTTTTGTATATTTATCGCACTACCGGATTAACATTTAACAAATTAACGACACGACATACCTGATAAAATAGTTGTTAGTTGGTAACTCACAATCAGCTGTTGCAGTTTCTAAATAATAAAAGTCATTTGTGATACATTTCTAAAAAAAATATTTGTGTTTTGGCAATTTTCGTGTATATTGAGATGATTTTTTATTTTAATAAATCATAAACTGGTGGATAATCAGAGAACAGTGCAAATACAATGTAATAGTAGAATTTAGTATGTGCAACGCGTTCAGCTATATTAAGATAAATGCAAAACTGTCAACATTTTTGTTGAAGTTATCGATAAAGAATGAGATGATGTCAAAAAAAATTTAAAATTTTTCAGCTTAAAATTGACATTTCAAACTTGAATGTTGCTGTGTCAGCGGTTTTTGGACAATTTTTGCAATTCAACGCTTCTTTTTTGGAAAATTTTTATTTCCTAGCGCTTTCTTGAAATAAAAAGAATACAACACTTACAAAATAGATGCCAGTTTTGTTTACGTTTTGTATATTTGGTTCTTTCTAGCAATTGCTGTTTCTTTCTATCAATTCTATACCAATTAATGAAAGAAACATGAAGTATCATACGGGCTTAAGCTGAAGTTACACAGTACGCTTTCTACGCGTCGACGCTTTTCACGCGGTTGTCAAAAAAGTAGGATAAGTGCACTTGTATGTGACAAGTTACAGAGCACAAAGCATAGAACGCGAAGACGCGTAGAACGCATAAAGTAGACCTACTTTCTACTTTTATATGCGTCACAAGCGTCATGAGAAAATGTCAGCTGTTTTTAATAACCAATGATGTGCCTGCTCTCAACGTTATCGATAAATACCTTTTATATCGTAAAATAATTTATAAAATCTTTTGCAAAAAAAAACATTTTTAAGAAAAAAGAAAAGTTTTGTTACAAATTTTATAAACATTTTCACGAATAAACCAAATTGTAATTGTTTTTTTTCAACACTTTTTTCATTAACGAAATTTGGATTCGATTTATCGATTGCGTTTGCGTATTGAGTATCATCACTGTTATGTTTACAAATAGTTTCAATTTATTAAAACAAGCGATATGAAAGAGAAGCTAATAAATGCAGTTAAAAACCACGAGCTTTTATATAATAAAACCTTGCTGCTCTATCGGAACAAAAATAAAAGAGCAGCTGCATGGAGTGCAATAAGTAAGGAGCTTAATTTACCAGGTATGTATATACATACATACATATGTACAATTTTGGAGCTTTTCGTAAGCTCTTATCGCACAAATAACAATGTTTATGAACTCTATAAAGTCCATTAATTCTTTTAAAATTTCAATTTCACTTTCCATTTTGTTATAATTTGTTTTGTATGCTAAAAATATTTGCACAACAGCTGATCAAAACAACAAAATATGGCGCGTATGAAGCGTTGTATGTAACTTGTAGTATGAAACGCATAGAACGCGTAAAACGTGTAAAAAGCATGAAAAGCGTGGACGCGTCTAAAGCGGACCATGTAACTTCACCTTTAAGCACTTACATTGTTTTAATATGCCAGAAACACACGTCCGTTCCATTAGCTTACGTAGACGTTCGCATAACTAGGCCTTAAGGCTCTCCATCCGTCCTCACTTTTATGTATGTATATCAGTGAAGAATAACATTAAACACTTTACCAATTGAAAACAACACTCAAACATGGTCACATTGTTTAAGTTGTTTGTCTTTCGTCGGCGTATGAAATATAAATAACTGTCTGTTTCTCTAAAAGCCATGATTCACTAGCCTACACAATCCTACGTGTGTGTGTGTGTGTGAAAGATTATCTGACAAATCTCTACAAATTGCTAGTCTTTTGATGCGATCAGTGTTTCATTTTCGAAACGGCGTGGCCGTTTTAATGCAACCTTTAAAAAATAGGACACCACTCACTCGTATCAGATTTATTTATTTATTTGTGAAATAAAGTCATCTACGGCTAAAATACCAATATTTATAGCAGTAATTCCCAAGCGAAAGCGACATTTTGAATGACTTAAATAGCGGTTTAAAGTGAAAATTTGCAATTTGCAAATTATTCACGAATTTCCACTCGTGCTCTCTGAAATTGTGTGCCGCCTTTAAAGCACTAAATTGAGCTGATTTTCGATTTAAGCAACATAGTTTTTCGTGGCACCAGTCCCATTTTTATGACTGTTTAATTTTCTCAAAAACTGTATTTTTCAATCGCATTTATTTTGTGTTTGCGAATCTCTTTTTATTCTCCGCTGTTCTTTGCGAACATTTTTAAAGTGTGTTTTTGTGTTTTGTAAATATTTCGCTAATTTTCGCATTCGTCAATGTTTTTGTATTTTGCATTTTTTTAAATAAGTTACTTTAAAAAGGAAAAATTTTCTCTCTCACATACGCAGTGGAATTGATTGGGAAAGTGGAATTTGAAAAGAAATTACTTTTCTTAAATACAATCACTTAAAATTATAATTGAAAAATAGCGATTAGAATTTTTTTTTAATATTCTGGCCCTTCTAAAGAGAAGAAGCGCTTTCGAAAAAATTTAAAAATTTATTTTTCGGATCGTGTGATTTCAAAATATAGTATATGGGTGTTTCCATGGTTACGCACGTGACATTTTAAATGGGTTGGAATTTATGAATGGAATTTTGCCATTGTTACATTTAATGTGATGAGTTCCTTCCAAAAAGTATATACAGTATTTTTCGGTTAATTGACCCTACGGTTAATTGGTTTCCACGCTTAATTGAACCACATGATCGGGCAAAAAAAAAAATATTGCATACGAACACCATGTGAATTTCCTCGGATAATTGAACCCGGTTAATTGATTTTCCCGCTTAATTCGTTCAAAATTCATGTCATCAAAAATAAATTTCCTCTTACCTTTACCCGGTTAATTGCATTGAAAAATAATCAGGCATTTTTGCACATACATATTTGACATCATTTGTGAAAAACACTGGGTGGAATCTCTACTATACACATACATATACATGTGTACATTTTTTGCTGTTAATTGCATTTTTTTTTCCTTTAAAGTAACAAAAAAAATATTTTGAAAAACTTAGTGCACATATGCGATTTCTTTTAATTCATTAGTACATATGTAGTTCCAATTATGCGTGATTTCTGTAATTGAACAAACTGTTCAATTAAATAGGGTTCTTGTAATTGAACGAATTGTTCAATTAAACGGGTATCGGCTAATTGGTTCCCCGGTTAATTGAACAAAAAATTGTGCAATTAACCGAAAAATACTGTATATTGGAAAATTGAGCACTGGGTACCCAAGTTCCATGCGATCAAAGTTGACTTACGCACGTGACAAAAAACGTAAGTGCCTTTTAAAGCAGCATGAAATATTGCAAAAGTAGGCGAATTGTAGAAGATTTTTATTTCGGAAAAAAATGTTTTTATAAAGGTTATTAATGGACCTTTATAATCATGGTTTGTTCCACGTGACACTTTTTACCTTCATACATATTTTTGTAATTTAACATATATTTTCAGAAGTTTTTACCATCATTTAAAATTTATTAATTCAGGTCCAAAAATGAACCTTTTCAAAAAATATTTGCTGTATTTGTCAGCTGTCTATATGCCGACGACATTTCGTTGGTGCTAATCAACTCATCAGTAGACTTGAAAAATTCTTAAAAGTTTGTTTGAAACTCAACTACTTATTCCATAATTCCCATGAACAGAATGAGAATCAGAAATGTTCAAACAAACCTTTAACCCAGCAAACATTTCTTTTTTCGTTTTGCAACACCTTTAATTTTTTTTGCAACATTCTATACAACGAGTCTCCATTGGTTACTACGATTTGTATTTTTGAAAGTATCAAAAAGTAAAAGTTTTTGAATATTCAAATATGAACTTAATTATTTATTTGCACCAACGAAACGTCGTCGTCATATAGACAGCTGAAAAATACAGCAAATATTTTTTGAAAAGGTTCATTTTTGGACCTGAATTAATACATTTCAATTGGCTCTTAAAGCAAATAAATAATTAAGTTCATATTTGAATCATTTAAAATTATTATAAGTTAAAATTTTTTTTTACATAATAAAATGTCAATAGTTTTTTTTTTCAATTTTCTGTGCTTAAAAAAATTGTGCGAGCGTTTTGATTTTTTAACTAACGGTGGACCATTTCATGGAAATACCTATATACATACATATGTATTAAGGTGGGCCAAGGTGCCATCAATTTTCCGAGAGGAAAAACTTCCACTACCATATATCAATCAAATAATTTTCTAGAGGTTCAAATTGCAATTTTTGTGTGGGATCACTGTGTTTGAAAACAATATTGGTGGTGAGCGAAAATTATTGATGGTGACTCACATATTTGACTCCTCTGCAAGCACCCGGTTGTGGCCCATAAACTTCTATAGACAACAATACACTAATAGGCTTTTTACACTTACTCACATCTTACATCTTGCATCATTTTGGCAAGATGGTAAACATCTTCCTATACAAATTCTATATGAAAAAACCTCAACATCTCTCAACATCTTTACAAGATATTCATTTCTCATTTTGCTGTATTCAACATCGTTCGATTATTTTAATGTCATCACTAAAAAGAAGTTAAAAAAAATGATGAAAATTTGATGAAAATTGTACAATGAGCGTGAACGCAGAATGTAAGTAAATTTTAATTAAATTAAATGTAATATAAAATAAGTAATACAATACTTTTATTTATAGTAAAAGAAGAATAAAATACTTCCTGTTGTGTGGTCTGCTGCTGACGAGAGCAGGCTAATAGACCTTTGGCATGACAGATGAAAGATGTTGAAAGTGTAATGTAAACAGCTTTTTTCAATTTTCAACATCTTCAACACACATCTCAAAGATGTGAGTAAATGTAAATCCGCTATAAGCGATGTCAAGCATTTCGGTTTTCACTACATTTTCCTCAACACTGGGTGATCGTTAATAGATCGCCTCTGACAATTTCGCCGACGGCAGTTTCGTCAATAGGGTCGTATGTAAATTGCACGTAAGAAAAATTTAGAATGTATCAAGAAAAGGAGTTGAATACGTTGAAGTGAAAACTCGTTGTTTGGACTTTTAGCTTTATGATCCGCCTGCTCTTTAATGCTCTAAGTGGAGTGTGAGTCTGAGTGTATGTATGTAAGCTTTTCTAAGTACTTACGGTCATGGTGTGGCAAATTGTTGCGGCATGTTGTTCCAGCTGATGTTTGTGTATGCCACGAAAATAATTGGATGAAATACTTCCATTTCTATTCAAAACACCTCTGCGAGGGGGAACTTGAAGAGACAACGTTGATCCTCGATTATACGAATCTTTTTTTCTCGCAGGACGTCTCAAATTTAAACTTAAATATTTGACATTTTGATCGACAGAAGTGTTGGAATTCCGAAGACTTTCGCTCGCCAAATTTCGTGGAAGCGAAAGGAAACTCATTCTTCAATCAATATGCAACATATAAAACAAAAAATACTTCCGACTGACTTAATTGCTGTTGTTTCTTTTTTTTTTAATTTTTTTTTATTGCGGTCGATCTTTTGTTTTTTTAACACAGACACGTTACGTGAACTTTCAATTGCATCAAATTCAATATATTTAATATAAACAGAATGTATGTATTTTCAAAAGAAAAGAAATACATATAAAACTTCTATCCAACGAGCTGGCACTTGAACATGGAAGTGTGCGCGCGATTGCACATGTATTAAATAAGTATTGAAAAGAATTTTATCCGATAATTTAATACATACATACATATGTATGTATGTATGTACATCAAATAATCAAAATATGTATGTATATGATTATGTTTTTTATTTAACTTGTTTGCTTGGTATGCTTTTGCCGTTGGAATCAAAAAGGTAACAACTTGGTGGACGCACACGTTCAGCTGAAAACATTGACCGAAGGACACCGGCTGACCCACACCACGAAACACACTTGGCGCAGGGCACAAATCGCTTTTTATTCCGCCGACTGCCTTATGTTCACGTTGACCGTGAGCCGATTTTAATGATTTTGAAAGAAAATTTTAAATTTTCTTTTCATTGCGATGGGAGTAAATGCTTACAAACTCGCTCATTTGTACGATGGCCAGTGGGTAAATGCTGTCGCGAGAGTATTCTTTGAGTACGAAAAGAATCTAATTATAGCAAAAGAAACAAAAAAAAAAAAAACTCAAAAATTTGGTAAACTTTTTGTTTTTTTTTTCTTTCTTTGTATTGATTTTTTTTATTTTCATACAAATAAAATTAAAAAAAAAAGTAATTTCACTATAATTTTTTAATAGAAATCTGGATTTTAGTATCTTTTGGATATAAACAGTACCGAAATCGATACATTTTTTTTTGCTGCACAAGTAATTTGTTAAGATACAAAATGATATCTCCCCAAACTTAAATATGACTTTAGACTTCAGCTTCAGTGTTACACATAAACAATATCGAACTGAAAAACTCTTCATAAAAATTATGTTTTGTCGCAATAGTTTCAAAGTTAAAAGTGCGCTGAACCCCTCAATAATAAACACACCTGTAAATGGCTATCAAATAAGAAAAGTTCAGAGATAACTGATCAGTAGGGTGGTAATTAATGAAATGAGTGGTAATAAATTTGCGTGCACACGGTGAAGTTGTTCTGTCAACTCTTCGGACGTTGCATGACTTAAGCTTTTCTCTTGTTGAAAATATCGTACATTTTTATTTTTAAAGTTATCAATTCATTGATCATCATAACACAACGGGATCTTTCTAGGACCCAAGTGAGCCGGCCTCAGGACCGGCGGCCCGCGTAACATAACATAAATTCATTGATCATTCAGGAATGAATTCATTCAAGTGAAAGAGTAAAATATTTCTGTACTTATTTTTCATATACATGTCATCTTTCTCTTTACTTTCATGTTACTTTTTGCTCCCTTTTTGCTCTGTCGTATTTGTTATCATCTCTACAGACGTTACATTTTAATTTACATTTTTATTTTTTGATTTTCAAATTTAAAAATGTTCACAATCGGGTCTGTTCTGGAATCCGAATTCACTCTAAAGTGGATTACTTTAGAATTTTTGGTGTTCTGCAATCCGAATCCCCATGTTTTTATTCGTTTTCAATTAGAGTATTTAGGGTGAGTGAAAGTAAATAGAATCGGCTTTTATTCATGCAAGTGATAACCTTTTTAATAAAAACTAAATTTTCTCTTTTAAATTGAAGTGTTTTTTTTTATTAAATATAATAAAAAAAAAAAAAATTTGAATTTACACACAATTATTAGTAAAAAAAATCATTTTCTTTAATTTCTTCCAAAAAAATATAAAAATTTTGCTTATGATCGAAAACACGAAGTTGCCCCACATATTAAAGTGTGATATGTCAATGTTTTTTGGACTAATGCTTAATGCAATCAGAATCTATTGAAAAATAAAAATTGACCTTTTAAAGGAATATAATATAATAAATTTCCTATATTTAGTTTAATTTAAGCAATATTTATATTAATATGATTGTATTTAGTGGTCAAATTCCCTTGTAATAGTCCAGCAAAACGTTCTTATGGTTGTCATAGATCGTAGTTCATGTGCTCATAGCCGGCAAACTGCTGCGCCGGTAATTTCACAATCTTACTTACACCCGTCGCGGTCAAGAGCGACTGATTGCTGCTTGCGGTAGAGCTGCTTTCTCAGAATAATCTATTAATGTTTTAGTTTTTGTCATATTTTAACTTAATTTTTAAATTTTTCTGCGTGATTGTAAAAACATTGTTTAGACGGTCGTCAACAGTCGGTTTTTGGTTTGCCGCCGGCGACTATTTGTATGTTAAGCTATCTTTTATCATCGGCTTCGTCCTCTGATAGTTCTTTTCAAAACCTAAAAACCTGTTGTTTATGTATTTGACATTCAGAATGTTTTTTCGAACAGAAACTTCGAATATCTAAAAACATTCTGAATTGAGAACACCAATTTATGAATTATTTGGATTAAAAAAATTTTGCTAAATCAATCCGAATCGGATTCTAGAACAGACCCAAATAATTTTGTTTTGTGTACCATTTTACATCATTTTACACTGGGGCTCGTGTAATATCAGCTGTCATAAATAAGACATTTTCGTTTTTCGTACTCAATTCATTAAAAAAAAAACTAAAATCTTCCTTCCTGCCATTTATTTTTTCATTTTTCAGAAAGTTTTCAGTGTACGACTGAACATTTTCTTTTATAATGCAAATAATTTACAAAAAGTGCAACTCTGATCGCGTGCCAACAGCTATTTTATTAAGTTTCTAATAAGATTTTGCAAGTCAAACAGATTTCTCAATATATCTCTGTCTCCCTGTCACATTTTCAGGCTTCACTATCATCATTTTTAGGTACATAACTTTTTTTTTTTTGGCTATATCATGCGACTAAAGGCCCGATCAGACTATTATACTGTGTATTAATACTTTAGACAAAAGTCTAAACACACTGCTGGCGACTGTCCAAATGTCTAACGTAAATTAGATTTTGCATTCACACCATCACACTTAAAATAAAACAGTTATGTTATGTTTCACGAGCTGCCGGTCATCAGACCGTCCCACTGGGGTCCTAGAAAGGTGCCGTTGTGCTACCCGAATAGGCTGTAGGGAGATAGCCCAACATACCTCCCACCGATTCCGACCTGAACCAGCCCGATGAACGGATGAAGGAATGCCCAATCCGTATTCCGACACTTCCGGTAGCCCATTTAGTGTAGGTCTGCCCAAGTAATTTGATCTCTTGTCATAGAGAGCCGGGTATCGACAGAGAAAGTGTTCGACCCTCTCCTCCTCATCTTTGCCGATGTCATTATATGGAAGATTTAGTTTTCTCGCATGTACTCCCATGTGACAGTGTCCCGTCAGAACAGTCGCTAGCTGGACTTTATATAGATGTAGGTGTAGATCTAAATGCAAAAAGCAGTCCTAATTCCTGAGAACAACGAGGAATCGACACATTCGGGTCTTCGGCAACACTTTCACTTACAGCAGCGATATTTTCAGCGGAACGAGCGAAACGATGATGCACAGGCCTTACAATATTTGTAAGCGCTCCAGTCTCTTCAAATTTCTTCACAATTTTGTCAATTGCTTGCGTAGTTGGACGATTGATTATGTAAACCATAATCTCCTCTTAAGTCACGATATGTGGCTGTGACAGAATCACCATTTTTTAAATTTATTATGTTTTGATCATTTTTATGCGTTGTGCGATAGTTAAGCGATCCATTTTCGTCAATGTCAGACTTTCAGTTGAAAAGAAAAAAAATTGATTTAACAACTTAGTTTGACAGATGTCAAATTCCAGTCCTACACTTTTGAAACCACGAAATGGATAACCCGTTATAATAAAGAAATATTCAACAGCTAAAGTAATCTTTATGTTTAAGAGCACGAAAATGTCTATAACGAAATCCCATTAGCTGTAAGAAAGACATGGCGTGAATGAAATATAATCCCATATGATTACTAAAATCCAAATTTTGTCCGATTGTATGAGGAAGAGTAATGCTATCACTAACGACTCGCTATCGGCTGCAAAACTATCGAAGCAGTGAATCTATTTTGTGTGTGCTATTATAAAACGCAACCCTGATCCAATGAAAAGTATTATTCAGCCCAATCATGAATATTCTCAAGGAATTTTATTCCTAAGGAAAATACGTTTCTCGAGAAAAAATTCCTCCAATCATAAATTACCTGAGAAACAAAAAAATAAAAGTTGGTAATATCGAAATTTTTTATAGGAAAAAACAAAACACGCATGTTTTTAAAATACCTATTTTTGCCTACGCCGACTATTTTTCCTCTTCGATGTGGCTAAAACAGGGAAGGTTAAAAAATAATTTCCTAAGGAATTTTTCAATGTAATAAGAGGAATGGGAAAAGCGAAAAAACTCTCACGGAATTATCATTCATGATTGGGCTGATTGCTTTGAAAATTTTCCAAAAACGATACAGTCGTATGGGATGTCAAATTTTTATCGCATTATTTTCCGTTTGTATAACGCATTGCATTCACACTATCGCACTTGAACGTATTATTTGAATCTTTGACAAGTATTAATACATAGTATAATAGTCTGAACTGCTCTTCCGAACTAGGAAGGTGTTGCCAGTTTAGGGGGTTTCCCCCTAGATTTAGGGTTTTTTCTTTTCTTTTAGAGGTGAATTTGGGGTGTTAAATTCTTTCGAGAAAAATTTATTTTTGGGGTATGTTTGGGGTATTTCTGTGTTTGTTTGAACGGTAAAATGACAGGAGCTAGACAATTTTTCAACTGATAAATTTGAAGACTTTAACGATTTTTAAAGTAAAATTAAATGAGATATTTTATGTTCACCTGGTAGCTTCAAGTACATAATTTTGCAACTGGTAATTTCAAGCACTTTTTTTTGTTGACTTGAATGAATTTTTTCCTTATGCGTCATTTCTTTGAATTTTTTCCATTTCTTAAGAATTGGGAAAATTAGAATATCTAAGAACCTTTGATAAAATTGAAACTCTTTTGATGAAAATATCAAAAGAATGTAAAGAGCAAAGAAGACTTAGAAACTTTTAATATTTTTGGAGAATCTTGAATTTTTCTAGATACGCAGATAACAATTTCCACCTGCCTTTAAGTATGTACTCAGATCTCAAAATATTTGAATACAAATAAATCGAAAATTTTTAATAAATATACTATTGCAGATTTCTTTTATAAACCAGTGGAAGTTCTTAAGAACTCGATGCCAACGTTCTAATTAAAACACTTTGTTTTAATTCAATTGAATATAATTCAAATAAGTTTATTATAAATGGAAAAACGATGGCCCATAACTATACTTATCGAAAAAGTATGCTTTAAGCAATTTTAAGCCACTGCTAAATAAAAGTATGCTTTTTGTCTACTATAGACGAGAAAAAGCCGACTTTACGCTCAAAAGTTTACTCTAAACTTAAAACCAGCAGAAGTTGTCTTTAACTTATTTAGCAACAGCTTTGCTGAAGCTTTTATATGTAAAAGCTTTTTAATGTAAAATTCATTAAATTAAATAATTAAATTAAAGATTTTTTAATAACTATTATTAATTAGAATTTTCTTTAAAATTTGACTTTTATCCAATTCGCTTTGATGTTTTTTGTTTACTTACTAATACAATCTTACATTTATGTAGGTGTGTGTTCACATAATAAGATGTGTGTTCACATAATTTTTGAGAGTCATCTTATTAGCGATGGGATTTTACGTAAATTTGTAAGAGCTTGTATGATAAATAACTTGGCATTTTCGATAAATAATGTGGCACCCATTTAAAGCTGATTCAGTTTAAAGTCAACTTTAATTTTGACTATAGTTAGAAAAAAGTTAGCAACACGTTTTAAAATTTAAGTTGTTGCTAAAAAGAACCGACTTTAGTATTTGACTATAGTTAAGGGCCGATGTGTTCATGTTGAAAGTTAACAGGAAAAGGAAAGATACTTATCAGTCAAAAATGACAGCTTTAATAAATTCTAGTAGTTACAACGTTGTATGCATTTGGGTTGCTAGAGTTGTGTAACTTTTTACCAACATATACACACGCCTGTAATCATAACATATGCACTGAAAAATACATATAATCAATTAATTTTTACTTCTTTTAAGTTGGGGAAAGTCTAACAATTTTATGGATTTTCCGCATTGTCAGTGCATTAATATTGGTGATTCGCAAACTAAAGCAGAAGGTTCACCAAAACTTTTTAGGGGGATTTTGTAGAAAAACATTGAATTTCAGGGGGGTTTTAAAATTTTTCTGGGGCGAAGAAATACATTGACCTGAGAACACTGGACACAACTCACAGAATGGAACCTTTGCAGGCGAGACAAGAAACTATAGTCCAGTAGAAGGCAAATGAGTATATTGTTAACGAACAAAATTCTCTTGGATTAGCTTCCATTTCAGCTATCGACCTAATACCGAATGTGTAGCATATAATTTGGCACAAAATAAGAGTTTTCCACAGCCCGCATGCTCAATTTAAAAAATGAGCTAAAAGTTTTGCAAAAATGCTTAAAAAACATAAGTAAATGTGCACATAAAAATACAAACAAATATTTAAAAATATATGTATGTACATATACATATGTATGTATATACAGACATATGTATTTACTTATACATATGTATGTATATGTACATATTTAAGCATGTTTGAAGATTTGTACGAGTTTTGTTAAGTTCATTGCCAGAAATTATGTATGTACATACGTTTGCATTTTTCGCCTGATTATGCTCGCTGCCCTCTTGACTAAAGAAGCGTGTAAGTGGTGTAAGAAAATAAATTAGTTTTTAACATAAAAACACTTTGTTTACACTTGTAGTGAACTGGAGAATGAAAAGACTATTAGTTTCTAAATACAGTATAACCTCATTAGTTCGTCATATCTTTCGTTCCGACTGTAGGCAGGAAACATTGGAAGCTCAGTACGTTGCACAGTGGGGTCAAACGGGGAAAAGAGGGTAACGAATATGTATCTTTGAAACGTGGAAGCTGGCCATAAAATAATGTATAAAGGCATCCTAGAAGAGGACCTAACCTCTAAGAATATTGAAATTTGAGCCATTCTGTTGTATCACACGCTGATCTGCAGGGTGTCAAAGTCGAGTGCCTCCGCTTTAAAAGATATTTGGTGTTGAATTTTGCTTTTATTTTGTAAATATCTCCGATAATAGTATAGCCGAAGCCCTGAAAATATTATTAAACAATTTCTTACAGCATGTTTCCACGACATGTGATTCGCTCGCTATTTGTGCTTAACACCTTAATCAGGAGCGAAGCAACGTACTTCGTCATACAAAATTATGAGAGCGAATAAAGTTGCTTCATATTGAAGCTACATGCGAAGCACGAAAAATTCCTATCTTCTCTAATTTATATCGCAAGTTTATCTGCACTATCTGTCAAAATCATATGAAGGGACCCTTCCGCCAAATAACTTTCTTTTTTTTAGAAAACGGCGCAAAACATCGAGTGTAGCTTCAGCTGTGTGGCACGTAGCGCCGTCCTGTTGAAACCGAACGTTACCAACATCCTCCTCTTCAATTTTTGTGAACAAAAATTCGTTCAACATGGCCCGATATCGACTGTAACGCTATTGACTGTAACGGCAACTCCTTGCTCATTTTCGAAGAAAAATTACCCAATTATGCCTCTGAACCAAAGTCCGCAGCAAACAGTAACTCGTTTTGGATGCGTCGGCTTTTCAATGTGTGCGTGCGGGTTTTGTGTGCCCCAAATGCGACAATTTTGTTTGTTTATATACCCGCCAAGATCAAAATGAGCTTCATCTGAAAAGATGATTTTTTTTTTTGCAACATCGCCCCCCTTAGCGAAGCGTATGCGCAAACATATTCGTTCAGCGTAAGGATAAAATTAATTATCTGTCAAATCAGACATGAGCTAAGTGTTACCATTCACGAAATAAGCACTAGTTGAAAAAAAAAAACGTTAGATGGCGGTTCTGGGTTGCATTTAGTGCCCTGCAGTGCCAACTCCGAAGACATTTCTCTATGAATGTGTTGTTTTTTTGCGACAACACTCTCACTTACTTCTTTTGTCCATTTAGAAAAATTTGCTTCACGAAATTAGTGGAAAATTTATGTTGGCTTTTACTAAAAACCAAAGTCAAATTGCAGCACATAGACGAGTCGTGTAAACAGTGTGATTCATAAATATGAAAGAGAAAGCGAAGCGGGTGATTCAACTCGCAATGAAAACATGCTATTAGATATTTTCTAATATTACACAAATGAAAATTGTTAATTATCTTAAGGCGTGTGCTCGTGAAAAGAGTTCAAAGTGAAGTTTTTGAAAAATTGCTAAATTTTTACCAAGAAGGAGATTAATTGTTTGACGCTTTTTTTAAAGAAACTTTAATTCAGAGCAAAAATTCTTTAACAGTGTCAAAGTTTAGTTTTGAAAATTTACTATATTCTAAATTTTATGTTGAAAAAATCATGCACGCTACATCCAGCATGGAAGGAGGCTGATAAATTTATCAAAAAAAAAAAAAACTAATTCAGAATTGGTCAAAAACAAAAATCATTGAATTTTTATAGAATTTGTGTTTATTTAACGAAAAAAAAAAGAACTGAATTCAATTATAAAAACAATAATAAAAAAAAAATTAATTTAATTATAAAAATAATTATGAAAGAAATTAATTTAATTTGCTTTCTCATGCTCCGCGACGCGTCCACTCCAAATGTCGTCTTCTACTCAACTCCCTTTAGGTGAAGTTACATGGCCCGCTTTAGACGCGTCCACGCTTTTCATGCTTTTTGTACGTTTTATGCGTTCTATGCGTTTCATACTACAAGTTACATACAACGCTTCATACGCGCCATATTTTGTTGTTTTGATCAGCTGTTGTGCAAATATTTTTAGCATACAAAACAAATATTAACAAAATGGAAAGTGAAATTGAAATTTTAAAAGAATTAATGGACTTTATAGAGTTCATAAACATTGTTATTTGTGCGATAAGAGCTTCTCTTCCATATCGCTTGTTTTAATAAATTGAAACTATTTGTAAACATAACAGTGATGATACTCAATACGCAAACGCAATCGATAAATCGAATCCAAATTTCGTTAATGAAAAAAATGTTGTAAAAAACAATAACAATTTGTTTTATTCGTGAAAATGTTTATAAAATTTGTAACAAAACTTTTCTTTTTTATTAAAAATGTTTTTTTGCAAAAGATTTTATAAATTATTTTACGATATAAAAGGTATTTATCAATAACGTTGAGAGTAGGCACATCATTGGTTATTAAAAACAGCTGACATTTTCTCATAACGCTTGTGACGCATATAAAAGTAGAAAGTAGGTCTACTTTATGCGTTCTACGCGTCTTCGCGTTCTATGCTTTGTGCTCTGTAACTTGTCACATACAAATGCACTTATCCTACTTTTTTTGACAACCGCGTGAAAAGCGTCGACGCGTAGAAAGCGTACTGTGTAACTTCAGCTTCAGCTTTGGTTCACGTTCTGGTTCTTGTTCTGAAGATGAGAGTGAGGCAGCGTTGCCATCTACGGCAAATTAATTCCCACATTTTTAAAAACTTTTTTTTTTGTTTTATATATGAATAACATTGGACTAAGATGGCAGCGACACCGGGGTTGTAACAGAAATGTTTCCTGAAGTTGCAGACTTAAGTTAATGGATGCAGTACGTCTAAGTAGATATGATTTTATCCAGCTTAGCTAAATCTACACTTTGATTGCAAATGATCTGTAGAAAAGCAGTTTCTTAGATTTTGTTTAAAGTATGTCCATTCCTTCTAATTTTTCAAGACTAGCCAAAATCAGCTGAACAAGCCTACAAAGCATTAGAGTTTGGAAATTTTCACCTTAAAACTTCTCGCTTTTCCGGGAGTTTTTCGCGGGATCCAGGGAAGTAAGAAAAAAAAACAAAGTGACAACCCATTCAGAAGGCTGTTGAAAGGTTAAGCAGTAAGCACTTTATGCCAAGAAATCCAGGCGATTCCTTCTATTCTAGGCAAAAAAAAAATAGTTTCATGCTCTTCATCTTCGTCTTGATGAAAGGAGGAACAAAAAATGTTACACTTTAATAAAATATTTTTTAAAAGAGCCAATGAATGTTGCATTTCACCTTTCAATTTCGAGTTCAGTGCAGGAAAATATTTCCATAAGATTTTCTAATTGTCGGAGTAGAGCATACATGCTTTGTTTAATTTATGTATTTCAAATATAAATATTTACATAATTTGTACCAAGAGAATTAATTTATGAGAAAGATAAGGCGTGTATACCACTGGCAAACATACTTATACTTAATTGTTTTCGTTGAGTTCAATAGCAGCTACCAATTGTTTAGCTGCTTTAACGAAACCTTAAGATTTTGTTGGAATTCAATGAAAATCATTAGATAAATAAATTTGTAACGTTTCGCTTTTCAAATAATAGCTCTGTTTCTTTACTCTACTTTGGGATCCCAATTTGCACGAAAAGCGTTCCCGTACTTTAAAATTGGGCAAATGAGAGTATTTGTGAGAGAACATTATGCTTCTTCTTCTTCTTCTTGCACGAAACAGACTTGGTTTGTAACTTTTTAATCAAAATCAATTAAGTAACTTGGGGGTTACACGATCAAATTTTGGCATTCAAGTTTTAATACATTCACACTTTTTTACTAATACACTCACAATTTTGAAAATTGATGCAAACTTGATGACAATTTTTGCTTTCCATAGAGAGCATCAAGTCACAATCAACAAAACAGCTGACAACAATTTTTTTTCGTTCTGTCTGCAAATATTTTTTTTGTTTTGTTTGAAAGTTGCAATTAAAAGTGATAAAAATTAAACAGATTCAAGCTTAAAAATAGAAATGAAAATGTTTACGTGCAAAACCAACAAATATAGTGATAAGCTGCGATTTATAGAGCATATCTACATTCATTATAATTTTTAAATATTTACCAATATTTCCCCTCTGCCCTCTGGTTTTTTTCTACTGCTTTTATTTTCTTGATTTCTGATAGTACTTGTAATGAAGCAGCTATTTTTAATTTTCTTCTTGACGGCATCTTGAAAACGAATTGTTATGAAATTGCGTGCAGCCTACGTCATAGCTGTCAATTTTATTGAATTTTGACAAGCAGTATGTGAAAAAAGCTTGATAGCAAAACTTGGTCGCGTATGTCCATTTTCTTGCATAAAACTTTTATAGTGTAAGTCAACAAGACTTGGGAAAATGTTTATTAAGGGCATGTTTTGCCTGTTCTTTTCTTTGTGTGTAAGAATTCTCAAGTGCTAGTGCTCTAGTAATTTTGTCGACTTACATTCATTGCAGCTGATTTTTCAAAGAGCTTTTCCTTTCTGTCTTTGACTTCGATCAGTTCGACTTCAGTTTCCAATTCCAACTTGTCAATCCGAGCACAATCTACCAGCTCCTCATTACTGCCGGAACTGTCAGTATTCTCAGCACATTCTGGAATATCCTCCTCCACTTCAATTTCGTTCTGAAATGGTGCCAAAGTCGTTTTAAGGTCATTTTCTTCCAACTGTGACTGTTGCCGCAAGAGTGAACCAAACTTTTCAAAAAATCCTCCATCAGCATCTTGCAATCTGAAAATACATGCACACATTCATACAACTTAATTTATTTTGTCACTTTAAGGCCGTGATTCACTATCCTACTCAATCGTACGATTCATTCACTGAAAATTGCTAGCTAAATCTGATAGAATTCTGTCCTACTTTAAAAAGCCGCATCGAAACGGCCACACTATTATACTTTTGTAAACAACTTCGAAAAGGCAACTCTGATCGCATAGAAAAAGATGGCTTTTGAAAATGTTCAAAAGATTAACAAATCGGACAGACTTGTCAAAAAGTCTTTCACACACATACACTTTTAGTTCAGACTATCACACTTTTCGGACACACATGTCATTTTTAACAGATCGTACGATTCAGTAGGATAGTGAATCCCGGCCTTTAGTGATATTTTTTGGTTGGTAACCAAATTACATGTGCACTCAGAAAACTCTGTCGGCTAAATTAACTGAAAACACTCTTTAAAATAAATGAAACTTCATTTAAAACCCGTGTTCTACTTATTTTTCATTTAAATTTACTAATTACTTTATTGGAATTTAAATATTAGAAAATCTGTGGAACCCAATCGGTAAAAACAATGATTTTTCCTTTATTCTAACTGTCAAATAACACGGTACAACAGTGAAAATGGGTCCAGGAAAAAAATATGTAGGTTATATGTATTTTGGTGCTCTTAAGTCCAAATCTGCTTTCAGTTTTTCTCTATCACCTAAGGATTTTTTTTAATGGACGTAGCTAATTGTGCCCCCCATAGCCCATATATTTAACCATAATTCTGAAGACCCTTCTCCAATTTTAATGAATATTGAACACCAAAAGATGCTCTATAAAATCGTATTTTAATTACTGGCATACAATTTGTTTCTATCCTTTTCCGTTTCAAAGTTATTCAGAAATCAATGACGAAAAAAAATTTTTTTTTCATGAAAAATTCGCTTTCGTTTTTGTTTTTAATATTCAATAATAAAACTGAAACTGGGCAGCATTTTTCATTTTTTACATTTTCCTAAATTCGATGAAGCGCACTTCTGGTTGAATGGCTACGCCAACAAACAAAACTGCCGCATTTGGAGTGAAGCTAGTGCTCAAGTGTATGTCGAAATACCGTTACATCCAGAAAAACTGACTGTTTGGTGCGCTTTATGGGCTGGTGGAATCATTGGTCCACACTTCTTCAAAAACGATGATGGGCAGAACGTTACAGTCAATGGTGATCGGTATAGAGCCATGATTATACGAACTTTTTCATTCCTGAATTGAATTGAACCATGATGTCCAGGAGATGTGGTTTCAACAAGACGGCGCATCATGTCACACAGCTCGTGCCACAATCGATTTGTTGAAAGACACGTTTTGGACCTGTAAATTGGCCTCCAAGATCTTGTGATTTAACACCGCTAGACTACTTTCTGTGGGACTATACATTTATTTCTATTAATTAAATTTCGAATTTATCACTGGTGTTTTTTTCTTCTGTTGATGGGAATATATTTCACATCCTCTGACTAAAGGTGGGATCACACGATTGCCGCGATGCACCAATTGTACAAAAATTTTTATTGGGCTGAATTGGAGCAAAATATAAAATGTGTCCCAATCAAATTCTCTACAATCACATGATTGTCACATTGTACTGAAATTTTATTGTCGCAAATTGGTGTAAAACAATTTAGTGCCAATAATTGCCGCATTATAGTCACACGATTGTTATTTTATACGGCAACTCTGAGAAACAGCTGTTGTAGCTGATGACAAACTTTGTTTTGCAAAAATAAAAAAAGGAGTTAAAAATATGGTTTGTTCCTTAAAAAGAAAGAAAATTGCTTCGGCTATTATTATAATGTTGTGCGGGCTGGCCGTTTTCTGTCCCTTGACCAGACTTTGTCAGGTCTTGAAACTGCAAGAATTTTACAATTGTTATAATAGTAACAACAATTGAATTTTACTTACTTGAAAAACAAAAATTATGTTTGGAAGACGCTTTTAAACAATTTTGAAACTAAATCATAGATGCCCAGTAGTGGCTGATATCAGCAAATTAAACTCACACGTATTATTACGCTCTTTTGTTTGATCGTCAATCAACCAATAGGAAATCACCATGTTGAGTGGGAGATTCAAACTACACTTGCAGAAATTCTGTGTTTTATTATTGCGATATATTAATGATGTCAACAGAAAAGTATTTTATGTTGCAAAATGCTTTTGATGACATGCAAGGTCTTATTTTTCATAAGACATTTAAAAAAAATAAGAAATATAATTTTAAAAAAACATTTTGAAAATATTCACAAAGACATGAATAATATGAATAGCAAATTGTTTTCTTCCAGTGTTATTTCGTCACTCTCACCAATACTACTACCATGGGCATCTATGAACTAAATACATGTATACATATGCATATTATTGGCGCGTATTGTGGTCTTTGGTTGCCGCATGAAGGTGAAGTTACATAGCCCGCTTTAGACGCGTCCACGCTTTTCATGCTTTTTATACGTTTTATGCGTTCTATGCGTTTCATACCACAAGTTACATACAACGCTTCATACGCGCCATATTTTGTTGTTTAGATCAGCTGTTGTGCAAATATTTTTAGCATACAAAACAAATATTAACAAAATGGAAAGTGAAATTGAAATTTTAAAAGAATTAATGGACTTTATAGAGTTCATAAACATTGTTATTTGTGCGATAAGAGCTTACGAAAAGCTCCAAAATTGTACATATGTATGTATGTATATGCATACCTGGTAAATTAAGCTCCTTACTTATTGCACTCCATGCAGCTGCTCTTTTATTTTTGTTCCGATAGAACAGCAAGGTTTTATTATATAAAAGCTCGTGGTTTTTAACTGCATTTATTAGCTTCTCTTTCATATCGCTTGTTTTAATAAATTGAAACTATTTGTAAACATAACAGTGATGATACTCAATACGCAAACGCAATCGATAAGTCGAATCCAAATTTCGTTAATGAAAAAAATGTTGTAAAAAACAATTACAATTTGTTTTATTCGTGAAAATGTTTATAAAATTTGTAACAAAACTTTTCTTTTTTATTAAAAACGTTTTTTTTGCAAAAGATTTTATACATTATTTTACGATATAAAAGGTATTTATCGATAACGTTGAGAGTAGGCACATCATTGGTTAATAAAACCAGATGACATTTTCTCATGACGCATGTGACGCATATAAAAGTAGAAAGTAGGTCTACTTTATGCGTTCTACGCGTCTTCGCGTTCTATGCTTTGTGCTCTGTAACTTGTCACATACAAATGCACTAATCCTACTTTTTTGACAACCGCGTGAAAAGCGTCGACGCGTAGAAAGCGTGCTGTGTAACTTCAGCTTGAGAACACAATAAGTATTGATGCATTTTTAGAATTTTTATTGGTAAATAGTTGTATGTCAAGTGTTCACACGGTTGTCGCATCAGGGTTGTATTTGATTTGGGACAAATAGCAACAATATTCGCTTTGGTTGCCGCATGAGCCAATAAATTGGCATACAAATTTTAAACAAAAATTGGTGCATTACGGCAATCGTATGATCCCACCTTAACATTGATTTCTAATTGATTTTTGTGCACAGAGAAAAAGGCACCTAATAAAGTAGAACAAAATCAATAAGATATCTCTATGGTTTTTTTTCAAGAAGGATTCCTTATTATTTTAAATGGGAAAACCTTATTGAAAAAACAACAATTAATGAAATTAAAAAGATGATTTACGTGTGTTTATATAGGAAACTAATAAAACCAATAGGGAAAAATTAATAGGACAACCTAATAAAATCAATAAGAAATCCTTATTGTATACAATTTACAAGAAAACCTAATAGAATCAATAAGTTCTTCTCTATAGAATTTTTTTTTGGTACCATGCAAATTGGAAACTGAGTAAAAACGAACGTGAGTAACAAGTTTTCTTCTTGGTTTTATGTGTTTTTCTTGTTGGGACAATTAATAAGATTTGCAACCTGGAAATAATAAGAAATACCCATAGAAAAATCTTCTTTTCTCTCTGCTGGGATACCCCTCAGCCTAAAAACATTTCAAAGAGAAAATCTTATTGAATCTATTAGGAAGTTTTCGCTCTGTGTGGTTTTTGTTTTTTTTTTTTTTTTTTTGTTTCAAATGTTGCACCGTGTGCAGCGATTTTTAAGCATTAATTTAACTTTATGACAAACGTTCGACTATAAAGCTAAATTCATTATTTGTCCCATTTGATTTTGTTAAATGTATTAAGGGAAGGAAAACAATGTAAAAAGTTATGTGTTCACTAACCATCGACGCACAGTGTTGCGAAACCGGAATTTTTTGGAAATCATATTGCCTAAACTGTAATTTTAATTGTATCGATGAGAAACATCTACAGATTGGTCAGAATGAGATCCCAAACAGAATGAGTGAAAAAAAAATTAGACCGAAAAAATTGTTGGGTAAAATTTTCAACAAAAGTCAAAAATAAAAAAATAAAATTTTCGAAAAATTTAAAAAAAAAATTTATTTTAATTCTTCTTCTATTTCTGATAAATACCCTATGACTAGTTTTTAAAATAAATTATAGGGTGGACCGAACAAGAATTATAAACGTAAAATTTTCATGATTTTTCGATATTTGTTGAATAATTCTGAAATTTTATATAAAACCAAAATCTGTTTCATTTCTTATTTGAAAGGTGGCAATAAAAGCTTTAATTTGATACCGGTTTGAAGTCAATAGCTTCAGTTTTAAGAGAGTTATGCTCATTTTTGTGGAGTGCTAGAATAGATGTAGAATAAAAAAAAAACTTTGAAACTATTTTATAACACAGGCATATTCTATTTCTATGGAATAAATACTGACAGTGATATACTAAAATCGCTATAACTCCCAGGTGGGCAGGTATGGGCAGCTGATTTTTTCACAGTTCGTTGAAAACAAATTATGTAACATTTCTGTAGTGGTTTGGAACTGGGACTCTCTGGGACTTTTTAGATATTGCTTACCTAACCCAAATTTTAAGGAAAAATGGACCTTTAGTCGGGTTTTCGCTCTAAAAAAGGTGCATATGAAAATGTCTCAAACAACATTCCTTTGTTTTACAGAAGTTACTTGTCCGAAGGCAGATTTTTTTTTTTCGAATCAAAATATCTGTCACCAAAATCAAATGAGATCATTTTGAATACAGCCCTGAAATCCCCTCTTTTCGTGAAAATTCGTGAAAAACGGACCAACATAAAAATAAGCTTAATGTGTTTTTTGTTTACTTGGAATGTCTGTGACAAAATTGCATCATTAAAAAAACACAGAAAAAAATAATCGGAAAAAAGTTATTTTTCCACTAGCCGCAACACAGTGCGATGTTTCAACGACTATAAAATTACAAAAAAAGCAGAGCTGCAGCAACACTGTTTAAGAAACCCGACCACTTTTAGTGGCAAATAGATGAGCAATTAACCCTACAAGAAATTTGAGAGTGTTGGTGCTCATCGAATATTGGCTCTCTGGGGTTAACGATAATGTTATGCCAAGTTTTTCTCATAATAACCAAATAACGGCTTTACTTCTGCAGATGTGCATGAATTTACATACATATGTATGTATTAATTTTTCTGTGAAAATTAGAAAATGCAGGTTGTTTTGTTTTGTTTTGGATGACCTCACAAAAAACAATACATATTTTTAAACAAAATTATGGTTGAATGCTTCTTGGGGGAGCAGCATACGGCGAACAAGTGGAGTTTGCAAGAAATGAGGCATACACACACATTCATACACATCCCCTTTTCCAAAATGCTGATACTGACCACCATGAAATACAAATGTGCTTATTGTGTGTGTTTGTAACAAATGGAAACTAAAAAAAAAAAATAAATTTTAGGAAACAAGTAGATTTTGTAATAAACGAAACACCTTTGATAAGATTGGTTCGTACATACACATGCACACATACATACATATGTATATATACACTTGCATGTGTATTTGTATATATAGGTATTTCTATGAAATGGTCCACCGTTAGTTAAAAAATCAAAACGCTCGCACAATTGTTTTAAGCACAGAAAATTGAAAAAAAAAACTATTGACATTTTATTATGTAAAAAAAAAAATTTTAACTTATAATAATTTTAAATGATGGTAAAAACTTCTGAAAATATATGTTAAATTACAAAAATATGTATGAAGGTAAAAAGTGTCACGTGCGTAATGTAACGTGCGTAATCAAAACATTTTTTTTTTTCTTAGCCAACCCATGCACACTTGTCTTTGAACAAACCATGATTATAAAGGTCCATTAATAACCTTTATAAAAACATTTTTTCCGAAATAAAAATCTTCTACAATTCGCCTACTTTTGCAATATTTCATGCTGCTTTAAAAGGCACTTACGTTTTTTGTCACGTGCGTAAGTCAACTTTGATCGCATGGAACTTGGGTACCCAGTGCTCAATTTTTCAATATACATACATATATACTTTTTGGAAGGAACTCATCACATTAAATGTAACAATGGCAAAATTCCATTCAAAAATTCCAACCCATTTATATTTTTATAATATTCAAAACAATTAAACGTGTACAAATGTCACGTGCGTAACCATGGAAACACCCATATATATGTATAGTGATGATAAACTAGAGCCATCCTCTATTGCACATGTATCACGTTGTTTCAAACTGAAAATTGTGATGAAAAATTATACAAGAGGGGGGTTTTATTTATTTTTCTTCATCTCACAGAAAGAGAAATATTTCAGGGCAAAAGTTGTAGTTACAACTTTAACCAGTTCTGACACATAAAACCAAAAAAAAAATTTCACATTTTTGGTGTGAAGAAAAATTGAGCCATCGGATTTCGGTATTCAAAAACAAATTTAAAGCAGGTATATTTGTACATTTCTGCTTGTTTACCTTAGTACTTAGCAGAATTATCACAATTTTTAATAGCGGCTAAATAACGCTTTGGCATTGAGTCACAAGCGCAATTCGAATTATTGCCCATATTTTTTCTTGATTAGACGAAGCTTTTCCTCGAAGTCTTGATTTCACTATTTGTCGCAAGTTCTACATGGGAAATAAGTCTAACGACTGTGATGATACGCTCTCAACGGTGATTTTATTATGGTGGAACCATTTTTATCCGCCGCTTCAATGTGTGTTTCGGGTCATTGTCGCGTTAAAGCATATATAAAGGCGTCATTTTCCATTCAGCGTTTGACGTTCATAATTTCTTCAATACGAAAAAAAGGTCTCCACTCCATTGTAAGAGAAACAGCCGTGCTTAAGAGTCTCTGACTTTGTGGCTGCTTGTTTCAGAATTAAACAAATTTGTTTTCCATTTATATTAAAATTCATTTGACCACATCCCCGTTTACTTGATGGCCAATTCAAATGTTCTTCGGCAACATCCAATGTTTTTGCCATATGATTTTTAGTCAGATATAGAACTCTACTCGAAATCCCAGCTCTTAAATCTTTCATAAAATACAGGTTTTATTGTTTTCAATGATAGAACAAATGGATCCCTTCACACGTGATGCTCTAAGCCAGCAAAACAATGGAGTTTTAACTCTTACACTGCAGTTATACGACCAAGTTTTGCTATCAAATTTTTTTTTCACATACTGCTTGTCAAAATTCAATAAAATTGACAGCTATGACGTAGGCTGCACGCAATTTCATAACAATTCGTTTCAAGATGCCGTCAAGAAGAAAATTAAAAATAGCTTCTTGCATATTCGGCTAAAAGAAATTAAAGCAAAACCTCCTCTTCTATATTCTACGAGTACATTAAGCCCAGAAACTAATTCAGATTCTAAATCAATATTCCTTTTAAACTATTTAAATATATGTAACCATAATATACAAATATCTCTTTTTATTAAAATTAATAAATTTAATGGAAATCAATGTAAAAATAAAAGTAAAAGATTTTTTGGTTTTGCACGTAAACATTTTTATTTCTATTTTTAAGCTTGAATCTGTTTAATTTTTATCACTTTTAATTGCAACTTTCAAACAAAACAAAAAAATATTTGCAGACAGAACGAAACAAAATTGTTGTCAGCTGTTTTCTTGATTGTGACTTGATGTTTGTTCTCTATGAAAAGCAAAAATTGTCATCAATTTTCAAAATTGTAAGTGTATTGGTAAAAAAGTGTGAATGTATTAAAACTTGAAAGGCAAAACTTGATCGTGTAACCCCCAAGTTAAATGCACGAAAAGTTTGAATAATGAAAATTAAATTAGTAAACTAATAGAAATGATCAAATATACCTGTTATAAGAACTTTCAAAACTCTCTTATGAAAAAAAAAATGAATAAATAAATAAAACTCCCCTGTTCCCCGTTATATACTTTTTTATCACAATTTTCAGCATAGAACAATACCATATATGGTGGCTCTCTTTCATCGAACATCGCTGTATGTGTGACTATTTTTTCACGCAGGTTACTTTAAAGTAAAAATATCTATTTATTTCGTTTCTTATTTAGTTATTAAATTCTAGTTATACAAGTTTTTTTTTTTTGGTAATAACTTTCTTTTCTCATCCACTTAACATATTAGCGCAATTCATTATTTGGTGCAAATGTCTTGCGTAAGTGCGAATGCAAGAAATCGTTGCTTTTTCTTTGCAACCCAACAACAAAATAAACAAGGTTGCACTCGCAATATTTTTGCATTTACGCACCGCTAATTACGTATTGCTTTTCTTCGTATGAGTATTGCGTTTGCAACACTGACACTCGAACAGCTGACATTTTAAAACAAAGCAAACAAAAAATTGTAGAAACGGAGCCAACAGCAATAACCAAAAATATAAAACGTAAAAAATCTAATAAAAAGTGGTCATCTGAAGAAATAAAAATCGTTTTAGATTATTTAGAGAACACAGAACACAAATATAGAGGTAAGCATAAAAAACATATATGTGCATACATACATTCATACATTTGTATATGCAAACATACATATGTAGGCACCCACAGCACAAAAATAAATTGTGTATTAATTTGTCAGCTGTTATTTGGAGTGCAATAAAATTTGCAAAGTTGTTAAAAAGGCTGCTCAATATCAGTTGCAATATAATCGCAAATGCAAATAGTCGCAACCAAAAACGCACCAAACGCTGAATACCGCTATTAGGTATGTATGTTTAATAACTTTACTTGCAGAACAACGATATAGCAAAAATATCGAAACGTAAATGAACGATTTAGCAGCAAAAATTTTCTAGATCTAGATCAGTGTATAACACAGTCCCTATAAGACACTGAACAGCTACTCGAGAAATTTCAAGCATTAATATAACAAGTAAGAGTGCTATATTCGGCTGGGCCGAATCTTAAATACCCTTCACAATGGTACATACATTCTGATTGGTTTTTGGTGCGATAAGTTGTTTTATTTGGCTTTTAAATGGACCGATTTTTTCTGAATTTCAATATCAGATCCACTACCGGGATTTAACACAGGCTGCAAAACTTTTATTAAAATAATTCTTAATATGCTCAAGTTCAACCACTAGGTGACACCAATTCTTTTTAATATCAATGAAATAAAGAAAAGCAAAATGTATTTCTTAATTATTTATCAGTTAACTTTATAGTAAAATTTATTTAACAAAAAATTGCATATAATTGCATTATTTTTGAATTATAATGCTAAACATTGCCATTAAGTGTGATTTGCTTCTCAATTTACTTACGTATGTGGGTACATGCATACGTATGTATGTATGTATCTATAATAGAAAACTCTAAAATAAATTCTTTATTATTGAATATTTTCAGTGTGTTCCATAAAACAATGATTATATACATACATATATACATACATACATATTTACATTGCTTGCTTTTACAAAATTATTTTTTTCTTGTGCACGTTGTTGATGATCTATTGCGTATCATCATACACATGTGTGTGTGTATGTACATATGTAAGTACGTAGGGAAACGCAAAATGATTTTTTGTGTGAATGAATTTGAAGACGCAATTGTTTAAAAGAATTTCATTGCGTACCCTTTTTTCAACAATTCTTTATATCACTTTCATTTTCAAGCTCGTGTATACATATGTACATACATACACATTTTTACACCAAAGCAAAAAAATTGTTTATGCTAACATACTTGCACGCATACATACATACATATGTAGATACATACATACCTACATACATACAAACGTATCTACATACATACATACATACATACATACATTCATACATGATCGCAAATATTTTCGAATTTTGCTTTTAAACATTATATACATATGTATGTATGTACCATTATGATCGATTTTTGGTACCAAAAGTTGGGTGCATATGGGCCGATGTCCAAAAATTTTCTAATTTTGCCCCTAAACAGCCTGTATGTACCATTCCGACAAATTTTTAGTGCAAAAAACTGTTTCGTTTAGCTTCCAGGCCCGACTTCTTGAGATATCGGGAGGCGCTATTTCTCGAACATATATGGGCCGATGACAAAAAGATTTCCAGTTTTGCTTCTGACTAACCTATATGTATCATTCTGATTGATTTTTGGTGCCAAAAGTTGTTTTATTTAGCTTATAGAGCCGATTTCTTGAAAAATCGGGAGACGCTATATCTCAGGTATATATAGACCGATTACAGACATTTTCAAATTTTGCTTTTAAACACCTTATATGTACCATTCTGATCGATTTTTGGTACCAAAAGTTGTTTTATTTGGCTTTTAGAGCCGACTTCTTGAGAAAACTTGAGGCGCTATATCTCGAGTGTATATGGGCCGATGTCCAAAATTTTCCACGTTTGCCTCTAAATAGTCTATATGTACCATTCTGATTGATTTTTAGTGCCAAAAATTGCTTTATTTGGCTTAAAGAGCGGATTTCTTGAAAAATCTGGAGTCGCTATATCTCAGATATATATGGACCGATTTCAAAAATTTTCCAATTTTGTTTTTAAACACCTTATATGTTCCATTCTAATCGATTTTTGATACCAAAAGTTGTTTTATTTGGCTTTTAGAGCCAACTTCTTGAGAAAACGGGAGGCGCTATATCTCGAGTGTATATGGGCCGATGTGGAAAAATTTTCCACTTTTGCCTCTAAATAGCCTATATATACCATCTTGATTGATCTTCGGTGCCAAAAGTTGTCTTATTTGGCTAATAAAGCCGATTTCTTTAAAAATCGGGAGACGCTATATCTCGGATATATATGGGCCGATTTCAAAAATTCCTTCATTTCTAGGATTTAATGAGCACAAAAAATGATATGGTTTAGTTTTTAAGAAAAAATTTTTTTCAAAAATCTGAATACAAAAATTACACAAAATATCCCTCAAAACCCGGTTTTTTGAATATATCTCGGCTATACGTGGACCTATCTTACTGAATTTCAATAGCAGACCCACTACCGGGGTTTCACACGTTTTAGCGAAAGAATGAGGTTTCTATCTCAAACCGTTTTCTCAGAAACGGTATTTCAACGACTACAGACGGACAGACGGACAGACGGACAGACGGACAGACGGACAGACGGACAGACGGACCGACGGACAGACGGACAGACGGACAGACGGACATCGCTCAATCGTAATCGCTATTGATGCTGATCCAGAATATATATACTTTATGGGGTCTTAGATGGATATTTCAATGCGTTACAAACGGAATCACAAACTTATATATACCCTTACACATTTATGTGAAGGGTATAAAAATAATTTGATATAAAGCATTTATGATTGCTTCTTTTCAGTAAAATGAATGAATAAATGTTGTAAACATGTCCCCTCATTCAGTCAAAGTTTTTTCAATTCTCTCGATACGCAAACCAAAGGACAGTTTACTTTATTCTGAAAGATTGAACAACTTTTCGAATATGTACATACAGACAACGAAATATTTGATTGTACTGTTCGGAAATGATTTTGTAAATAAATGATAAACAAATTAAAATTGTTACGCATGCACTAGTTCTAATAATAAGGAATTAAACTTTATTTGATATCCACTTATATATTTATTTCATTTGCAAATTTATTGATGAAATCATTGGATTATCTATCGCCATAACGTTATGTAGCGGATACGTAGGTACTCATAGTATTTGCACTACTTCTTCTGACTCTGCTGTTCAGACGCGGATCCAGCTAAAGCTTTTGGGGGGGTAATTTTGTATGGCATAAAATCAAGTCTTATTATTGGTAAGGCGCTTATTAGCGAAATAAATATATTTATCATTTTGGGGGGGGGGGGAAGTATCCCTTTCCCCCACCCCCCTCTCCCCTTGGATCCGCGCCTGCTGCTGCTTCAGGTTGTTTATAACTTTGTATGCTTGCTTTAGCCAACTTATTTGAATGTCATTCATTATTGATTCTTAGTTACACAACAAATATGATTTCTTGTCGTATTTTAATACAATTGTGCAAACTTTCACGTTTTTCATCATTTTTTGGAAAACTTATTTTGCATGTATGTATGTACGTATGTATAAGCGAATGTAAAACGGTTGCTTGAAAAGTTGTTACAACTAAAAAATTTTACTAGGAAAACAGTGCAGGAATTCTTTTGTGTCTCAATTTTTTACTCTCTGTTGTTAATCTCTTGTTGCAAATTATTTGTGTTAATGAACACTTTCTGGTAGCAATTATTACAAATTCGTAACAGTTTTTAGTTGTTGAACAGTCCTTTTGTTAACACGTATTCCTTTTTAGTTGGTACATGTCTGTTGATACGTGTGTAGATATGTATGTACATATATACAAACTCTTTATGCGTTTTCTTGCGGTTTTCACTTGCAAACTGTATTCATCAAATCAGACGTTGAAAAAATATTGGTACTCGTTTACCTCTTGTGTCCGCAGATAACAATACTTTTGGCACAAACGTGCCTCAATTCTTTGAAACGCTGTTTGAATTTCATTTCCTTTCCGATTTTCTTTCAAACGAACTACAAAACTTTTCTTTTATGGTATTTTTTTCACATTTTTAATCGAATAATTATTAGTATTGATTTTTATCATAAACAAGCAAAATTTGAAGAAAAAAAAAATATGTAGGTACTTGTAATAAAGCACTGCCTTTGTCTGTCACTTGTAAATAAAACTACCACAACAGAAACTCTTCCAAAAGCCATAAACCGACCGACCCAAAACTGGCAACGGAAAACAACTCCACCATCAAACAGTAACTTTACACTTCGCTGGTTTCAACTAGTGCGCTCTTTTTCTTTTATTTATTCTCTAAGGTTTAGTAACTAGATAGTGAAATTTGTAACTTAGTATGTATGTATGTAGTATTTAACTAAAACATGAACTCTTACACGTCTGTGTGCACGTTTATAACGAAACTGCCTTCTTTGTTCTACATTGTACAAATATGATTGCATTTCATTTCACGTTTTACTATTCAAATTTTTGGGGTTTATTAACTCTTTTGCTGCTTTTAATGTCATTTCGTAATTGTTCCAATGTATGCCAGTCACATGTATGTATGTATGTGCATGAGAGAACAACATACATATGTACATAGTTAAAACTTCTATGGTTAAGGATTGGAGTGAATGTTTAAAACATATACACACACATATATATAGTACATACATATGCCAACATACGTACGTATGTATGTATTCCCATATAATTATGTACTCGTATTCTGCATACTAAACTAAGAACACGATTTTCCTATTGCCATCTTTCTTCAATGACAAAGAATCACGGTCATTAAATTGTTCAGCGACAAATTGTTGTCTCGCAACCCAACACACCATTCCACAAGCAAACTTTAAATCATGATACAATTAACAAGGTAGCCTCGTCAGCTAAACCGTTAGTTGTATCATGCTTTAAATGAGAGATTTCCTATCTGCATATAACTCTTTTTACTCACCGTCTAGGACAGCAATTTGCATACATACATACATACATACATATGTATATGTTTAACATTTAATGCAGCAGACATCAAACTGATATACATAAGTTGCAACAAATATCAACACATTTATGTTAACAGTTACTGCATCATCTGCAAATGAGTCTGGCGTTTTTTTTTTTTTTTGTCAATAAATGTTAAACGTATGTACATATGTATGTATGTATATATTGCGAGTCTGGAAAAAACGAAAATCACGCTCATTATCAGTATTGTTAACTTTGAAAATGGAGAAATCACCTTTTAGGGTTCCGTACTCATCAAAGTGAACCCTATTACCGAGAGTTCTACGTCCGTCCGACCGTCCGTCCGTCACAGCATCCATTCTCCGAAACGGTAAGAGCTAGAGAGCTGAAATTTTCACAAGATGTTGTTGTACCCTGCCGCTACAACAACAAATACTAAAAACAACAACAAGTCGAAAACTACGAGGTGTCCCCCTACAATGTAAAGCAACGACTCTCAAACCGTAAGGGATAGAGAGCTGAAATTTGTACAGTGCATGTATTTACAGATGCTCTACAACAACAAGGCGAAAACTACCAGTTGTCCCTATACAACGTATAGTAAAAATAAACTCAGTTAAATACAAGGCGGGCTCGCACACTTAGGGTTCCGTACGTATGGAAAAGTTACATATCCTAAGGGATATATGACTTGTTGGTGTTGTTGTCATTTGTTATTGTAAGGCATCTGGAAATACATACACTGTGCGCATTTCGGCTCTCTATCTCTTACTGTTCGAGAGTTATAGCTGTTACTTTACATTGTAAAGGGGCACCTGGTAGTTTTAGAGTTGTTGTTGTTGCTTTTAGCATTTGTTGTTGTGGAGCATATGTGAATACATATATTATGCAAATTTCATCCCTCTGTCTCTCGCGGTTCGAGAGTAACGGCTAATTGTTACTTTTCGTTGTATAGGGGCACCTGATAGTTTGTGACTTGTTGTTGTTTTTAGAATTTGTTGCTGTATAGCATCTGTAAATACATATATTGTGGGAATTCCCGCTCTCAATCTTTTAGGGTTCGAGAGTTATAGATAATTCTTAATTTTCGTTGTATAGGGACACCTGGTAATTTTCGACTTGTTGCTGTGGTAGCTGCAAGGTACAACAACATCCTATGAAAATTTCAGCTTTCTAGCTCTTGCCGTTTCGGAGAATGGATGCTCTCAAACTGTAGTAGAGAGAGCGATGAGATTTATACAATATACATATGTATCAGTGTTGCCAGTTTAGGAGGTTTCCCCCTAGATTTAGGGTTTTTTTTTTTAGGGGTGTATTTGGGGTGTTAAATTCTTTCGGAAAAAATTTAGGGGGAAACAATTTATTTTTGGGACATTTTTAGGGGATTTCTATGTTTGGTTGAACGGTAAAATGGCAGGAGTTAGAACATTTTTCAGCTGATAAATTTGAAGACTTTAACGATTTTTAAAGTAAAATTAAATGATATATTTTATGTTCATCTGGTAGCTTCAGTAACATAATTTTGCAACTGGTAATTTCAAACACTTTTTTTGTTGAGTTGAATGAATTTTTTCCTTAAGGATCATTTCTTTGAATTTTTTCTGTTTCCTAAGAATTGGCAAAATTAAAATATCTAAGCATTTTAGATACGCAGATAACAATTTCCACCTGCCTTTAAGTATGTACTTAGATCTTAAAATATGTGAATACAAATAAATCGAAAATTTTTAATAAATATACATACGCCTGTAACCATAAAATATGCACTGAAAAATAAATATAATCAGTTAATTTTGACTTATTTTTAGTTGGGGAAAGTTTAACAATTTTATGAATTTTCCGCATTGTCAATGCATTAAAATTGGTGATTTGCAAACAAAAGCAGAATGTTCACCAAAATTTTTTAGGGGGATTTTGTAGAAAAACATTGAATTTTAGGGGGTTTTTAAATTTTTTCTGGGGGGAAGAAATACATTGACCTGGGAACACTGATATGTATTCACATATGCCATTTCATACGTACATTACACATACGTACGGAACTGTAAGTGTGCGAGCCAGCCTCGTACTTGACTGAATTTTTTTAATTGCTTCGATAGCTGAATTGGTAGAGTGGCTGGACTGGCAGTAGTTGGGTTTCCAGGCTCAAATCGGCAAAGAGATAAAATTCATAAATTATTATTAAATTAAGGAAGTAGAGCGGAATATTTCAGGTACGATAAAATAGGCTTCAGAAACATTGAATCAAGTGCGTAATCAAATCATCACACTCAAAACAAATTCAATTCTTGCGTACTTAATTAAATCAATCCCAAATGGTGTCCAAAGTTTGGTAAGTACCAATGCGCTTGAGTCAGGAACGACGTTCTTATTTTTAAGCACAGATTTGAGCCATATTCAATCCGAAACTGTGATTGAATATGGCTACAATTAAGTATTTAGCGCTTGAAAATCCGTACTTAAAACAAGCACAACGTAGTTGATTTAAGGAACCCCGTACTTACCGAACTTCTGACACCGCTTGCGATTGATTTCAGTACAAATGGATTGAATTGTTTTTTCAGTGTACAAACATTTTATGAAAGTACTTTCTTTTATAAATGAAAAGTAACTTCCAGAAGGAAAATGTGTGAACACTTGAAAAACCGCCAGCAGGATTAGACCCAATCGGTTACTTCCCATCAAGAACAGTTTCTGATGGGTTCATACATCAGGGTTTCCATCATTTTCTTAAGGGCAAATTGAAAAAACTAATGTTAGCATTCGTGTACGTGTGATTTCTTTTTCAAACCAGCGTTACCACCTCAGCAAAGTGATCATTCGAAATCTTTTTTTTTAAATGCCCACAAAATTACATATAATGCTATTAATTACTTTAGTATTAAATACAGTAGACTCGCGAAAACGTGAACTAATTTTTACCGAGGGAGTTCACGTTTTGGATTTTGTTCACGTTTTAGATTGGATTTTTTTACATGAAAATACGTTGAAAATAGTATGCAGAACCGTTTAATAGGCTAAATCATATATAACAAATTTTATTTAATAAGTTTACTGCAAAACTTCATTTCAAATGAGGTAAAGCTATGAAAAAGTGGAAAATTTGTTCCGACTTAGCAATCAATTAAATCTACACTGTCTATATCCATATCTATATTGTACTTTTTTGACAACCCCATTCAATAATATTACATTTTCTTGAAGAGTTAAAACTTTTGGTTTCTTGGCAGACATTTTTCTTTGAAACTAAGTTTAAATTCACTTGTTTCTATGCACACTTTATTTATACTCAAACGCGTAGAGATGTTTCCACCACAATCACCACATAAAAACTGAACTTAAGTATTATATGTGTGCATATGTATGTAGGTAGGTGTGTATACATTTCTAAAAGATCTAAACTGCAAATAAATTAAAATACCGTTATTCCCAAAATTTATAAAAACTACAGAACTGACTTAAGAAAATAAAAAATCATTAGAAAAAAAGTTCACGTTTTAGAGCCATCATCACTTGTTCACGTTTTAGAGTAGTCAATGTTAAAATAAAAATGTTCACGTTTTTTGGATGTTCAAGTTTTTGCGAGTCTACTGTAAAAGAAATAGTTTTGCGAAAAATTAAAAAAATTCGAAGAGAATAGAATAAACTATTTTAAAGATACATTTAGATTAAATTAAAAGAAAATCAGTACTCGGTAGCAGTGTTAGCAATAGAACCCTAAATCATATGGAAAGAAAATTGCGTAGCACCAATTCAAAGAAAAAAGGACAAATGAAACATTAATGCATAATGCATAGTTCCAAATGAAATTACCAAATTAATGCAGAAAAATCAGAATATGAAAAAAATCATTGTAATGGCAACGCTGAAAGCTATAAAATTGCTTTGCAACGTAAAATTCGGTCAAAAGTTTGATTTGTAATTTGTTGTAACAACTGTCTTTTAAAACCATATGACGGTTTGCTATATAATAAACTCCTACCAAACAGTAGATGGCGCGACTGCGAAACCACATCTTATTCAGGAACCATTATGCTTGTAATGTCGAAACTCAAATATAAGATTTAATGGATGATTTCTGGGTTCCGGGCAGTGCTGGGTAATATCCATACATGCCCTGATGTATTTAAAACACAAAACACATGAAAGTTGTGTATTTGAAATACAAAATACAATGAAACAAAAATATGTATTTATATTACAAAATGAATTTAATCGAAAAAGTTTTTATTTCCTTTCATAAACACCAGCCTTTTAAATGTGGTATCAGGCAAACAACCACCCTCCCAGATGGTGAATGAATAAAACAAGCTGACGATAGAATCGCAATGATTTCTTATTAAAAAACGATATTTTATTGAAGGTGAAATAACGGCATTAAGAAAAAAGTGACAGTTAAAAAATGTTTAACCAAAGGCTATATACATATGTATGTATGTATGTACATATATGTATATAGTATATCTAAGTCAACATCTGATTGGTATGCTTTCCTCTTCTTGTTTTAGTTCAAAATGTCAAACGCTGTTTGTCCTTGTATTTTATTTATTTTTGTTGCTTAACTTCCTGAAAGCTTGGTGACTTTCTCAATGTGTAGGCATTCAGTTGCGTTTACTTTACACAGGTACTTTGCGCTTGGTATATAAAACAATAGTAAAATTTTGCGTTTTTAGTGGATGTATGAATCAAATAATTTTTAGCACATATTTTCCAACATAAATTAAAAATGTATTTGAAAGAATGTATTTTGAGAGCACAAGTATTTGGAATACAAAATACTCAAGCGCTTAGTATTTAAAATACTAAATACATTCATTTTTATTTGTATGTTAAATACATATTTCAAATATTTACTTCCCAACCCTGCATACAAATAAAGCGATAAAAAAGAATGTTGCCCAAGTAAACTTGCTCTGTCTGAAGGTGAAAGCAGGTTCAAAAAATAATATAATAAGACTTGGCTCAGCGTAGTTGAATTTTAATGGTGCACAAACACTCGGATTTGAAACCGTATGAGTACGAGTTCTTAGCAAGAACATGATTCATTCATTGCTAATCTCTACTCTAAACATAAGAAAAAACGTTGGCCGAATGAGGTCACAAACATGTACCTGAACTATTTTTTTTATTGCTTTTATAGTTTTGAGCACAAGAAGGGTTTAAAAATCTTCTTTTACTTATTGTTTTCAATGTGATCTTTGAATTTTGAAATAAAAGTGATGCAAACAAATTTACATTTAATTTGACGGCTTGTGCTCGAAGAACAATTACTCAGCACTGTGTTCGAGCAAGTGGTTGGATGTGTTTTACAACCAGTGTTGCCAAAATCAGGGAAATTCCTACATGTAGGTATTTTTATATTAAAATAGAAGCTAACAAGAACTAAAAAGCAGTAATTTTAAAATTACATTAAAATAAGTTCACCCAAAGTGAGCTTCGAAGTAAAAAAAAAGGTCTACTGATTTCTTTCGATATCGGTCCATATATGTACATAGGAAAATACGGGGTTGCAGGAAGTTTTACCTATGCCCGAGCTAAAAACATTCAATTTAATTATTTAGAGTCAATTTTTTTTCTATATCGGTTCATATACATACATACATACATACACATGTATATGCGATATACATATGTATGTATAGCGCAGCCGTTTCATTAAATTTGCCCACTAAGAGAATTTAAATAGTTTTGGGTGTCAAAAAGTAGTTCTGGTAATACAAATACATACATATGTATGTAGTTTGGGGTACAATTTAAAGCTTATCACATCGGTGGATATAGCCGAGATTTTTCAGAAAGTTTATCCTGTAAGCGAACTAATAGCCAATTTTGGACTTT
This sequence comes from Sturmia bella, assembly GCA_963662145.1. Classification (NCBI taxonomy): domain Eukaryota; kingdom Metazoa; phylum Arthropoda; class Insecta; order Diptera; family Tachinidae; genus Sturmia; species Sturmia bella. The sequence continues at coordinate 88,684,963 of OY759168.1, read as the reverse complement.
ATATTGAAAAGCGAAATCAGCTAAATTTAATTTAAATTTAAGTTGAGTTTAAGTGCGGCGTCAGTTTTTCAATCGTACATAAGTGCTCACATTTAAGTACATCAAAAGTATGGTAGCGTCTTTTCATATCCAAACTTTATGTGCAGGCTTTCCATACAGCAGCTGTTTGTTATATGAAAAACCAGGGTATTTTTAAGCAAATAATTTATTTATTACCATTAATGACAGAGTCAGTGAAATAAAGACGTTGAATGTGTACCTACATACATACATATATTATTAGAGTTTCTTTCCGTAAAATATTAACAGCTTATTTTAATGCATACCGGGTATACACGGGACGATACAATGAAACACATTTTTCGCTCTAAGTAACCCTCTTTTTAATTGCCAGATTCACTTTTTGGCACAAGAAGTTGTTTTAGTTCGCTTACATGTAAAATTTCATTAAAAGCCCGGCTTTCGCTTTATATAGAGTATATATGAGCCGATATTGGGAAAAAAAATTTTCGACCTTTAATTTAATTATCTCGTTGATTATTGAAATTTCATAAGACTATTCTGCGAATCTCAATAAACTTCTTTATCGCCAGATTTAGCTGTAAAAAGTTATTATATCTCATTTATATCTGAAATTTCCCTTTACATGTACATATGTACACCGACAACCAGTAAAGAGTATTTCTGGACCGATATCACAAAGAACACAGTGGTGAAGGGCAGCCAAAACGAGATAGTAAATCAAAAAAAAAACCGTTCGTCTCGTTTTTGGAAACGTTCTAGAATTTGTAACCAAAAGAAAAGAGTTTTTTCGGTTCCTCTTTATTCTACTTTGTGATGATCTTATGCTGTAGAAAAATTTTTGGTTTTTGTTAGATTTAAATAGTAAAAAGGAGTTTTAAATTCTGTTTTCCTTGATAATATTTAATATAAACAGTGTAGTAACAAATATTTGTGTATAGAATAGTGTTTTGATTGCACAACTGTGCCGTAATTTGTCTGTGACTTTGTGCTGTGGTTGGTACTTGTTTATAAAAACGTGGTATTTTTGATTCTGTTTACATTTGTTTTTCGTATAAAGAGCACACTATAGCTATCTCTTTAAACAAACTGTCTACCAGCTGCTTTGGGCGATTTTCAATAGTCACTTTTTAGGGTTCCGTACTCATCAGAGTGAAACGGAACCCTATTACGGAGACAAGTACGTCCGTCTGTCCGTCACAGCGTCCATTCTCCGAAACGGTAAGAGCTAGAGCGCTGAAATTTTCACAGAATGTTGTTGTACCTTGCCGCTACAACAACAAATACTAAAACCAACAAGTCGAAAACTACCAGGTGTCCTCATACAACGAAAAGTTACAATTAGCCATAACTCTCAAACCGTAAAAGATAGAGAGCTGAAATTTGCATAGTCTATGTATTTATAGATGTTCTACAACAACAAACACTAAAACCAACAACAAGTCGAAAACTACCAGGTGTCCCCATACAACGAAAACTTACAATTAGGTATAACTCTCGAACTGTAAAAGATAGAGAGCTGAAATTTGCATAGTGTATGTATTTATAGATGTTTCACAACAACATATACTAAAAGCAACAACAATCCGAAAACTACCAGGTGTCCCCATACAACCAAAAGTTACAATTAGCTATAACTCTTGAACCGTAAAAGATAGAAAGCTGAAATTTGCATAGTGTATGTATTTATAGATGCTTGTCAACAACAAGTGCTAAAAACAACAACATGTCGAAAACTACCAGGTGTCCCTATGCAACGTAAAAAACATTAGCCGTAACTTTCAAACTGTAAGAGATAAAGAGATGAAATGTGCACAATATATTTACTCGCATATGGCTTACAATAACAAATGCTAAAAACAACAACAAGTCGAAAACTACCAGGTGTCCCTATACAACGTAAAGTAAAGTAGCCGTTACTCTCGAACTGTGAGCGACAGAGGGATGAAATTTGCACAATATGTGTATTCACATATGCTCCATAACAACACTTGCTAAAAACAACAACAACTGTAAAACTACCAGGTGTCCCTTTACAATAGCTATAACTCTCGAACCGTAAGAGATAGAGAGTCGAAATTCGCACAGTGTATGTATTCCCATATGCCTTACAACAACAAATTACAACAACAACAACAACAACAAGTGGAAAATTACTAGGTGTCCCCATACAACATAAAGTATCTTTAAAAACAGAGAGATGAAATTTATAAAATATACATACGTACGGAACCCTAAGAGTGCGAGCCAGCCTCGTACTTGACTCAATTTATTTCATTTCTGTATACTCTGTGCCGATATTGAAAATTTTTATATTTTTGGCTTCTTGCACCCATTTTTTTTTTTACACATCTCGAACCTTCGTGAACCGATTTTACAGAATTTTAATACCAAGCATGTGACGTAACATGTACAGCTATTAAAACAATTTCGAAGGCAAATTTAAAATATAAATTATTTATACTGTATTTTGTACTAGTCAATAAATGTAAAGTTAAAAAATTACAAATGTTTTTTCTAGCTTTCTTAAGGCACGTTTTCTATGATGTGAATTCTGCGACCTGCTGTTGACGATACTCGTTATTTTTACACTGCAGTTACACGACCAAGTTTTGCTATCAAGTTTTTTTTTTCACATGCTGCTTGTCAAAATTCAATAAAATAGACAACTATAACGTAGGCTGCACGCAATTTCATAACAATTCGTTTTCAAGATGCCGTCAAGAAGAAAATTAAAAATAGCTTCTTGCATATTCGGCTAAAAAAAATTAAAGCAAAACCTCCTCTTCTATATTCTACATTAAGCCCAGAAACTAATTCAGATTCTAAATCAATATTTCTTTTAAACTATTTAAATATATGTAATCATAATATACAAATATCTCTTTTTATTAAAATTAATAAATTTAATGCAAATCAATGTAAAAATAAAAGTAAAAAATTTCTTGGTTTTGCACGTAAACATTTTTATTTCTATTTTTAAGCTTGAATCTGTTTAATTTTTATCACTTTTAATTGCTACTTTCAAACAAAACAAAAAAATATTTGCAGACAGAACGAACAAAAATTGTTGTCAGCTGTTTTCTTGATTGTGACTTGATGCTCTCTATCATGATACAACTAATAAGGTAACCTTTTCGCTACAATAAGAACAACTTCAATAGAAATAACATGCATTTTGTTTTTGTACAACTTATGCAAACTGTCAAAAAGACGCCACTTCTACATTTACAGAAGAGAGATGCACTGAGCTTACGCGGATTAGCTATCTCGTTTTGGCTGCCTTTCATCTCTGCAGTCTCTTGACAACCTAAAGTAGTCAGATGATTAACGGTGTAGCTGACGAGGCTACCTTGTTAATTGTATCATGCTCTCTATGGAAAGCAAAAATTGTCATCAAGTTTGCAACAATTTTCAAAATTGTGAGTGTATTAGTAAAAAAAGTGTGAATGTATTAAAACTTGAAAGGCAAAACTTGATTGTGTAACCCCCAAGTGAGTCAAGTAGTTTGTTTAGAAACGTTGACATTTTACCAAAGATTCCAATCTTTTCCGGCTTTCAAAAACTGGCTTTTTATATATCGACTATTCTTGAACCGATTTCACTGAATTTCCATAGCAAGCAGAAGACACGATGTCTGAATAGCTTGACAGAAGAGTTTTTTTCTGAGTCAAATGCCATTCCAACAGCCTAGAGGCGGACATTTCGATCAATTGTAAACCAGAATATACACGAATACTTTATGGAGATGGAAATGAAAATTGTGGAAATTAAAAACTGATTGACCCATTAACACTTGTTGTGATGGGTATAAAAAAATAATCAGATCGTGCAAGAACCACATTTTACTTGGCAAACGTGAGAATCGTGACAAATACGAGTATCGGCATTTATTTACTAGACAAATAAGTTATTGAATGAAAGCTAAATGATCCAAAAAGTACATCATACAAATATGTATGTATGTGCCACTATGTACATATGTACATAGACACATACATATGTACATATCTATGTATGTATGTATGTACATATGAAGCTGTTGTCAAAGCAGTTTTATTACTTAATAAGCAGAATAAAAGCAACCCGAAATGATCCAATTCAAAGCTTTTTACAGAGACATGTTTTGTGTATATGTATGTATGTATGTACGTAATTATGGGTGTATGTATGTATGTGTAGGTATACCTGTTAGTTGAAATGCAATTGTGATTCTTGCATTATATGTAGATGATTTAAAAATGCACGAATAGAGTCTCATTTATATTAACGATGATCTGATTGATGTTTGCTTTGCTGATTTTTTTCAATGAGACTGTTTTTTTTTAGCACTTGGAAACAGTGTGGCCAAATCAACAAATGGGATTCACAATTGTGCAAAAAAATGCTATAAAAAATTGGAAAATACTGAACTTTTACGATGTTTTAATTTATACATACTGAGTGCGTTTATTGATTCCGTTCCTCTACTGCGGATACAAAATTTGCAAAATATTCAAATATTTGCAAATTGATTATAATAATTATAATAATAATATTTGCAAATATTCAAATATACAAATACAGTTATTTCCGCGTAATTGAGGTCATAAAAATGCACGACTTTTGACGCAATTAAACGGGAACTCAATTAAGCAATTAAACGAAAATCGCTTAATTGAGCAATATGTGCAATAAAGCGAAACACCCATCCGTTGATGGAAAATAAAACTGATTTCTTTAGTTACATATTAAGTTGAAAAATTGTTTAGGTATGTTAAAACAAAATAAAAATTTGGGACGTTCATCGTACAATGTTTATAAAGGAACAGAACCATGAACTCTTTGCCGCAAAAGAATTTTTTTTACGTTTATGGAGCAAAAAATAATTAAGCGAAACATTTGCTCTTGTTTTTCGCAATGCGGTCTTAATTTGCGAACCAATTAAGCGGGTGACGCAATTATACGGAACTCAGTTAAACGGGTATTTTAACATAGACAGGTATACTGAATGATTTCGTTTCTTGATTTTTAGTGCAATAAAGCGGGGCTCAATTAAGCGGAAATAACTGTATTGCCACATTATTGATTCGGCATTGTAGATAATTTTTTTCATTTTGCTTACTGCCTGTTCCTCAATAGTGCAAGTGCAAATATGAGCGATCGAAATGTAGTAGCTCGATTTCGAATCAATTTGGATTCCTCTATTTTGACAGCTTACGTTCTCATGGGTTTACGTCATGAAATTTTTTACATTTACTCTACAGAATGGTTAATTTTTTATTAAAGTATTGACAAAAACGACTAAATTATTCTTGTGTAAATACAACTCTTCTCAAAACTGGTCAAATGTATCTGACAAGCCAAAACAAATACATACATACATACATACATACATACATATATAAATAAGTACAAAATAAAAAATTTTGAAAGTGCGGAATAAGTTTTCGTGATATTTTAAAATTTAAAAGTATTTTTTATAGACATTAATAAGTACTTTAACGCACTGAACACTGGTATTCCTCTGGCAATCTCAGGATTTTCTGCCATCCAGCGAACAAGTGAACTGTTTAGGTAAACTACATACATACATACATACGATAATTGTTTACTTTTTTTTTAAACTGGAACCAGTACTCAGGGGATGACCCTATAGGGGTACATTGTATTGCATTGTACTGGAACTGGGAAAATAGGAAAGAGGTTTTTTGTAGGTGAAAGAACGAAGGGTTTGCGGACGTTTGATTAAACAAAAAAAAAAAAAACAAAAATAATAATAATAATAATAATAATAATAATGACGCATATTCAGAAATGATATCTATTTATTAACTTTTTTAAGTACTTATTTAAGTTATTCTTAATTGATTACTTTCATCACGAAAAATTTTAAACTTAATTATGGGTAAAGCTGTAACTAAATGTCGATTAACAAATACATTTAAACAACAGCTGATTGATTTCATTTTATTGTTTACATATTTGGACACCAAGAGTCTTATTCAAAATAAATATTTTAGGTTTATTAAACTCTTATTTGACAAATTTTCCAATCAAATAAGAGCCTTATACGCCTGAAATATTTTTTTGTGAATAAGGGTGAAATTCTTTAAACATGATTTTTTCATCTGGTGACCAATTTGTGTTTCTCTAAATACGTAAAGCAATAAATACATATTGTTACGTTTTAACCTTTTCAAAACGTTTCTCGTAGACAGTAATCAACAGTTCAACACTTTATTTACTTTAACACACTGTACTTGTAAACACTTTACTAAGAACAACACTTTCACTTACACTGCAGTTACACGATCAAGTTTTGCTATCAAGTTTTTTTCACATACTGCTTGTCAAAATTCAATAAAATTGATAGCTGTGACGTAGGCTGCACGCAATTTCATAACAATTCGTTTTCAAGATGCCGTCAAGAAGAAAATTAAAAATGGCTGCTTCATTAAAAGTACTATCAGAAATAAAAAAAAATAAAAGAAGAAAACGCCAGAGGACAGAAAGAAGTCGATAAGACGCCACATTCATATTCCACAGAACTTCGTGGCTTCTGTATAGCTCTATAAATCGCAGCACATCATTATATTTGTTGGTTTTGCACGTAAACATTTTTATTTCTATTTTTAAGCTTGAATCTGTTTAATTTTTATCACTTTTAATTGTAACTTTCAAACAAAACAAAAAAATATTTGCAGACAGAACGAAAAAAAATTGTTATCAGCTGTTTTCTTGATTGTAACTTGATGCTCTCTATGGAAAGCAAAAATTGTCATCAAGTTTGCATCAATTTTGAAAATTGTGAGTGTATTAGTAAAAAAGTGTGAATGTATTAAAAATTGAAAGACAAAACTTGATCGTGTAACCCCCAAGTTAATCACGTTTTATTACTTAAGACACTTTACACGTTAGCGCAGCTAAAAATCGACTGAACTCTCAGCGTTAAGCTCAGCTGCTTTTATACCTCCAATGATCATTACTCGAACATTCTAGACGTTTACAGAAGCTAATCACGCCACATCTTTAGTGCGATGTGCGATGACTCATCATGAACAAAAGATATATGTACACACACACACCGACATACATACACGCGGCAGTAAAACTCAAGCATCTGAGTCGCGCACATACATGCACACACGAATATTGTATCGTGCGGTGGTGGTTTCTTTTATTTCGCTGTTGTGCTTATTTATCCACACATGTGTGTCAGTATGTGCACACTCGCTGTGCTGCCGTTTTGTTTATCAACAAGCTTCTATGTATGCATGTGTGTATATACCTCCTGTGTTCATTTACAAATAATAACAAGACAATATACGCACATATAAAATAACGATGATTCAGTACATTCTAGAACAATCACAATCGGTCCGTTCACGACCAAATTTGTAACAATATTTTTTTCTAACAATAACACAAAACTAACTTTATTTTCTTTGCAAATCGAGTCCATTTCGTTAAAAAAAATCACAAAAAAAGAAAACAAACTAAAGATGTGTTTATTGTCTATAAAATTCTATTGAAAGCAGTGTTGTATTGCTTTTAACAGCTGAAAGCAGTTTTTAACTTATGTAGTTATGATTTGTGAATTACATTCTTATCTATTTGTGAACTATTTTTTAGTTTCTGTTTTATAAGTTTCGACTTTAATTATGATATCTGAATATGCACCAATAATAATAAATAAATAATATTATTACAAAAACATCATTGACTGTGACTAATTTGTCTGTTTAATATCCAGTGTACATATATACATACCTTCGACACTATCCAGTTAACAACATTTAACGCAACCTCTTCAATATTGAAAAACGTTGACAAAAAGACGACACAATAACCACGATAAGACCTATTACGAATGTATACTTTGACGGAGTTATTTTTAAAAATATACATACATACACATCATGTTTATTAACATCTCATTTGGCAAATATCTATACATAATGTGCTAAATAAACGTTTCATAAACATGGAATATTTCTTTAAAGCTATGTAAATGAAAAAAAGCAGACTTTCTTCACCTATTACGACTACACATCACAAATAATACGTCCGTTCCGATCAAAATTTCACAAACAACCCTAAAATAAAATTATGTAGTTTTATTTCGCAGTTTTGTGACAAATAAATATAAAAGATTTTCTATAAAAACACCCACTCGATAGCAAAACAGCAAGTGATTGATTTTGACGTTTGTGTTCGCAGTGCTAATGACATGATCGATATGGAGGAATCAGATTTTATATGAAAACACTTCCGTCTTTTCGACTTGTCGATCGAGTCAATTTTCTTACGCTTAGAATGTGAATAAACGCACGACTTCGACATTGAGAAACAGGCCGTTGTACTACATTTACATCTGTTGAATTGCAGTCGTCAACAAAGATTTTCTCGTTTACATTGCCTGGTCGTCGTGCAAGATGTTGTTTTCATAAAATTCTATTTTTGAGCGGTTTGACTGTGAAAATTTGGCAAATTTTCCTACTGCAGGCAGTTTTAGTTGAGCGATTCTCTTTTGAACTTTAAAATTAGTATTTAATAACTCAAAATTTAACACAAAGGGAAATACATATATTTTGTCTGCTCTACACTACTCCATCGCAAGCAAAATTGTATTCGATAAAGAATTCGTAGTACAACTAAATTATCGACAGTGCTGCCAACTCATAGTACCAATTTTACATTCCTTGATCGATCTTCGATACCCAGCCAATATCGAAGGTCAAATGTTGTTCACAATATGGGCCAGGATTAAGTTTTAAATGACTCCTTTTTTATGGTGCTGCAAAGACTTATTGCCCACTTTTTCTTACTCTCGACCAGGTAGTTTTACACAATTTAAGACCGAGTAAAATTATGCGAATTCAAATTACAGAGCACCAAAAACCAAAATAAATCTACCTGGGTAGGTAGATTTAGCAATCCATATTGTGCCATCGATGTTTCTATAGTTTTTGGCATAAAGAAAAAATGTTCTACTGAGATACATATGTATGTATATCAAGAAAATAATTTCTGGCTTTTTCGATTTTCAATTTTGTATGGGAGCCCTCCTAAGGAGGCTTGTTCGAAAACAATTATTGGGGATTGGTCATACATTTGAGTCCTATACCCCCCAATATTTTTTATCGAACACACGACCCAGTACCATGTCTCTTTAGAAGTATTCCTACAAGAAGAACCAAAAAAATTTTTTTCCAAATCGCACTCCTTGAAAACTATTTTTTATGTTTATATCCACAAATTTTTGTCAATCAAATCGACCCGACCTAATACATACATATGTACGTACACATATTTGTCATATTAATAAACATTTGTTTAACTTTTATGAATCAGCATTGTAATAACATAATACAATATACATACATATGTATGTATGTACATATATTAGATAAATAAGATCTAAAACTAAAAATTTGTTCAGTTCTTCTTTTCATTCATTCAATATTTTTTTTTTAATTATTATAAGAGCCAGCTACAATTCAAAATTTATTTTTATGACTTCATTACTATAGATGTTATAAAAATATCAAAACATTTTTATTTCTTCTCCACGCGAATCCTTCTGTACATCTGCTATCTAATAGTTTTCTGTGGTTGAAATTAGTGAAAATTCTATACATACATAAAACATACATATGTATGTATGTGTGTACATAATTCATACGAATTCTACATACATACATGTACATGTGTACGTAGATAAAAAAAATTCGGTGTTATTAAAAACAGCAGAAGGCTGCTTTATGCGGCTGGTTCGAATCTTAAATACCCTTCACAAACACCACTTCTGACCTTCAGGTCCGCTGTATACAAATCGATATCAAAAGTTTTGTCTCTACCACAGTTGTGTTTTATTATTGTTACAATTTCCTAGCCCCAGAGAATATATGTATGTAGTAAAATAATATAATCTGCCTTTTGGCACCAGCCGTAGCTACAACTCCATCAGATATCGGTTTTCGCTTTATCTTGGCCATATGTATACGGTTTTATATTTTGCCTTTTCATTACAACATTTACTTTTCGGCATCAAAACTTGTTTAAGTTCGCATACAGGCCCAACTTTTTGAAAAATCAGTTTCGAGAATTTTTATTATTTCCCTCTGAGTGACCGTACTTTATTAAAACATCTATTTTTTTTTTTTTGGCACCAAAAATTGTTTAAGTTCGCATACAGGTCAAACTTCTTGAGAAATCGGTTTTCTCTATATCTCAGCTATATATGGACCGATGTCGAAAATGTTCATGTTTTGCTTTTAAGTCTCACTTTTTGAGAAACCGGTTTTGGCCATATCTCAAATATAGTATATATGGCCCTATGCCACAAGGTATACAGAAGTGAAATGCAGCGTACGCTCTATACATCTCGGCCGAGGGATAAAATTTTCATAATATATGGGTATTTCCATGAAATGGTCCACCGTTAGTTAAAAAATCAAAACGCTCGCATAATTTTTTTAAGCACAGAAAATTGAAAAAAAACTATTGACATTTTATTATTTAAAAAAAAATTTTAACTTATAATAATTTTAAATGATGGTAAAAAGTGTCACGTGCGTAATCAATTTTTTTTTTCTTAGCCAACCCATGCACACTTGTTTTTGAACCTTTATAAAAACATTTTTTCCGAAATAAAAATCTTCTACAATTCGCCTACTTTTGCAATATTTCATGCTGCTTTGAGAGGCACTTACGTTTCTTGTCACGTGCGTAAGTCAACTTTGATCGCATGGAACTTGGGTACCCAGTGCTCAATTTTCCAATATACATACATATATACTTTTTGGAAGGAACTCATCACATTAAATGTAACAATGGCAAAATTCCAACCCATTTATATTTTTATAATATTCAAAACAATTAAACGTGTACAAATGTCACGTGCGTAACCATGGAAACACCCATATGTATTCACATATGCTCCACAACAACAAATGTTAAAAAAGCAACCACTCTAAAACCACCAGGTGTCCATTAACAACGTAAAGTAAGAGTTAGCTATAAATCTTGAACCGTAAGAGATAGAGAGCCGAAATTCGCACAGTGTATGTATTCCCAGATGCCTTACAACAACAACAACAACAAGCTACTAGGTGTGCCCATACAACGCATAGTAACAATTAAACGTAACTCTCAAGCTGTAACCCCCGATTTTTGACTTGGTATTTAAATACAAAATTAGTAAATTTTCCTTAAAATTTAAGTTGGATTTCTGTTTTACAGTCTAAAATTATTTTTGGTAATTAATTGTAATAAAAGTACGGCAGCACAATGTAAGTGTCAAAACATTATCGATAACTCAATAAAAAACAGCTGTTTAAACAAATTTAGAAGCAAGTGAAATTGTGAAAAGTTTAGAAAATAATAATTTGTTTTGTAAAAATTATTAAAATGAGTAGCAAAAGTGATAAAAGGACTCCCAATTTCACTGCCACAGAAGTTGATTACCTTCTGGAAATAATAAAAAATCAAATTATGAAACAAACAAAAACATGTGCAATTTTCTCAATTTGCAGAACAAAACCAAACTGTCAAAATCATATGGCAGTACGAAAAACTTAAATCGATTTTAAATGGGCACGGCAGGCCGTTTAAGTTTGATTTAAATAGCAACTGTTTGACTCAATTTTTTATTTAAATCAAATTTAAATTGAAATGACATTTAACATCCAAGTCAAAAATTGGGGGTAAGAGACAGAGAGACGAAATTTATACAATATACATATGTATGTATTCACATATGCCATTCCATACGTACATTACACATACATACGTACGGAACCCTAAGTGTGCGAGCCAGCCTCGTACTCGACTGAATTTATTTAAGCTCTCGCAGTTTTTGGGCATTAGCTCGGTTACTCATGAACCGATTTTGCTGAGTTTCAATAGCAAGTAAAGGACACAATGTTCAAATAGTTTAGCATCAATAATTTTTTAAGTAGTTTTTTCATAAACTTTATTTCAACAGCCTACAGACAGACATTACTTAACCGACTTTTCTATCAATACTGATCCAGAATATACATATAAGGCATATACTTTATGGAGTCGGAAGTTAAAACTGAGCAAATTCCAAACTGAATGACAAACTTGTTTATACATACATACATACATAAGTATGTACCCTTAACACTTGTTAAGACGGGTATAAAAACAATGTTAAATTTAGCACACAAAAAAAATACTAAACGGGTCACTCTGTTTGGAAGAGCGGTTTTGTTCGATAGATATAATTTTTTTTCGCTATTTGCTTTTAGTCAAAAGTAAATGAAAGAACCGAATACAAACTTTAAAATTTACTTACTTGCATTCATGCTCAGTTTGAGGATTCATTTTTGCTTCTTGCATTTTTTCATAAAAATTTTTCCACATTTTTTCCTCGTCCATGATGATTTCACTTTTACCTTTAATAAGACTTTGGCAACTTAAATCGATTTGCTGATGGAGGTTGTTAGAGTTTTGTTTTTATTTATAAACTCCAAATGAGTCAACTTTTAATGCGGTATTATAATTGCTGTTTTTTTTTTTTTTTTGTAGTCGCAAATGTGCGCTCAAAAATACTATAAACACAACACGTCGCTAACGTATTCACACATAAAAGAGAACTAACGATGAGAAAAGCCACTTTTCTCCCAAGACTTTCAACTGCTTGCAGCGTTGTCAGACTTCAGTTGACCCTTGTCGCCGAACTGAATGTCCGTTATCGCCCAAAAGCCTTCTTCATTTACTCGTATGTAGGTATTGTCTGTCATTAGTAAATACCTAATATATCTTCTTTGGGCGAGGTAAAATTGAATTTTTTTTTAATTGTATTTATCTATATACATATGTGTATGTACCTGATAGGAACATGAAAAATATAAAAACTAAACTGAACTCCCCTAAAAAAAAAAATCTAAAGTACATGTTTTAATTTTTCTTAAATTTTGTCATTTAGAGGGTAAAAAGGCAAAAACGGGAAATTCTATACCTCCGAGCCTAATACAATTACCAGAAAAGTTCATAAAGGTCCTGAAAGCCTACTAAATATAGTCGGACAAGTTTCTGGCATTTCTTTAAAACTCTGAAGTTTAGGTTTATTAAACTCTTATTTGACAAATTTTCCAAACAAATATGTCAAATAAGAGTCTTATAAGCCTGAAATAATTTTTATGGGTATAAAAGGGGTAAAATCAGAAATTTTTTTACTTTTTTCAATAGTAGAGACGAATGGGAGCAGGAAAAAAGTAAAAAAAGAATTGGACTCTTAAGAAAAAAATTTCGAATAACAATAATGTAATAGTAGAATTTAGTATGTGCAACGCGTTCAGCTATATTAAGATAAATGCAAAACTGTCAACATTTTTGTTGAAGTTCTCGATAAAAAATGAGATTGTGTCAAAAAAAATCTAAAATTTTTCAACTTAAAATTGACATTTCAAACTTGAATGTTGCTGTGTCAGCGGTTTATGGACAATTTTTGCGATTTAACGCTTCTTTTTTGGAAAATTTTTATTTCCTAGCGCTTTCTTGAAATAAAAAGAATACAACACTTACAAAAAAGATGCCAGTTTTGTTTATGTTTTGTATATTTGGTTCTTTCTAGCAATTGCTGTTTCTTTCTATCAATTCTATACCAATTAATGAAAGAAAAATGAAGTATCATACGGGCTTAAGCAATATTTTTTACTTTTCTAACATATCCCCTAAATGATGAGAACGGGAAAAATTTGTAATTCTGTATCTCCCGGCCTATAAGTAAGTAGCACAAAAATTCTAAAAGGGCCTGAAAACCTAATACAAACAATCGGTCATGTGTCTGGTACTATTTTGAAATTCTGAATTTTGGGGAAATCAAAGAAAAAAAAAGAATTTTGGTTTAAGTCTCTGAACGTGTTCGACAACACGAAGCTTGTAATTGTCCAGTTTAAAGAGATTTCACTGTAATAAGATAAAAGGAAATTCATGTATCAATAAAAATAACTATATAAACGCCAGCAACTTGATAAATCGCCGAAAGAATCATCCTATCGAACATGAAGATTTCCAACAAGTTTAAAATCGCATTGTTTAACAAGAAATCATCACATCTGACAACCTTGAAATCTTGCAAAAAGCGACAGTGCTCCCAGATGTCGGTAGGTACATATATATTCCTAAAATAAAACTATAAATCTCAGTAATTGCGCAGACGCTGAAAATTCGCAACCGTTATTTAAAATAGTTTTTAATTTTGAGAAAAAATATTTCTGAAAATTTTCAGTTTTTATTTATTTATTTATTTTATAGTATGTATGTAGTTCAAACTTGCTCAATAAGGTATCTATTTAGTAGTGTGTAAAATTGTTGTGTCCACTTCAATAGCGGTACTCAGCGTTTGGTGCGTTTTTGGTTGCGACTATTTGCGTTTGCGATTATATTGCAACTGATATTGAGCACCCTTTTTAACAACTTTGCAAATTTTATTGTACTCCCAATAACAGCTGATAAATTAATACACAATTTTTAATTTTTCACGTTTTATTTTTTTGGTTATTGCTGTTGGCTCCGTTTCTACAATTTTTTGTTTGCTTTGTTTTAAAATGTCAGCTGTTCGAGTGTCAGTGTTGCAAACGCAATACTCATACGAAGAAAAGCAATACGTAATTAGCGGTGCGTAAATGCAAAAATATTGCGAGTGCAACCTTGTATCTTTTGTTGTTGGGTTGCAAAGAAAAAGCAACGATTTCTTGCATTCGCACTTACGCAAGACATTTGCACCAAATAATGAACTGCGTTAATACATTAGGTGCGTTGCATTACTTTTCCAGCAGCTTTGTTATAGAAAGAATGGCTGTTAAGTAACGCTAGCTGCAAACAAAACAATTGTCGTTTATGATTGGCGGCTTTTATTTTGTTTTGTTTACCCGTTTCATAAAATTGTTATTCAATGATTTACAGTTATTAAATAAATCAGTACTGGGAATCACAGATATTCTGTGCTGTGAATCGTTTTGCCGGCAAAACTTAATTTTGTGTTGAGAAAATAAAGAATATGGAAAAAACAAATCAAAATATACTGGTGAAGAGAAAACGTGACAAAATTCACAACGAAAGGTGAACAGATAAAGAAATTCAGCAAGTTTTAGAATATTTGCAAGAACATGCAGACTTTGAGGTAAGAAAGTCACTCGAGTTTTGTGGTAAAAATCGTAGTGAATATAGCAGAGTTGTAAAATTAGTACCAAGAGTGAGAACCGCTAGTGTTATTGAACTGTAAATCAGAGTTATTGATAAAAACTTACTATAGGTTTGATAACCATTATTTATAAACGATGGTTAGCTCGATAAAAACACCAAATTTAAACCTGTAGTAAAATTATGTTTTGTCCTGCTTTTTTTTTTTTTGTTACTGTAAGTGAAGATATAGAAATACAAAATCACAGCCAGGAATAGTTTTGATAGAAAATTATGTTCATTTAGCAAATTCTATAAGCCAAAATGCAAATGCTGCCATTTGCATTTACTTTACAACATCTAGGTGTTGTGTGTCGCAGAGTTGTTTTTTTTTTTGTAGAGCATATTTCCGTAAAAGTACATGCCTACATGCAAAAAATTGCCAAGTAAAAAAACTCTTTAAGAACACAAGCGAAAATTTTGAATTTTTTTTGTCAAGTTCTACCATTAAAAGACATGGAGATATTTTTTTTTTTTGTGTTGTAACGGGTTATCTATTTCGGGGTTTCAAAAGTGTAGGACTGGAATTCGACATCTATCAAACTAAGTTGTTAAACCAATTTTTTTCTTGTCAATTGTAAGTCTGACATTGACGAAAATAGATCGCTTAACTATCGCACAACGCATAAAAATTATCAAAACATACTACAATAAATTCAGTGAAGTACGAGGTTGGCTCGTACACTTAGGTGCGTATGTATTTGTAATATACATACGTATGGAATGGCATATGCGAATACATATATTGTATAAATTTCATCTCTCTGTCTCTTACAGCTTGAGAGTTACGTTTAATTGCTACCTAATGTTGTATGGGAACACCTAGTAGTTTTCGACTTGTTGTTTTTTTTTTGTAATTTGCTGCTGTAAGGCATCTGGGAATACATATACTGTGCCATGATGCAATTAACAAGGTAGCCTCGTCAGCTAAACCGTTAATCATCTCACTACTTTAGGTTGTCAAGAGATTGCAAAGATGAAAGGCAGCCAAAACGAGATAGCTAATCGGCATAAGCTCAATGCATCCCTCTTCTGTAAATGTAGAAGTGGCGTCTTTTTGACAGTTTGCATAAGTTGTATAAAAACAAAATGCATGTTATATTTATTGAAGTTCATATTGTAGCGAAAAGGTTACCTTGTTAGTTGTATCATGTACTGTGCGAATTTCGGCTCTCTATCTCTTAAGGCCGTGTTACACTATCCTACTCAATCGTACGATTCATTCACTGAAAATTGCTAGCTAAATCTGATCTAAAGAATTCTGTAATACTTTAAAAAGTCGCATCAAAACTGCCACACTATTATATTTTTGTAATAAACTTCGAAAAGGCAACTCTTGTTGGTTTCTAAGTGCTCAAGAGTTAAAGGTTTATCTGCATAAATACGGTCTTTCGCGTAGCTCCACAAAAAAGTCTAATGGTGTCAAATCGCATGATCTTGGTGGCCAGTTGATACCGACACGACGTGAAATTACGCGGCCAAGAAATGTCTCCTGCAATAAAGCCATGTTCGCTCGAATTGTGTGGCACGTCGTATTCTTCTATAGCAGGCAAAAAAAGTCGGTTATCATATGACCATAACGCTCCGAATTGAAGGTGACAGTCGTTCCATCGTCGTTTTCGAAGAAGTAAGGTCCAATGACACCTTCTGACTTTTTCTGGATATAATGGCCCCTCTTCAATTACTTGAGGATTCTCAGAACCCCAAATACGACAATTTTGTTAATTAACATACCCACACCAGCGAGTGAGGAATGTGCTTCATCGCTGACGAAAATTTTGTTCGAAAAATCGTCGTCCACCGCCTGTTGTTCAAGCACCCATTGTTGGGGTGTAGAAAATCTGGCATCATATAAACTGCTATTTTAATAAGACTTATTATATTGAAATATATTTTGACTTAGGTGCCTAGTTTTTTCCCTTCACTTATAACTATATAATTAACATTGAATAAACTGATTAGCGGTTCTCACTCTTGATAGTAATTTTACAACTCTGCTATATTCACTACGATTTTTACCACAAAACTCGAGTGACTTTCTTACCTCAAAATCTGCATGTTCTTGCAAATATTCTAAAACTTGCTGAATTTCTTTATCTGTCCACCTTTTGTTGTGAATTTTGTCACGTTTTCTCTTCACCAGTAGATTTTTATTTGTTTTTTCCATATTTTTTATTTTCTCAACACAAAATTAAGTTTTGCCGGCAAAACGATTCACAGCACAGAATATCTGTGATTCCCAGTAATTTTTTTTTTTAAATGTTTACTAAAGCTTTTTGTTTGATTTTTTAATCACAGCGTAGTAAATAAAAGTTCAGTACATTTTGTTGCTGCAGTGATGTAAACACTAGTACTTTAATCAAATCAGCTACTTTAACCAAATGTGCAACCGAGTTTACTATCAAGAGTGAGAACCGCTATTGTTACACTATCAGAAGCCTTTTAATTCCACGATCACAACACCCATACCACGTATCTACGATGTTGTGAATGGTCCGCTGGCTTCAGTTGTTGTGTGAGCTGGACTTTATATGGATGTAGGTGTAGATCTAAATGCCAAATACGCCATAATGTGCCGCAAGACAGTCCCAATTCCTGAGAGCGATGAGGAATCGACACATTCCGGTCTTCGGCAACACTTTCATTTACAGCAGCGATATTTTCAGCGGAACGAGCGAAACGATGATGCACAGGCCTTACAATATTTGTAAGCGCTCCAGTCTCTTCAAATTTCTTCACAATTTTGTCAATTGCTTGTTGCTAGTTGGACGATTGATTATGTAAACCATAATCTCCTCTTAAGTCACGATATGTGGCTGTGACAGAATCACAATTTTCACATTTAGTATGTTTTGATAATTTTTATGCGCTGTGCGATAGTTAAGCGATCCATTTTCGTCAATGTCAGTCTTTTGTTTTGATGTTTGCTTCAAATTTTGCCAAGCAAAAGTATATTGTGCAGTTGTTAATAATTTTATCGGGAAACTCTTTTTAAAGTGTTATAGGGTTGTTTGAACATTTCCTATTCTCATTTTGTTCGTGGGAATTATGGAACGGGAAGTTGCAAACATTATTTTAGAAATTTTTCGAGTCTACTGACAAGTTGATTAGCATCAACGAAATGTAGGTGGCATATAGACGGCTGAAAAAGAGAGAAAACATTTGTAAGGTCTAGTTTTGGACCTGAATTAATACATTTCAATTCGCTCTTAAAACAACAAATAAATAATTAAGTTCGTTTTTTGTTAAACCCTAGTGTTCAACCTTTTTAAAGAAGACAGGAAAAGTAAAGTCGAAAACTTATTCACCCTTATTCTGCGTTTCGATTCGGATCGAAATTTTCCGTGATCGGCAACTTTGGTATTCTCTGTGTTCAGTTGTTGCTTCAATTCGATTTGTTTCTTCGATTGTGTGTATTCCGCGTTACGATCGAAGCCACGCTTTTCTAAGTTATGTATATACACTAACGGAATTTTTTCAGATTTTTGTTGAAGCATTTAAAGTGAAATTAAAAAAAATATGTAAGTAAAAAAACAAATTAAATTGATTTGTAAGCATTTTTAATATAAGCAAATGTTTAAACTTCTATTTAATTTATTACAGGTCGAAAACAACAACTCCTCAGCAGTACGAAAAGCTTGTAACTTTAATGGAAGCAAAGGATCCTTGTGGTTATTACAAGCGTCTTAAGGATTGTTAAAACAATCTAGTTTTATTTTTGTGCCTCAATGTTGTAAAAATATAATTAACTAGAATTCGGCACACCAATATTTTGTCCACAAATGCCTCACTTACATTTGTAGTATGTATTTATGTTCGTAACTTTTTCGCTTTTATGCTTCATTAACATTTATTATCTATTTAATTACACAAGGGAACAAAATTGAACTTTTTGAGTGTTGTTTGGAATTCTATAGCAATTTTTTACTAATTTGAGGTCGCTGATTTTAAATCTAAACTCCATTTTTCTCCATCAGCTCGACATTTTGAGATATACCGTTATGTCTAAAATTAAGCCGCTTCCAGTACAAATATTTAAATAACTTGAAAACGGCTCACCAGGTTCAGTTAAAAAAGAAAACCGAAATTCGTCAACAAAATTATCTTCAACCCGTGCCTACATTGTTTTTAATTTGAACGAGTAGTTTCAGAGATATCGTTGTAGTTTTGAAAAAAATAACAACAATTTTATATAAAAAAAAAAAAAATTCTTATTTAAAAATTCATAAAAAAAAATAATGCAACTAAAGTCACAATGTTGTTCTTAAAGCATTTAGCTTAATATATTTTGAATCAAATGAGCTTTATTTCATTGAAATCGGTGCACAACTTTTGATTTTCTCAACGATTTACTGAGATAACTAAATTGACAAAAATCGCGATTTTCATATGTGTGTTTGTGTGTGTGTGTTGTTCTATTTATTTAATAAGTGTATGAAGATCGCGATTTTTGTCAATTTAGTTATCTCAGTAAATCGTTGAGAAAATCAAAAGTTGTGCACCGATTTCAATGAAATAAAGCTCATTTGATTCAAAATATATTAAGCTAAATGCTTTAAGACCAACATTGTGACTTTAGTTGCATTATTTTTTTTATGAATTTTTAAATAAGAATTTTTTTTTTTTATATAAAATTGTTATTTTTTTCAAAACTACAACGATATCTCTGAAACTACTCGTTCAAATTAAAAACAATGTAGGCACGGATTAAAGATAATTTTGTTGACGAATTTCGGTTTTCTTTTTTAACTGAACCTGGTGAACCGTTTTCAAGTTATTTAAATATTTTTATTGGAAGCGGCTTAATTTTAGACATAACGTTATATCTCAAAAAGTCGAGCTAATACAAAAAAACCAAGTGCAGATTTGGATTTAGCGTCCTAAATTATCTTTAAAACAACATTCAGTTCATAAACAACAAATACCTTGTTCCCTTGTGTTATCATTCACACAATATTTAGTTTTAATTATTAATTTTTTGTTTTAATTATTAATTATTATTTTTGTGCATTAAATTTGACTTTTTGCTGAAATGTTTATAAATTTCTTTATATTCGCAGTTTCTATTTCACACGTTTCACAACAAAAAACCTAAATTTTAAATACACCCCACTCTTCTTCTTTTTCTTTTGATTCAGTTTCTTTTTTTTTGCAGAATACCTACTTTTGATTCGAGCGTAACTGAGTGCGGGAACGTAATCGAAACGCAGAATAAGGATGATTGACTGTTTTAGGCCCACCACAACAACCATCACCGCCCAAATTGCTTCCAACCTATGTAGGTCATAACCGAGGCGAATCAACTACGCTGCAAGAAATATCCAAGGCGAATCAAGTATAGGTGGTCGCAATTCAATTCGCTTCAACATTTTGTTTTCTATCGGCTTTGACAACTCAGAAGATAAAATCGTGGAAAAATGTTGAAGCGAATTGGTATGCGGGCACCTGTAATGGATTCGCCTTGGAAATATCTGATGGAAACTAACACATTAACAACTTAATTACCAACACATGCAAAGCAATTTTATAGCTTTCAGCGTTGCCATTACAATGAATTTTTTAGTCAGGGTTGTTGCAGAATCCAAGTCAGAATTGTAAATTATCAGAATTGAAAATCAATTCTGATTTGAATTGGTGTCATGAAATCGTCTTGGTTTTGCGCTGATTCGAACATAAGTAAAACCCATATTAGAATCAGCTGTTTTGTTTTGCTTCTGCTGTTGTTTACATTTTACAGTAGATTTTCACATACATACATATATTTTGATAAATATTTGTTTATATACATATTCAAAAATCTTTAAAAAAAATGGTAGAGGCAATAGCTTTATATATATTGATTGAGGAAAACAACAATGAAAAAGTGAAACGGAAGATTTTAAGGGACTGCCGGAAAAGTGAAACGGAAGATTTTAAGGAACTGCCGGAAACAGCGTAATTATACATATAGTATGTATAAGAATGCCAAAGATGTTTTAGACACAATAAATATACAGATTTATTAGCCATTTCCGTTTAAACAAAGAGGCTTTTCAAATGCTGTTGAACATTTTCAAAGTTCATTTGACTCCTTCAAACATTTCCAGTACTGTTCAGCTAACTGCGACATTGCGTTTTTTGGCAGAAGGATCATATCAAAAATCAATAGGAAATGATAGTTCCGTTTGTCTTAAGCAACGTGCTAAAGGTTTTGCAAAGGCATGTGTGCCCTCAGTGGGTATAACTAACAATGGATGATAATGAAAATGTTTGCTTATTTAGCTTAATAAATAAAAAAAATAAATTTACTTACATTGTGAGCCAAATTGTATTTACCAGCCTAAAACAAACATACAAATCTGCCACCTGTCAGCTGATCAGATTATTTCTGATAAAAAAAAAAACGATAAAACAGATTCTGTGACACCTAGTTCTGACACAATTCTGATTCGAACACAAAAATGAGAAATATCTGTTTCTGTGACACCAAAATTAATTCTGTGTCGATTTCAATTCTGATTCTGATAGCAATCAGATTCTACAACAACCCTGAGTATTTTGAATTTTCCGTATTAATTTGGTGATTTAATTTTGAACTACGTTTATGCATTAATGTTTTTATAGGTTCATTTGGCAATTTTTTTTTTTAATATAGTTTATTCTATTCTCTTTGAATTGTTTTTTAAAAATTTTCGAAAAATTCTTTTTTTATTTATCAATACAGAAATTAATAGCATTACATGTAATTTTGTGGGCATTTTGCAAAAAAGATTTTGAATGATCACTTTGCTGAGGTGGTAACGCTGGTTTAAAAAATAAATCACAAGTACCCGAATGTTTACATCAGTTTTCTCATTTTGCCCTTAAGAAAATTATAGAAACGCTGATGTATGAACCCATCAGCAGTGTCGGTCATATGATCCATCATTTGCAGGAAAGGTACCTCTACACCAGGTTGTACCTCTACACAACGCCAACAAACACTTCATGTATTTTGTTGGTAGAAATCTTTAAATTCTGTCACCCATTTGTTCGCGTTTGTGTTGTGTATTTGGACAGTTTTTCAGGCTAGAATCTGTAGTCAGCTGGGCTTGTAACGCTACCTGGTATTGAGGTAACTTCCCAGTAAGAACAGTGTCGGTCATTTGATGCATCATATGACCGACACTGCTGATGGGTTCAGACATCAGGGTTTCTATCATTTTCTTAAGGGTAAAATGAAAAAACTGATGTAAACATTCGTGTATGTGTGATATCTTTTTTAAACCAGCGTTACCACCTCAGTAAAGTGAACGTTCGAAATCTTCTTTTTTCCCAAATACCCATAAAATTACATTTAATGTTGTTAATTTCTTCATTATTAAATAATAAAAAAAAATAGTTTTTCGAAAAATTTCAAAAAACAATCCAAAAAGAATAGAATAAACTAACTATTTTAGAGATACATTTAGTCAGTAGCAGTTTTAACCATAGAAAACTGAATCATATGGAAAAAATCTCCGCAGCAGCATTTTTTTCGTATAAAAAAGGACAAGTGAGCCTATAAAAACATTAATGCACAAACGTAGTTCCAAAAAATGAAATTACCAAATTAATACGGGAAAATCTAAATTAAAAAAAAAAAAAAATCATTGTAATGGCAACGCTGAAAGCTAGGTGAAAGTAGGCAGATCATGAAATTGACCAAAACCTAATGTTTTTTTCTTATATGTTTTAGCTCGAAATTATGAATGCTAGAAATCTGGTACCAATGGACACGAATGGATCCTGTGATTCGTTTGTAAAAGCACACTTTCTTCCGGTAAATCGATTTCTAGGAGTCGCACCTGTCAAGACTGCGGTTCACAATAAGACTCGCTTCCCACTTTACGATGAACAATTCACAATGTAAGTAGAAAATTCCACACTTATTTTATTACTAAAACTTGAGCATGATGTATCATATGACCGACACTGGTCTTTGCAGGGTACAGGCGGTTGCAATTCAATTCGCTTCAACATTTTCTCTCGAGTTGTCATACAATTTGTTGTCATTTGTTATCAGCTTTGACAACTCAGAAGATAAAGTCGTGGGAAAAATGTTGAAGCGAATTGGGATGCGGGCACCTGTAATGGATTCGCCTTGACATTGAGGAACAGGCAGTTAAATGGTGTCGGCTTCAAAAAAAAAAAAAAAACAGCAAAAAGGGGTTTGAGTGTATTTTCCGATCGACTGCGCGACATTGACTTTCTCAACGGCAATTGGCCAACAATTGTTTTTCGAACACAATACGAGCGCGAGCAATGGAATGGCAAACCTTGTGCAAATAAAGTCTTCTAAACACCAACTTGTTTCTTTTTGTAATTTTCTTATTTAAGGTATATAAGATGAAAATTTACTTCATGGTAGTAATATACATAATTAGACTTGTACATACAATTATATGATGCAAATAATTTCTTAATGTTGATTCTTTATTAAACTGAGTGTGATTTTTGTTATTTTAATGTGTTTGTTTGTTTGTTTGTTTGATCTTTTCTTTCTATTAAATACAGTGCAACTACAAGGAATGACTTTAGCAAACCTTTGAAATTTTTCATCAATAATCAAATTATTTCTTACTGTTTGTTGTTTCAATTATGAATCAATTAATCGATCAAAATTAGAATAATCATTATGTACTAATAAATAATTACGTAAAAATATTATCGTTAGTTTTTTTGTTTTAAATCTTGATTTTTTTCTTATTTTCCTCTCAATATTTTTGTATCGTAATCATCGTTATTATAATTAAATATTAATTAATTAGTTTATTTATAATATTTATATACTTTTAGTTTTTCTTTCTGTATTTTTATTTACGTAAATTTATTTTTGATGCTTCACTAATTGCAACGTTATGGAGTAAAAATCGGCATTTAAAATACATTTAATATATCTCTAGAAAGATGCACATTTTTTTCTTTTTCTTTTGTTATGGTTTTGTTTTCTTTAATTGTGTAATCGTAATAAAATTCTTTAGCAGTTGCTTAATTTATGGATATTGTTTCCTATTGGTGTTTATGCTTGCTGCTTCTTGCTGTTTCAGGCATGTAGTGTCGTAGATTGATTTCCTTTTATTATTATTATTATTATTATTAAATAAGTGTTGATTAATATTGATTAGAAAATAATTAAAAAATCTATAGCGACAACACAAATCCTTTGCGCATTCAACAATAAGTATCATCTGAACTCCTTTTTGATTTTGATGGGTGTAGACTGGTCCGAGCCCGCGAACAGCGCATGTCCAAGTACATTATTAATACATATGTACATCAGCGCGTTGAATTAATGATTTATTGTTTATTTGTTGCCTCTTATTGTTATCAATAAAGTTAATCTGATCCCTAAACTGATCAGTAGTCAGTGCCTCGAACACGTTCCGAGTTAGGATATTCGTTGTCCTAAAAATATAAATTATATGCAATAGTGAAGTTTGGTTAATAGTATTGGATTGCATTAAAACATCAATGCTAAAAGTATGTATATTAGTTTCTATGAGCTTTAGTACAGTGCAAATTGATTGCTACTGCTCCGAAGCATAGATAGCTGTAGTCTTTTCAGAATTAACATTAAGTCCGTTGCTCTTCATCCATTGCGATATCTGACATAAAAAGAAACTAACATTGATTTCTAATACATCTGAAAATTCCGAAGAAAAGACAATCTGGATGTTATCCGCAGACATGGGGCTCAACAGTGGTGTTATATTAAGTTTTATGGGCTGCCAGTCGTGAGACCGGTCCCGGTTGCGCTAACCGAAAGGCCGTAGGGAAACAGCCCTACACTCTATCAATTGGTTCTGCTTTGAACCAGCTGGATGAACAAATGAAAAACTCTACCCTGTTTAATTCGCATTCCAACACATTCGCCAGACCATTTAATGTTGGTCTGCCCAAGTAATTCGCTTTCTTATTGGAAAGAACTGGACATGGGTAGAGGAAACTCTCCTCCTCCTCTGCAGGCTCTGCAGCAATCATTATATGGAAGATTTAGTGTGCTTGCATCTACTCCCATGTGACAGAGTCCTGTCAGAACAGCCACTCGGGTGTATAGCAGCGGAAAATCCAATAAAGCTAAGGCTCTCTTGTAATTATAGCTGGGCCATGTGAGCCTCGATATTCAACAGGACAGTTCTTAACAGCTGTCGTTGTATTAGCTGTTTACAACTATTGAGGGGAACACCAATGAATTCATCCACGTCACCAGGGGCCAGATTCCGGCACTCCTCATTGAACGATTTCGTTATAGAATGTTGTGTGTTTGTTGCTCATTTTGTTTTTGCTCTACATTGTTTTTATTATCGAGTATATTCGATCACGAATGCCAGAATCCGACCCCTGATTTCATGAGTTCATCTGCCACTACATTGATGGACACATCGTTGAGTTCAGTTACCCAGAGAAGCTCCAGGTCTGAAGGTCTAGCTTTCTCATTTAGAGATATCCGGCATTCACCTGTAAGCGCTATATCACGTGTAAGCGCTATATACATATCGTGTGAACAGTATGTTTTTAGTCTTTGACTAATTTCCTGCGTATGCTAGCTGATATGCCATTTGTTGAAAGTGCTGTTTAAACTTTTCAGCATATATCTAATTTGTATGCGTATTTGCCGAATGGCTTTGTTGAGCCGCCGACAATTTTCGATTATGTAAATATACATATGTATATCTTCTTCAAGATTTGCAAACGAGCACAAACGTAATGAAAGGAAATTCAATGAATTAATTGCTCTCAAATTAAAAAAACAATAAATAGCTCAAGGCGAATTCATACCAGGTGGGTGGAAGGGAATTTGCTGCAAAATGAAGATTGAAATGAAAAAAAAAAAATACATGTAATTCATGTATTTTTACATATATGTATGTATTTCAAAGTGAACAAAAAGCTAGAAGCCAAAATAATCACCTGTGCTTCAAGTTCACCCGGTATGAATTCTGCTTGAAATAGTTCGAATATTCAACAATCAACGGCTTTGGGATTCGAAAAAGAAACCGCAATAAAGAAAGCGAATCACCACTGCTTAGAAAACGTAGGGTCAAAATAAGGCGATCCTTCGCTGCAATACTTTTGCGAATTATTGTGTCTTGTTTCGAAATTATTGGTGAAACCAAAGAAAGCAAATAATTAAACTGATGGATATCCATACGTAGAAAATTTTTGTACAGGCATTCTCCTTCCTCTTCTAATTCTTTGTATAATTTAGCACAAAAACCTTCTTTTGCCCGCCGTTCTACCCATTTTCTTTTCCAAACTCGGCTTCTTTTTCCTTTTACTTCACTTTCATCACTATCAAAAACAAGGACTGCACAAGCAATAGCAAGCGATATTTCTTCCGAAGACATTTTTTTTTTTTATATTAGAAACACGAATTTTCTGCAATAACGCGTTGTATAAATAGAAAGTAGTATCAAACTTATTTCACAAGCAAATGTTTATACGATTCAGCATACATATCACCATGTAATTATCAACATATCGTATAAACACAAAAATTGTATGCTAACTCTTATGTTGACATTCCATTTGCTGAAATATTGTTACAAATTTGGTCGTGAACGGACCGATTGTGATTGTTCTAGAACGTACTGAATCATCGTTATTTTATATGTGCGTATGTTGCAGAGAAACAAGTCGAGCGGCGTGCGCCGGTCGGCTAGCCGCCGCCGGTGTAAACTTAGGTCATGTCCGCCGCCGCCGATTTCTTCGGCTTGTATCGGCTGAAAAAAGCCGCCGATTTCATCGGCTCGACCCGGCTGAAAATCGCCGCCGATTATTATTATTTCGATTGTGGGCACAAAGGCGTGACGTTTTTTAAAACTACTCTAAAACCGTTTTTTTCAAATTGTAAATTCTGTCTTCATACGCAAACCTAACATCAAAATTTATCTTCAACAACAAAATTAGCAATCATACTAAGCAACAACACCAACATCTACCAACAAGACCAAGTTGTAAGTCTGTCCGCCTAGTTTAAAAATCAATACATAATGTAAATCTTAATCCTTTATCCGTTATGTGGCACTGAAAATGTACCTTTAACATTAAAAAAAAATTTTTAATGTACATATGTATAAATAGTGCGCCGCCGAATTTTTTCTATGCGCCGCCGCCGCCGGTCAAAAATTGCTGCGCCGCCGCCGCCGAAATTTTTGCCACGACTTGTTTCTCTGGTATGTTGTCTTGTTATTATTTGTAAATGAACACAGGAGGTATATACACACATGGATACATAGAAGCTTGTTGATAAACAAAACGGCAGCACAGCGAGTGTGCACATACTGACACACATGTGTGGATAAATAAGCACAACAGCGAAATAAAAGAAACCACCACCGCACGATACAATATTCGTGTGTGCATGTATGTGCGCGGCTCAGATGCTTGAGTTTTACTGCCGCGTGTATGTATGTCGGTGTGTGTATATCTCTTGTTCATGATGAGTCATCGCATGTATGTCGGTGTGTGTGTATATCTTTTGTTCATGATGAGTCATCGCACATCGCACTATAGATGTGGCGTGATTAGCTTCTGTAAACGTCTAGAATGTTCTAGTAATGATCAGGCAGTCGATTTTTAGCTGCGCTAACGTGTAAAGTGTCTTAAGTAATAAAAAGTGATTAAGTGAAAGTGTTGTTCTTTTAGTAAAGTGTTCTTAGTAAAGTGTTCAAATAAATAAAGTGTTAAACTGTTGATTATTGTAAACTGAACACGTGAGTGTTGTAACTTCATTACAATTAAAGAATCTACGAAAAACGTTTTGAAAGGGTTAAAACGTAACAATATGTTGCATTAAAAAAATTTGGTAGTTTCAGCATATAGTGTAAACACCTAGCATATGATATGTGATGACATATGCATTTGATGTTATTTTGAATCATACAGTTGTTAGCATATACATATATGTATGCTGATTCAACATATCGTCTAAACTAAGCTTACTATTTGGCAGATTTCTATAAAGTATTTTACATATTAAAGCTTAATACACATTGTATAACTTTTATGAATAAGACCCTTAGGATATGTAAGTTTTCCATACGTACATTACACACACACATACATACGTACGGAACCCTAATAGCCTTTTTACACTGACTAAAATCCACGTGAAACGCATGGAAGATGTTGAAATTTACATTGAAAACATCTTTCATCATTCATTTATTTAGCTGTCAAAAAAAAGACGCAATATTTTTATGAAAAAAGAATGGACTTGGAGGAGGACTTTTTGATTTTTTTTCTTCCCATAGGTCAAGCAACATGTTCTCCATGTCGATTGATCATATGATGCGAACACCAGATTTCTTTTGCAATGCAATTAAAATGAATTTATTTATAACTAATTATTTTCTGAAATGTCACTTTGCTGGTGATGGTACAAAAGCAATCGATTTTCTGCATTTTTTAAGGTGATGGCACTGAAAAAATCGAACGATGTAAGATGGAACAAAATGAGAGAGGATCATCTTCTGCTGATGTAGAAAGATGTAAACTTCTTAAGTGTGCGAGCCAGTCTCGTACTTGACTGAATTTATTTTATTATTCCCAATATTTCGATTTCGTTGATCCAAATATCATATTAAGGATTATAAACACGGATTACATTATGTTCAAATTCGACAAAAGTTGTCCTCAAGCCGCTACAAATAATTAAAACATATTGAAACTTTAAAGGTCAGCAACAAGTCCGTGCTGGACTTGGGGGGTTTTGACGGGTTTTTCGTAGAACTTCACTGATGGAATCGTCTGGACTCAGTATGTTGTGAAATGGTGCGAAATTGAGAGAAAATACGGATACGAGAATTGCCTTTTATATTTCGGGACTAGAGAACAAAACTAAAGATTAATCATCGAAAATCACTTTATTGCTTTTCAAAATATTCCCCATGCAGATCTATACACTTTAGCATGCATTTCAACCAATTGTCGAAACACTTTTGCTACTCTGCTAGTGATATCTCCAAAACATGCATTCTGAATGCAACAACCGCTTGTTCAGGTGTCGCACAGCGTTGACCTCTCAGTTTGTTTTTTACGCACGGGAGTAAAAAGAAGTCATTCGGTGCCAAGTCAGGACTATATGGCGGATGATTCATCAAATCGATGTTTTGGGTGCTCAAAAATGCAGTTGTTTGAGCCGATGTGTGAGAGCTCGCATTGTGCTGATTTGCTGGAAGACAACTGGCAAACAGTGCACCACTCAGAATTGACCGTTTTTCCGAAAAAAAAACAGGCGACCCTTTGCTTGGAAGTGCTTCGTGCGCGAACAACTTTTGTTGGAATTTGCTCCTCTTGAAACACCCATACAATCGACTGGTGTTTACATTCGAGCTCATACGAGTAAATTCACGATTCGTCAGCTGTCGCGATGCCATAGACGTGTTTCGAAGCACAGCGATCGTAATATTTGAGCATTTTTTTTTCCACCATTCGACACAAGCCATTTTTCAAGCGATTGACGAATTGTGTGAAATCCAACGCGAAAAGATTTTTTGACAGCCAAATGTTTATGCAATATTGAATGTATGCTGTTCCCACTAATGCCCAAGCTTGTCTCACACTCTTGATAAGTTGCAAGAGGATCCTGCAATATCAGTTCGCGCCCAGAATCCATGGTTTTCAGAACGACAACTGATTTTGGACGACCTTCACGAAATTCATCTTGGAGTGAACTGAATTGAGTTCACCATACCATCGATAAGCATTGGTCCTTGATGCAGCTTCATCGCCAAAAGTTTAATTAAGTTCATCCATACACTGTTGCTAATTTAATCAACGTCAAAAGTTTTTAAAAATAGTCGCACGAACATGTTCACGTTAAATTCTATTTTTGGGCCGAAATGAATTTTTCAAGTTACTGTAAACAACACAAATAGCGCTCGTATGTCAAATTGGTCTGAGTAATCTCCAACTTTGCGATAGAGCTGTCAGTTGCCAGATTACAATGCTGGGATTGCATGAAAGGAACCCTTGTAGTTGTGATCTCATACTCAACATTGGGAGCCCTCGGTATTTCAATTTTCACGAAAACTCTTCCCGTACACAAAGTTCGTGCAAGAAAGTGGGTTTTTGAGAGCGAAATATATTTTCTTCTTGCACGACACAGCCCGCACTTTTTCTGCGTGCTGGTTTGGTCAAGTAGACAAACAATCAGCTGTTGCAAAAAGTAAGCGATACCAAATAAAAAAAATCATCTGAATCAGTCAACATAACAACAATGTTGATGTCTTTCAATTTCATATTTCATATAACAGCACCTGCAAAGCACTTTAAAATCTAAATGCGTCTAGAAAAACATTTTATTTTCCCAAAATGTATACCCTTCATTTTTCATTGCAGCAGCAAAATCTGTTACTTTTCGGAATAGAATTGTGATTTTTGGTGTTCCCCTACTTTTGTGCATTTTTGTAATTGCTCTCCTCTGACCAAACTTTGCCCAAAAAGTACGGGATCAAACTTATTGTAAGTACATTTATTTACAAGTGTGAAACAGCTGACAAGTTTCCTGCCACATTGTATATATTTTTTTTTTTTTTCAATATAATAACAGACTTTTCAAACTGAGTTTGGAATATATAAAAACAGAGAAACTAAATAGTAAAACTTCTAACAAACATGGACTGATGCGGAAGTCAAAATGTGGGTCGAGTTTAGTATAATGGTACCAATTGCCGTAAAATGAAAAAGTGTGCTGCCAGATGCATGCAGATTTTGTACGCGAAGCCGGTGTTGGTTATACCATGGAGTAGAAAATCCCTTAGCCCGGCCGAAGGCCGGTTGTCAAGAGCAAATTTTGCATACCTATGAAAAAATGTATTGAATTAAATGTGAAAAGAAATGAGATTTTGGGTGCTTGAAACCGTTTATGAATTCGCGATTTTATGTTCTGAGCAAAAACTTTCCTCTGGCAGCACTGTTTTACCAACATTTTCATATTTTTCTTAGTAAATTTCGCAACTTCAACATCGAATTATTAATAAACTAGAAGCCTCCGGCAGACATTGACTTCAGTTTTGGCAGGTCCACGACCCCCTCTACAAACCTATAAGACTCATTTCTTTCAAAGCCTGGCTCCTTATTCTAAAGTTTCCCCATTAAGATAATTCTCTAAAAACTTCTTGCTACATTCACCATTGCATTGTTCGTTTTGGGTAGAGCAACCTTAAAAAAAAAAAGTACAGTTCGACTGCACGATTTTTAATAATAAAATTAATTTAATTGGGTACAAAAGCAAGAGTAAAACCGTCTGCATAAAATGCTGTTTTAGTAGAAAATTGATAAACTAAATAAAGTATTTCTAAAATATGCTTACTTTTTGAATTTCCCTTGGTCCAGAGCGAATTCGTGTCGATTCGCTTTTAGTAGGCTGATCGTCGGGGAAGTCGCGCTCCCGATTATTGTGTTTAGGCAGCGATCGTTCGTCGCCTCCTCGACCGCGATTATAATCGTACTTCGACATATGTCGGCTGGAGTTACTGTATTGTTCATTGTTTTCTCTGTCGGCATCTGAATCTCTGAAATCACCACGATCGCCACTTCGATGACTATCATAACGACGTTGGTCATTGAAAGTGTTATAACCACCACGGTAGGAGTTATTGCGATCACGAAATGAAGAACTCTCACCACCAAAATATTTTTGAGCTCCTCCTCCTCCGCTTCCTGAACCAGCTCCACCTCCGCGACTGTCTCGGTCACGATCACGGTCACGGTCCCTATCTCGGTCGTCATTTTGGCGTGTGTTAAAATTACGACCTATTGAAGAAGACGTTGGACCATCATATCCACTAAGTGGCTTCTTTGAAGACATTTCCTCCTCTTGTTTCCTTTCGTAGTGAGAGAAGTCATCAAATATGGATGTTTTATGCTTGTAAGCATGAAGTATTTGTAACACTTCAATACCCTTGGAGTGTGGAACTTCTTGCGTGTCGCGAGAATTGGTAACGGGCTTGTTTTCATTATTTTCAAGAGTTATGTGACGTAGCTCTTTGTTAGGCACATCCTTCACATATATCCACTTCACTTTAAATTTGCCTTTCCATTTATCTTGTGACCAGACACTCGATGTTGAGTTGTAATCCACCGAAGTCATCATTTGGGCCATGCCACAAAAATGACCCGAGCCGTTCACCGAAAAAAAGAGCAAGATAATACCGTCATCTTTATTTCGTTCCTTAAAGGCGTCATCGAGCTTTTTGTTTCCATGATCAGTGGAGCACCATATTTCATATTTTATACTACGATGGACATCAACCTCCGAGTAAGATTTTATAACAAAGAACCTGTGATTTTATGCAAATTGACAATTTTGAAATTATTTATATTTTACCACAAATCGCAAACGCACAACACACATTACCTAGCGGACGTAGCTCTGTCTAAGTCAATTTCAGCTGGGTTGTAGTTATTTTTGTCGCGAAGTTCCTCGAGAACTGCTTGTGGTGTCTCAACGGCAGCTCTGTCATCCACATCGGCAGCTCTAGTATTGTTTTCCTCGCGGTAATCGAAAGATCCACTGTCATAGTCATGCCTGGAAGACGCATAATTGCTCCTACGATCACCATAGCGGCTGGCACCTGACACGTTTCCGCCACTACCTCCACCGCCGCTGATTGCACTCTCCACTCCACTTGAATGGCCATCACCTCGACGAATTGGCCCCGAGGAGGATCCACCACTTTGTTGTCGACCCTGATACAAAGGATGCTGTGTTGACCAATTTTTGCGCGAGTGACCATTTGGTGAGCTTCGTACTCGTCCAAAATTACTATTATAATTCTGCTTATGGTTTTCATCACGAAGCACATCTTGACCTTTATTGTGACCACTACTATTATCAGAACGACCACCCAAGTCAAAGTCAGAGCCTATTCCAGGTGAAAAATCCGAATTGACATCGTTTGATCCCAAATCGATAGGAGGTGGAGGCGACGGCACAGGAGGCGGATTATTATTTGGCAAATCCCAAGTATTCACGTCCAAATTATGTTTGCCTGGCACCATTGGCGGGGGTGGCATACCTGGGCCTTTCTTTTTGTGGCTGGAAGTTGTAAGTGTTGTCTGAAAAGAGTTTAGCAATAATATTCACATAAATTTCCGATCCGAGAATTTTCAATTATTCAACGCACTCTTGATGTGAGCTTAGCTGGCTGTGAAGCAATCGAAGCCCATGTTGTCTTTTTCGGTGCCGCAGTCGCCGATGCTGAGCCAATTTTTTTATCATCTGACACATTATTGGCGTTAGATCTGTTGTCCAATTTGTCTGAGTTGTAATTATCATACCGACCACTCTCCTCATGTCTTCCCTAAAAATTTAAAATTCATTAAAATACCGCAATAAAAAAAAACGGACGAGCATTTCAAATTGATACCTTATTATAATTTCCAGAAGAATTATCAGATCTACGAGAATTATTAGAGCCCCATGCATTAGGTTGGTAGTCATCTCTCTTCGAGTTATTATAGAATGCAGGCTTATTGTATTTTTTGTTATCTAAAAAAAATAAAAAGAAACTATTAAAATACTAGGCCTTTAGCTTTAATACACAACACGACCAGGCAAAAGCTAAATCGTTCTAGTTTTTTGTTATTTACATTATAATGTATGTAATTGCGCTCGAAATGCTTGCATCCTGTTACTGAAATTTTTTCAGAAGACGTATTTCTTACATCCAAGAAAGGGCCGACGCGGAAATTTTACGGAAGTTATAATTTGTAAAATAAACATACATACATTTTTGCACGGAATAAAAATTGTGTAGTTTTACACCCATATTCATAAAAACTATTGAAGGTTTATTACACGTTTATTTGACAAATACTCCGTAGAAATACGTCAAATAAGAGCTTAATAAACTTACAATAATTATTATGAATATGGCCTTTAATTTACAGGCCTGTCACAGAACTCTATTTCAATCGAAAATTATTACAAAAAAAGAAAAGTAAAATCGATCAACATTTTCGTTTCGAAGAAAATATTTGGGTCGACTTTATTATAATGGTACCAATTGCCATAAAATGAAAAAGTGTGCTGCAAGATACATAAAGATTTTATACGCGATAGTTTTGCTGTTTCTTTCTATCAATTCTATACCAATTAATGAAAGAATAAATTAAGTCAAGTACGAGGCTGGCTCGCACACTTACGGTTCCGTACGTATGTACATATGTGTAATGTATGTATGGAATGTCGTATGTGAATACATATGTATGTATATTTTATAAATTTCATCTCTCTGTTTTTACAGCTACTTTATGTTGTATGTGGACACCTAATAATTTTCCACTTATTGTTATTGTTGTCAGTTGCTGCTGTAAGGCATCTGGGAATACATACACTGTGCGAATTTCGCCTCTCTATCTCTTACGGTTCGAGAGTTATAGCTATTACTCTACGTTGTAAAGGGACACCTGGTAGTTTTACAGTTGTTGTTGTTTTTAGCAAGTGTTGTTGTGGAGCATATGTGAATACACATATTGTGCAAATTTCATCCCTCTGTCTCTCACGGTTCGAGAGTAACGGCCAGTTGTTACTTTACGTTGTATGGGGACACCTGGTAGGCTTCGACTTGTTGTTGTTAACATTTGTTATTGTAGGCCATATGCGAGTAAATATATTGTGCACATTTCATCTCTCTGTCTCTTACAGTTTGAAAGTTACGGCTAATGTTTATTTACGTTGCATAGGGACACCTGGTAGTTTTCGACTTGTTGTTGTTTTTAGCATTTGTTGTTGTAGCGCATATGTAAATACATATATTGTGCGAATTTCAGCTCTCTGTATTTTACAGTTTAACAGCTACGGCTAATTGTTACTTTAGGTTGTATAGGGACACCTGGTAGTTTTCAACTTGTTGTTGTCTTTAGCATTTGTTGTAAATCATCTATAAATACATACACTATGCAAATTTCAGCTCTCTATCTTTTACGGTTTGAGAGTTATGGCTAATTGTAACTTTTCGTTGTATGGGGACACCTGGTAGTTTTCGACTTGTTGTTGTTTTTAGTATTTGTTGTTGTAGCGGCAAGGTACAACCACATCCTGTGAAAATTTCAGCTCTCTAGCTCTTACCGTTTCGGAGAATGGACGCTGTGACGGACAGACGGACGTACTTGTCTCGGTAATAGGGTTCCGTACTCATCAGAGTGAAACGGTATCATACGGGCTTTACGCGTTGTGATGCAGTTGGCTTTCGATTTCTCTGGTGGCAAATTTATAATTTTTAAATACGATTATTTCAAATAGTACTAAATGGTCCGGGGGAGAATTATCGATTGTACGGAGTTGTCAGCCAAGATGTCGCAGTGGTCGTGTGATCATCAATCATTTGCTGCGAAAACATTTCTTAAGAGTAGTGATTCTTACGTAATTGCTCCTCGACAATTTTGTTCAAAGCTCGGTATTCGGCGAACACGTGATGGGCCGAGTGTAAATTTAATTTGTTCGTGGGTGCAGAATTTCCCACGTCCAGGGCCCAAACGATCTTCAAGGACTCCCGAAAATATTGTGTTGTCGCCACTGCCGATTAATTAATCGAGTGGTTGTCGCTTTCATCTATATACTACATACATATGTGACTGACTGACTGACTGGGGGATCATCGCCCAGCCCTAACGGGTAAAGTTAGAGTAACCAAATTTCGTATATGGGCAGTCCTTGTGATGTATGGATTCACTAAGACGGGATTTCTGGAAATTCGCGCCGGAAAGGTGAAAAAATGGTTAAAAGAGGGTACAATCGGTAACTCATTATCTGCGGACTTTGAACAGGTAGCACAAAAATTCAAAAAGCACCCACAAGTAAAGGGTGTTTTTTTCGATGTATAGAACTACAAGTTGCAATAAAACAACGATGGATTATTCGATTGACATGAATTTTATTTATCCGAAAGATAATTTTGTGGCATTACATTTTAAATATGATTTCTGGCATATGACTGCCACGGCTGGCGCAGATGTTGTCCAATCTGGACGTCAAATTTTCGATTACTTTTTCCAACATTTGTGGCCGTATATCGGCAATAACACGGCGACTGTTGTCTTCCAAATGGTCAAGCGTTTGTGGCTTATCCGCATAGACGAATGACTTTACATAGCCCCACAGAAAGTAGTCTAGCGGTGTTAAATCACAAGATCTTGGAGGCCAATTCACAGGTCCAAAACGTGAAATTAGGCGGTCACCAAACGTGTCTTTCAATAAATCGATTGTGGCACGAGCTGTGTGACATGATGCGCCGTCTTGTTGAAACACATCGCCTGGACATCATAGATATTTAATTCAGGAATGAAAAAGTTAGTAATCATGGCTCTATACCGATCACCATTGACTGTAACGTTGTGGCCATCATCGTTTTTGAAGAAGTACGGACTAATGATTCCATCAGCCCATAATGCGCACCAAACAGTCAGTTTTTCTGGATGTAACGGTGTTTCGACATACACTTGAGGATTAGCTTCACTCCAAATGCGGCAGTTTTGTTTGTTGACGTAACCATTCAACCAGAAGTGCGCTTCATCGCTAAACAAAATTCGCTTATGAAAATCGGGAACAACGGAAATCTCGTTTTGCACTAAAATTGCACTATTTGCAAGCGTTGTTCAGGCGTGGGTCATTCTATTCATGATGAAGTGCCAAACCAACCTGAGAATAAATAACTTGACAGCTATTAAATCGGTCGCCATCTTGAACAGTAATGCCAATTTACAGTTCTATACATCGAAAAAAACACCCTTTATATACAGTTGGACGCGTCTTAAAAAAACCATTCTTATGATGCCCATATTGTTGGTAATGACACATATTTTTAAATTAACAAAACATGCAAACTAGACCCTTTTTCAGAATGGTCCAGCTCACGAGAGGTCAAAGCTAGAGTCGAAATATTTTAAATGTTATCTTAAAAGAGTCCAAGGTTCATTTTTAGGAGGGTACACCTTGCACGAATTTTGCTCCCATACAACGTGAGTCGCTCCAATATACATATTTGATTTTTAAGCTACGATATGAGTGTAGCGTCATTCAGGTCAAAGTAGCGGCGATAAGAAGGTCGGCAAACTGGTACTATAGGGTACACTATGAGCATATCATAATTGGTACTGACAGCAAGGCCGCCATAAACACGCTTGCGGGTGTTTATACAACATCTCGATAGGTTCATGAATGCCGGATATCTCTAAATGAAATAGCGAGACATTCAGGCCTGGAGCTTCGCTGGGTACCTGGACACAACGGTGTGTCCGGAAATGAAGTGGCAGACGAACTGGCAAGATTTGGTTCCCGCCTACAGCAGGGGGATATGGAAGAATTTGTTGGTGTTCCCCTCAAAAGTTGCAAACAGCTGATACAATGACAGCTGCTAAGAACTGCGCAGGAAAGGTGGTCCAACGAGATCACCTGTCGAATATGGGGGCTCACATGGCCCATCTATGAGTATAGGAGAACTGTGGCCTTGTTGAACTTTCCGAGGCATAGGCTTCACGCCCTTGTGGCTGTTCTAACGGGACATTATCACATGGGAGTATATGCGAGAAGACTAAATCTTCCATATAATGATTTCTGCAGAGGCTGCAGAGACGAGGAGGAGGAGGAGGAGAGTGTCGAACACTTTCTCTGTCGATGCCCAGCTCTCTCTCTCTCTCTCTTTCTGACAAGAGAGCAAATTACTTGGACAGACCGACACTAAACGGGCTACCGGAAGTGTCGGAATGCGGTTTGGACAAGGTGTACTCGTTTATCCGTTCATCAGGCTGGCTGGCTCAGGCCGACGCCACGCAATGAGCGGCAGAGCGGTGAGCGGCAAAAAATTAAAACATATGGAATACTACTGAAGTGGCCACACAATGAGAGGCATTTCTGAGCGGCTAAGCGGCGCCGATCAGGAATAGAACTTGTTCTAATTTTTAATTGATTTCTGAGCGGCAAAGTATAAACATGGCAAAAGTGAATGCGGAGCTTATAATTTCATCTGTGCAAAGCCGACCGCCATTATGGCAATGTTGTGAGTTAATAATAACAATAACAACAACAATCGAAAGTTGACCAACAGCACAATGGGCTAATATGCAAAAAACAGAGTCAAGCTGTAAATAGGTCAACAGCACAATGAACTGATATTGCAGCCTATGCAATAATCAGAATTAATTGTCACAGCAGTGATTTATGCTGACGGCATGATTATTAACAATGGGCAAAACAACACTATAGCAGCAGACAACAGTATTTCTCTTTCAACCATTTGAGGAGCCTTCGTTGGCTGAAACGTACTGGCTGTGGTTGCTACCATAAGTTCGCATGGAAGGGAACGTTGGTAGCTATGCTGATCATAGACCCTCGGGTCTATGTTCGGTCGCCCAAATGGGCCCGTAGTGCTGTTGCTATGCAACAGACGCTGCTTTGTAAGGAACTGGATTGGCGGGAACATTAGCGTTGGTTCAAGGACTGATGCTCTTAGGAACTTCGGGCTACCACGGTAGTCGTGTATCCGTCTAGGGAATTGCAATGCAGCAGAGGTTAGATAGCTCAACTCCTGAACAAGGGGTTTTGTTATGGCCAAGTAACGTAGCAAATAAATTGCCACCCGAGCAGTTATTCCGGCTGCTCGGGGGCGGTGGTGTAACGTCCTGATTGCACCACGTGGTTTGACCACCGTGAAGTTAGGCCATATGGCAGGTACTCACGTAAATCATTCCACATCTGTACTTCAATGTTTTGCTTAGATATTGGTGACGGCGATTGCCAAATTTTAAAAATAAAAATTTTAAAAATATAAATTATGGAGTGAAGTTGGTGAAATTTGTGGTTGCCAAAATTTGTCTGGAAATTTGTGTAGATTTGTATATAAATGGATAAATTCGCCGTAATGTCGCCTTTCTTGATTTGTAGGATGAATACCAAATCTTTTATTTTTTTTTTCTTAGACGCATTAAATTTTTATAAATATGAATACGATTTTCGCTTAAAAACATTAAACAAACCTCTATTGACAATGGCATTTTAACAACTAACCGCTCAGAAACGACGCTCAGTAATAAGCCACTTGCCGCTCATTGCGTGGCCTCGGCCTCAGGTCGGAACTGGCGGAAAGCATGTAGGGCTATCTCCCTACAGTTTACTCCGGTATCACAACGGGACCTTTCCAGGACCCAAGTGGGCCGGTTTCACTACCGGCGGCCCGCATAACATAACAAAGCTAGATATAGACGATTGTAAGATCTTACAATATTGTCAGAAAATGTATAGAATATTTTTAACCAATCGTGAGAACTTACTATTTCTTCCTGACATTATTGAAAGCAAAAGCATTGACAGACCACCGTCCTAACAATTAATTGTCAGTTAGCTGGCAATCGTCTGAACACTTTGGCATCATCATTGCTAGTACATTGTCAAGCATCTCAACACCTTACAATGGCGTCATTGTCAGAGTATTAACAAAGAATACTAAAGAAAAATGTCTGCTTACGAGAGGGAGAAAATCAAGAGAATAGTAAAAAAAAGGGAGTACGAGAGATAAAAATTTGCAGAAAAGAGAACAAAAAAAATTTAAAGCATATATGCCCAATGTAGTAGTATTGGTGAGAGTGACAAAATAACACTGGAAGAAAACAATTTGCTATTCATTTTATTTAGTCGTCAACGAGATTGTGACACATGTGTGGCGGGTATTCTACATATTTTAGTAATACTCTTGGTAGTCTGAAATATTTTGAAATAAAAAGATTTTTCGAAGTGTTTATAAATTTTCCCTCAATTAATCATTGTTGATCTTGCAATTAAAAAGTAATGAAATCTTCTATGGATACTCTTATTGCAGTTACGCAATAAAAGTATATTTCTCAAACTAGAAGAATTCAGCTTATTGCGTTTTTTTGAGCAAATATAATTCATATCTGAAAATATTTGTTCGCAAAGATACGTTGAGGGAAATAAGGATAAATATTTCAATGAAATCTTTATTTCGGGATATATTGTACCATCCAGATTTTTCCAGAGTTCTATATTGATAAAATTATCAGGGAAATCTAATTCACTTCGAAGAATAATAAGTTCTGTTTGGATTGGAAATATCGCATTTAAAAGGGTTTTGAAAAATATCCAGTAAATGCTTAATATTATCAAAATCCTTGTCGTAAATAACAGAAGTTTTCGGGAAGTCCGAAAAGTCTGCAGAATCAATTTGAGCTGCAAGTAAAAATAGCTGAGTTTTAAAATCCGAAAAAATTTTAAACATAATCATATACATACATACATGTTCATGAATCATAAACATGTTCACTGACAGCAGTCTCGATGACGATTAAAATGTAAAATAACACACAGAAGTTCTTCAAGTGTAGTTTGTCTCTCCCACTCAACATGGTGATTTCCTATTGGTTGATTGACGATCAAACAAAAGAGCGTAAGTATACGTGTGAGTTTAATTTGCTGATATCAGCCACTACTGGGCATCTACATATGATTTAAAGCATAGTTTTTGAGCCAGAA
Organism: Sturmia bella; assembly: GCA_963662145.1. Classification (NCBI taxonomy): domain Eukaryota; kingdom Metazoa; phylum Arthropoda; class Insecta; order Diptera; family Tachinidae; genus Sturmia; species Sturmia bella. The sequence continues at coordinate 88,644,252 of OY759168.1, read as the reverse complement.
CAAGGCAGCTCGGTACCAGGTAATCGCACAACTACAACAAACACTTCATGTATTTTGTTGGTAGAAAAACTGTATTACTGTCATCCGTTTGTTTGCGTATGTGTGTGTTTGTGTTGTGTATTTTGACAGTTCTACAAGCTAAAAGCAGTAGTCAGCTGGGCTTGTTAGGCTACTTGGTATCGAAATACCTGGGCTGCAGTGAATAATTGAAATTTTCATATCTATCGATATTTCTTTCCGTTCAATTTTTCGTTCCGTGCGGAATCAATAATTTCCAAAGTTTTAGAACACATCAGTATTGAGTAGAGAAAGTAATTATAAGCGCAGACTTACATTAGAAATGTTACATATTATTAACACAACCACTAGATAGGAGAATAAACTTTAAGGCAGATACTGAGAATATTAGCACAGATATAAAGTATTTAGTTAAAAATTAGAGAGGTTTTGTTTTTATGTTTATTGCAATTGTTTGCTGCAATGTACAGATATATTTTCATTATTTGATACGATGTAAGAATGTTAAATAATTTCTATGTTATTAAGAGAATTTTTGCAAATTAAATGGCATAAAAAGAACATATTTTTCATTCATACAAGTGTTTAATAAACAATTTGTTGTTTATTGTAATTATTGTTATTCATAATAATTGTTATTTCATGTGTGAATGTTAATTGATATGTATAATTTTGTAATGTTCCAGTTGCACAATAGATCATTCTTGGTCGCAGTGCAAAGGGCCATCCTGGACCAACCTAGTATAATACAATACAATGTTCCAGTTATATAAGTATGTACGTAAAAAAGGGAAGGAATATTTGGATTTAAAATATTTAAAAGTTTTAATGTGAAAAGAAACATTTTTCCCTGAGTTACATACATTGTATGCATGTATATATTTGTATAATCTGATGTATGTGTGTAAAAAAGAAATATACTTTCTTTTACAAATTTTGAAATGGGAAAGACAGAAAAGGAAAGTAGTTTTCAATTCTCAGGTCCAAAAATAGACCTTTCAAATGTTTTCTGTCTTTTTCAGCTGTCTAAATGCCGCCGACATTTCGTTGCTGCTAAATGTCAGCGGCATATAGACAGCTAAAAAAGACAGAAAACGTTTGAAAGGTATATTTTTGGACCTGAATTAATACATTTCAATTGGCTCTTAAAGCAAATAAATTATTAAGTTCATGTTTGATATTTTTTTTAATATAAATTCAAGAATGAAAATTTGTGTACGTTTACGAATAACCGGTAGAACGAGGGGTTTCTTTTATGTTTCGGGACTAGGCAAATTTAGTGTTGCAATCTGGCAAGTGACAGCTTTATCGTAAAGTTGGACATTTTTGAGGTTATAAGTTTGTGTTGTTTGCAGTAACTTAAACGGTTCATTTCGGCCCAAAAGTAGAATTAAATCGTGAACATTATCGCGTGACTTTTATTTACAACTTTCGTTATTTACGTGGATTATTCCACGTCGAATGTTGTAAATTCTATGGCCTAACTTTGATGCAGAGATTCTGCCGGAAACTGCAATTTCACAAAAATACTCTCTTAAGAAATATTTATAATCGGGACAAAGCCAAGAGCTGGTCTGACTATTTTCATATTTCTCCAATTGGTGTTCTCAATGAAGACATTAGCGCGCCCGACAATCTTTCTCTCTTACCCACATTTTTTAGATATAATGATCACGCTAGTTATCGAGGCTGATGGCACCTCTTGATTTATTATCATTTTTCTATCTCCTAATGATCACACCGATGACTTGACTCGGTCAAATCAGCGAAGTGAGACTAAGGCCATAAAATCAAGAAGGCTTTTATTTTTGATCCATCCTTTTGTAAATATTGTAAATAGTAGTAGTATGTAGATAACAAATTAGTTTTATGTAATTTTAAGGTTAGTTTAATTTTTTTTACAACAACATGTGTAATCGTCGTTCCGGCAGCAAGAACAAATGTAACAAAATTTCACCGAATATCTTTGTATTTAAACTATATATGTATTTAACGTCAGCAAGTTGCGTTTGCTTTTTATCTAGATTAGAATAATACACATAGTTGTATGTTGTTATTTTTAATTGTTCTTTTTTGGCATTTATTATCTCATTTTGAAGTCTCAATAAATTCAATTCAATTCAAAATTAATGCCTTTTTATTCAATTAGAATATTTAAAGAACATGTTGCTTAAAGAATTATAGTTGTAAAAAATATGTATGTAAAAACTGTTTATTACACATTTTTAAATTAAATATTTAAGCTTGATCCAATTGGGTTAAACTTTAGAAAAAGGAGCCAGGCTTTGAAAGGACTGAGTTTTATAGGCTTGTAGAATGGGTCGTGGACCTCCCAAAACTGAAGTCAAAGTATGTCAGAGGCTTTTAGTTTATTAATAATTCGATGTTGGATTTGCGGTATTTACTAAGGAAAATATGCTGATAAAACAGTGCTGCCAGATTGAAATTTCTTCGCAGAACGTAAAATCGCGAATTCATAAAACGTAAAACCGTTTTATGAATTCGCGATTAAAAATCGTACTGTTTTTTTTTTCATATCATTTAATACATTTTTTCATAGGTGTGCAAAATTTGTTCTTGACAACCTAATTGATTTTCTCCTCCATGGTATAACCTGGCAGCATCCTTTATGGCAATTGGTGTACCACTATACTAAAGCCGACCGCAAAATGGTTTAGTGCCAAACTGGCGATTTTTGCTGTTTTATACATGACCAACCTCCATGATATTGTTCGTTTTTTTTTTTCTCTCTTCTAGTATTTAAACAAAACCAAACAAAATTTTTTCTTTTACAATTATTCAGTATGAAATTTAGGTTCAAATTTTAGTTTTTACTGGATTTTGAAATTCAAAATTCGATCAATAAGTCGTAAAAATAATTTCTCCATAAAGACACCATGTTACTGGGCACTTTCTAAATGATTCGGTTTTGTCATAAACCAAATGAGTCCACCGTTACTTTCAAAAGTAAAATCGTATAGTGTTTGTTTTGCAAACACTAATAAAATATTTCTGTACAATAAAATACATCTTCGGATCTCAATTAGAAGGTATGTACATATATAAACGCAAATGTTACAGAAAATGTTTATAAAGTCATATTCCTCAGAACCTTCTGGTTATCAAATACACCTTTATAAAGAGTTCATTTTGAAGACAATGGTTACACAAATACCTATTATCAATATTATTTTTAATTTTTTAAGAATGAAAAGAAAATATTTGTTTAAGTAAAAAAAGAACTGACAAAAATATACTTTTAATTGCAGAAATAAAATAAAAAAAAGTGTAAAAATGTTAAGATCTTCAAAGAGAAAATTATAATGAAATATATGTATGTATGTATGTGTGTAAAATGCAGATCTTAATGTTTGCTTACCATAATTAGATGTTGAAGAATGATTGCTTGATTTACGAGATTTGTAATTACCCCAAGGAACAGCGTTGTTTTGATTCTCCTTTGCATTAAAAGGTGGATACTGAAACTGCATAGATGAGGAGCTTTGATTGGCAGCTACAATACAAAAATGCAAAAAAGAAAAAAAGCAAAAAATAGTTACTTAAATACACTAATATGCCCATAAGTGTATATATATATATCTCATACCAGAGGAGTTTTCTTCGTTAATTGGCGAAGCTAGATTTTCATAAGAAGCAGCTTCATCCACTTGCTGACTCCAAGGTATATTTCGTTCCTCAACATTTTTTGCTTAAGAAAAAAAAAATTAGAAATTGCAGATTAAACGACTTTGAAAAAATATGTATAAATTTATAAAAATATTTGGGCATATACATTTTCTAATAAAAATTCAAACACATTCCAATCAGAAAATTTTTCGAAATAAAAAATCTTAAGCACATTTTCACAAAAAAAATGGTTTTGAAGCAAATTTTACAGGTCAAGTCATACATATTTCTCACACCACAGGCACAGTTCACAAAGCAAAAGTTACAATTACGTCGACAAAGGCAACAGTGAAGATGGAAATCTTTTTGCATGTTTTCATATTACCTGTATTTCCGGGTACTTTCATCTAAAATAAAAAGAAGTATATTAACGTATGAGAACTTAAACTTTGCGAAAAAAAAATATAGGCGAGTTCTTGATGGTAAGTTTGATTGCCTTTTAGGCACCACTAAATACACAAATTCGATGGCAATTACCTGATCTGACACGCCTGATGACATTTGCTGTACAATTCAGCGAACTTTGCTGCAAATTGAAAATCGAATTTTAACACCGATTTTGCTTTCTTAACACAATTTTCTTATATATTTTACCTCTTAAAAATTATATCTAAAAACACAATCAGTTTTAAACACAAAATATCTTTTAAAACTTTTTATCAATAATTGCTAGACTGGACTGTGGTGTATTTTCAATTCTTTCTTATTATATTATATTTCTCCTCCTCCTTGAGAATAAAGAACAACCATTTTGCTTTTTGTTGCATACTATAGTGCTGCCAGACTTTCGATATTATGCACTAGTACTGAACATGTATTACAGCACAAGTACTAGAAATAGTAAAGTTCATTTACTTCACTACCACTATAACCGCACCTGTCAAGCACTGTTGCAACAACATATCGCAATTATTGCTAAAAATTTCATTCTGCATATTAAGATGAGCATAAACTGCCAAAACTGTAGCTAATATCTCCGAAATTTGTGTTCAATGAATTTAAATATTCATCTAGTACCAGTGTTTAAGTACACAAAAATAATAAAATAATAAGATGTAAAATGAATAAAGTGAATATTTTATATGTAAGCTTGAATATTGAAATAGTTTTACTGTCAACTATTTTTGAAAATAATTATAGCGTGTGGAGGCGTGCAAATGTATCCAATGCTTCCGGGCCAATCTGGCAACCTAGTATTAAACACACACAAGTACATTTCCTCAACTAATGTCAACGGCCGCATTCCAGTGTTGAACATTTTGTACTAGAATAGTGGAAACATTTTAGTACAAAAATAATCATATGCCCAATCGTAAACCGATAAATACACGCAGAAAAAATCATGAACATCCACGAATTTTTTGTGTTTACAAATTTTGGCGTATGAAAGAATGTAAGTTACATAACATGCACTGAGAACCTTTTACTATCATCCGGATCTTATTCGTTTACTTTTTATACAATTCTAAATTTGCTTTATTCTCATTTATTGTCAGCTTATTACTTGCCAAAAAAGCATAATGCATAAAAAAGTTCAAAGTTAATCTGCCATCGCTGCAGACGCATCAAACAGCTGAACTATACACATGATACAACTAATAAGGTAACCTTTTCCCTGCAATAAGAACAACTTCAACAAAAATAATATGCACTTTGTTTTTGTTAAACTTCTGAAAACTGTCAAAAAGAAGTCACGTCGACACTTACAGAAGAGAGATTAACAGAGCTTACGCTAATTTGCCATCTCCTTTTGGCTGCCTTTCATCCCTGCATTCTCTTGACAGTTTTAAGTAGTCAGATGATTAACGGTTCAGCTGATGAGGCTATCTTATTAGTTGTAGCACACACGTGTTCACGTCCTAGATCACAAAACGCAATTTTAGTTTGCCAATTCACCGGCAATTTTCTTTTGAACTTTCGTGTCTACACAGGACAATTTTTTTTAGCAATTTTTATTTCAATTTTTCTGTTTCCTTTAGCTTTTACTTTCATAAAACTTGACGTTTGTTTTTATCTTGGCTTAAGAAAAACGACAATAATATACAAAATTCTTAGTATATACCAAGGCGAATTAATTCACCCTGGTATAATACACCTTTATAAATTTAAAAAGTTTCTCATAAACACCAAAAAAATTCAGAATATTGTCAAATACACCACTGCTACAAACTTTAGAGCATATACAGTCGAGATGAGCAAAGCCTACGCTGACCACTGTATAGTCTGAAAATTTTTACGAAGTCAGCTGGTTATTAGTTCAGGTAATGAGGTTACATTATTAGAAGTATGATGTACACGACTACGATACAATAATTTCATCACTTCTGCTACTTGCCTTTTGAGAAGTTTTAGTTGTCAATTTTATTTCCTTTTCTTTTTTTTTTGATTTTACACAAAACAAAATCTAAGTATACATGTATACTCTTTACTGGCCCAATGCCTATCTATCAGGTCAGTGTAACTACAAAAATAAAAAAATGATAGTGATGAGACTGTCAAACCTACAACAACCACATATGTACTTTTGTATAGCTTTTGACAGTTTCCCCATAAAAACACGCAAAATCATATGGAGTGATGCATTGACCTAATAATTGGACCATAGTGAGATCCAAACGATTGCAACTATTTCAAAGGTACTTATCGCATGATAAGCTTTCAATCGGTATAAAAATAGCACTATCAGAGTTCCACAAAATGACCAAATATTGCGCGAAGTTACTAAAACATACTCTTATTTTGATGACATTGTAGTAAACAGGCAGTCTAAAGCATGATACAATTAATAAGGTAGCCTCGTCAGTTAAACCGTTAATCATCTGACTACTGTAGGTTGTCAAGAGAATGCAGAGAAGAAAGGCAGCCAAAACGAGAAAGCAAATCAGCGTAAGCTCTCTTCATCTATCTCCTGTAAATGCAGAAGTGGCGTCTTTTTGACAGTTTACAGAAGTTGTACAAAAACAAAATGCATGTTATTTTTATTGAAGTTGTTCTTATTGTACCGAAAAGTTTACCTTATTAGTTGTATCATGGTCTAAAGATGAGTGCAACTCCAAGGCGAATCAACTACAGGTGGTAGCAATTCAATTCGCTTCAACATTTTCTCTCGAGACGTCATACATTTTGTTGTCGTTTGCTATCAGCTAAGGCGAATCAAGCTAAGGCGAAGGCCAAATTCGGGCACTCGTGATTGAACGATTTCGTTATAAAATGCTGTGTGTTTGTTGCTCATTTTGTTTTTGCTCTACATTGTTTTTATTATCGAGTATATTCGATCACGAATGCCAGATTCCGGCCCCTGTAATGGATCTACCTAGAAGCAACTTACGTCATGTGTAATTTATTCGCCCTGCTTCAAGTAATGATTGTCAAAAAGTTTTTAAAATAAAAGTTGCTCTGTGTGAACCCCGATTAACTTGAATGTGTTCAAGCATTTGATTGTTTAAGGGTTGTAATATAAAGTATTATATCGTAATTGCTGCAAATATTTCAATATTTTGTGACGGATGCAGAGTACTTTGGGCTGCGGAATTTGTATGATAGAAATAAAAGCAAGTTGCAAGAAAAATAGCAAACTAATACTGAAAAGTTGTGTAGATTCAAAGCAAATATAAAATTATATCGACAAATCGGTACAGGGATAAGTAGTGAAGGTTTTTGCAACTGTGCGAATCGTAAAAAGTACTTTGGTGACAACGAATCTCTCGTGATTTCTTCATACATTTCCTAGTGTGATACATTTGAAAACCATATTTTACCTAATGAAATTTTTGGGAACTGTAGAGTATAAATAAATGCTATTGTGTTAAACGTTCTGTTGATTAACGACCAAAGATGACATCAATGCAGTTTGTTTTACAACCTCTTCCAGGGACTGATGAACAATTCATTGACAGGTGAGAATACCAACATTTTCATGTTACTGGCCATTCAATTTAATTCTTGGACATGCACACATCTGCAGATATGCCAGCTACTTCATTTGCATATGGAGTTTTGTATGTACATATGTAAATCTGTTTCATGTTTTGGATTTAGTAGAAAAAAACAAAAACTCAGGACTATTTTAGGTGTTCACTCCCATATTTCGATATGTATTAGTGTGGGTCAAGTGAAGTAAATCTCAATTTATCCATTTGTTCTGCACAAAGTTTTTTTTATGGACAATGTGTGACGTCTTATCGGAAAAGAAAAAAAATACTTTCAAACAAAAAACTGTGTACGGCCAAAACTTAATGTGTGAACTCTGCTCAAATTTATTGAACTTGACTGCAGGGAAATTATTTTCATCAATATACATATGAGTCTACACCCACATACTGATCTGCATACAAAGGTGTTGAGGGAGGTTTCACCTTAATGTTCAAGTTTTTTTTTTTTATCAGGATAATTTACTATTAAGATATCTACATATATTTTCCAAGGGACTTTGTTTAACTTTAGTGACCAATTTCCTTCAACAAATTTGCAAAATAATTGTTTATTAACCAATACTGATCAATTGATGTCTTTTTCTACATCGTTAAATAACAAAAAATCTTTTGGATTGGATGGTATTTCATATTTCATCATATTTTGATTATTTAGGAGTTATTTTTAACAATTGTATTAACAATGGATATTTCCCAAATTCTTGGAAGATGGCAAAAATTTGTCCAATTCCGAAAAAACGTAACAATTTTGAATTAAACAATGTGAGACCAATATCATTATTATCAAATATAGGAAAACTCTTTGAGAAGGTAATTAGATTCACGATGGACACTGATTTAGTTACTTCATATATTCCAAATTTTCAGTTGGGTTTTAAAAAATTTCACTCCACTAGTCATGACTTATTAAAATTTCAGAATGATGTAGTGAATAATTTGAGAGAAAAAAGATGTACTATAGCGGTTTCACTCGATATCGAAAAAGCTTTTGATCATGTTTACCATGATGGCATAATTGTTAAAATGATTAATATTGGTTTTAGACCTCATATTATTAAGCTGATTCGAAGTTTTTAAAAAAACAGGGTTTTGCGTTCAATTGGGGGACGGGCGTTCTGGATTTGGCAATGTTTTCTGCGGTGTTCCTCAGGGTTCTATTTTGGCTCCGCATTTGTATAACATTTTCATTCATGATTTTCCACTTCAATATGGTGATTGTACTGGCATTCTTTACGCTGATGACTCTTTACTTTACGCACATGGAATTTCTCCAAATAGTACACTTCGTTCCATTTCGACATATTTGAATGCGGTTAATAATTTTTATGAATTGTGGGGCATAAGAATAAATGCATCAAAAAGTAAAGCCATTTGTTTAAGGAACGCTTCCGGAAAATGTAAATATTTTGTGGTACCTGAGAGTAAGAACCTTAAACTATCCCTTGATGGTCACGATATTTCTTTTGGCGACAATCTTAAATATTTAGGAATTTATTTTAATAAACTCTTTCACCGGTATTCATAAAAAATAAAACATTGTTGAAACACATTTTACGACAAATTTTTCATATAAATTTTTTTCTAAAATGTATTTGAGCAACGTTTTATTTTTTATGAATACCGGTGTTTAAATTTAACCGTCACGCAAGAATTTCTCTAAGCAAAGCTCGACAAATTAAAATTGACTTTGGAAAATTATTTAATAGTAAATATTTACAAGAGAAGACAAAATTGTTAATTTATAAATTGAGTATAAGACCGGTGCTTATGAATTTGAAATTTTTGAGCGGAAAATTCCTAGACTCTGTGTTAACAAGCACTTTGAGTGGGTTCATAAGAAATATTCTAATGAATATATACATATATATAATTTAGCGAAAGTTAAGCCCTTAACTTCGTATGGGTTTGATTTAATGAAATGTTTTATTGACTCGTTGCATAATTTAGACAACGATGTAATTCAAAATATTTTAAACGATCAAGTCGGTTTCAATTGGCTCAATACCAGCTATTACTCACCCTTGGGTTATGTGGAATAGGAAACTGCATGTGTAAATAATCTATTACCGAAATTTTATGTATCAAAAATTACAAGTGCCCACAGGGGTTAATTTTGTTATTATTATTTTTGTTTGTGTTTCATTTAATTATTTTTAGCATTAAGTTTAGTTATTAAGCACATTTTTTTTTTATATCTAAATCTAAATGTTGTGTCGGGAGCAAGCACTTATTACTTAAATGTTGATTCGAATTTCATATAAACCAACAAGTCTGTTACTGTAAATCAATAATATTTATTATTACAAAACATTATAGTTTTAAGTTTGCGTTGTACTCTATTATTTTCTTCATTGTTATGAGTGTTTGTTTTAGTCTCAAATAGACTTTAAAACTTTTCCAAAATTCAGAATTTTGAGTTTAAGAATTATCATAAACAAAGTCTGCAATAATGAAATTCACAGGATGGAATTTCGTTTATATTCTCTTCCGGTCCAAGACTTTTTTATATTGCCTAAAACGGAATTTTGTATGTTATGTTGTGTTATTTAAAATATGCTGTACAGTAATGACATGGTAAAAGCTGGTACTATAAATGTATAAAAAGTATATCCTTCTAATTCATAAAAATTATAACAAGTTTATAAAGCTCTTATTTGACAGATTTTCCATACAAATATGTCAAATAACAGTCTTATAAGCCTGCAATAATTTTATGAATTAGGGTGTTATTTAGTAAGCTGTTCGCAATCAAAAATAAAGAAATTAATTCAAACTGCTTCAAATGGCACAGTTATATCTAAAAATGATTTGGTAACTTCCTTTCTCAAAATGCGGATGAACACGTTTGCATAAGGGCACTAATAAAAAAAATGCCTTAAAATTTTTCCCATTAAAATAATAAGTAGACAACAGTAGGGAATGGTAAGTCGACTGCGATTGTATTCGATAATCGATTTTCAGTCCTAAAAGTTGATTATTTTCTGATCTATTATGCATTGCCAACTTTATGCTGAAATCGATTTTTGGCGTCGATTAATCGAAATGGTAAGCCACAAAGCATAACAAAATTACCTGTTGTAAAAGTTCGACAACAAAAACGTCCATTTCATTACATAGACACTGCAAGCAAAAGAAGTTTTTGTTATTGCTATAGAAAGCTACCGCCACTAAAGTTATTGAAGACAAAGCAAAGCAAGTGTTGGGTTGTGAATATTTTTTTTTCATTAGTAAAAATAGGGATCATGCAAGAGTTGAACTGTTAAACTCTAGAATATGGCCTTGAAAAAGAGAAATTTTATAGGATTGTAGACCTCCCAAACCGAAGTTTATGGTTTGCCGAAGGTTTGTAGTTTGTTAATACTTCGGCATCGAGATTGCGAAATTTACAAAGAAAAAGATTGGTTGGAGTACTGGCAAAGGAACATTTATGCACATCGTGAACTCAAAAATGGTTTTAAATCTCCAAAGTCGTAACTTTCTTAATTCAAGTTCGTAGATTTTTCATGGGTATACAAAAATTGTTCCTGACAACCGACCTTTCGCCATGCTCGAGGATTTTCTCCCCTGTGTTATAACCAGGGCTGGGCAGTATTTGAAATACGTATTTCAAATACAAATACGTATTTTGTATTTGTATTTTAAATATGTACATCTGACGAATGTATTTGTATTTTGAATACTAAGCGCTTGAGTATGTTGTATTTCAAATACTTATGCTCTCAAAATACATTTTTCAAAATAAATTTTTAATTTATGTTAAAATATATGCGCCAAAAATTATTCCATTCATACATCAACTAAAATCGAAAATTTTGCCACTGTTTTTATTAGTTTAGCAAATTTTGTAGTAAATTTAAGATTTTTGATGAAGTTTTTCTAAAGTTGTCAACTATTCAACTTAAAATTTGCTTTTATTTTTTCGAACTTATTGTAAAATATTTACACGTATTTCTACATTTTTAACAGGCTTTTAAATTCGTTTAATAAAATGCTGCAATTTTGGTTAATATTGAACTAAAATTTAGCACGGTGGACATCTAGATGTTTTTGAGCTGCCAAACTCTTCTTCAGCACACTAATGAACTACCCAAAGGGTGCTGACGAAGAGCCTGGCAGTTCAGTAACATCTGGATGGCCACAATGTCTTTAGTTCAATATTAGTCGAAATAGCAGCATTTTATAATAAATTAAGTCAAGTACGAGGCTGGCTCGCACACTTAAAGCCGTGTCAGATAAAACTTTTGCTTCGCGTTGCGCTACATACACGCTTTGACATTTAAGATCTTTCATCTTTCATATTTTTGCGCGCTTTGACAATTAGCTGCTTTCATTTTCTTTTATTTTTTCTTGGCGTCAACAGAAATCAAAAATAATTCCAAATAAATAAATAAATTTTATAAATTTAATGAATAAATTCATTTGAAATATATAATAAACAAAAATACAAATAAGTACATATTTAAAAGTACATGTATGTATAAAATATACAACTTCAATATTTTATTAATAAACAAACAATGCGCGAGTCTTGTCAAAGTTTTTATTGTGACATACACTTTTTCTTTTACGCTTTTCTTTCAAAGTTATAAACGTCACGCAAAGCAACAACGTTTTATCTGACACGGCCTTTAGAGTTCCGTACGTAGTATGTATGTATGGAATGGCGTATGTGAATACATATGTATATTTTATAAACAAACAAAAAATCAAACAAATTTAGAGGTTGTGAGAATAGAGAAATTTGGAATACAATTAGACGCCTGAATAATAATTCACAAAACCCTTTCCAACAACATAATCCAGATACATTCAATAATTACTTCATTTCCTCTCAAAATTCGCAAATGTAGTATGTTCCAGTAAATTTTGATGTTCTCCCTAACTTAGGCTTTAGTTTCAGAACAATCAGTAAAAGTGAATTGTATTGCGCTATTATGTCTGTCAAATCAAACGCTTTAGGCTCCGATGAGTTACCACATAACTTTATTAAACTCTTATACCCCCACATTGAACATTTCTTATTGCATATCTTTAACACGATAATTATCACCTCTAAATACCCATCGCAATGGAAGATCTCTAGAATAATACCCATTTTAAAAAAGGGCAAAAGTTCGAACAATTACGAACATTACAGACCTATTAGCATTTAACCTAGTTTGTCAAAATCTATTGAGTATATTTTAAAAAACCAAATGCTCGAGTACATTAATACCAAAAAATTATTAAGCGATTCTCATTTTGGTTTCCGTAATGGCCTTAGTACTTCCTCCTTACTACTTAGTTTGACGGAGAATATACGTCGTAACCTTAACTCAAAAAGAATTATAACTATCGTTTCACTGGATCCGAGTAAAGCGTTCGACTCTGTTGATTTTAGGATTTTAATTGATAAATTGTCCCAAAAATATTTGTTCTCGTCTTCCTCCTGCAAATTATTGCATTCTTATCTGAACAATCGAAAACAGTTTACAGGGAATGGTATCATGAAATCCTTAATCTTAGATAGCTTTAGTGGTGTACCACAGGGATCTATACTTGGCCCTCTACTATTCCTTATATATGTCAACGATTTTGTAGATTTCATAGGCAGTACTTTCTGTAAAAGTTATTTATACGCGGATGACATTAATTTACTTTTTACTGGCGATCATCAGTTTCTAGACTCACACGAATCCGTTATTAACTATACTTTGTCCCTCGCTAGTCAATGGGCGACTTTGAATAAGCTTAAATTCAACGCTCTGAAAACTCAAGCCATTACTTTTTCCCCCAACAAATGCTTGAATGATGGCTCTGACATTCTTTTTGTTGACGTCATCAGGATTCTTGGAATTACGTTGGATAAAAATTTGCTCTTTGATTATCATATAAATTTTCTCAGCTCCAGAATAAATTCTGTTTTGAGATGCCTATACAACTCTAACTTTTTTGCACCTTTATCAGTACGTCGTCTTTTAGCTCAGTCACTTCTCATGCCACATATTCGTTACTGCATCTCTGTGTACAGTGGTACATCAAAAACAAATCGAAACCGTATTAAAATTTTAGTAAACCGAATTGTCAGATATGTCTTCGGACTTAGAATATCTATGCATACATCAGGCTATGTTAAACTATTTCTTAATTGTTCCTTCAACAATTTTCTAAAAATTGATGCTTTACTGACTCTGCTTCAAATTATTTCATCACAATCTCCTCCTACCCTGTCCGAAATTTTTATATTTTCTAAGTCTAGTAGGAATCCTACTATAATTATTCCGAAGATATGTAACTCCTCGTTTGAAAGATATTTTCTTATTAGAACCTGCAGAATATGGAACTCTCTGCCATTACGTTTAAAAAGGTTTAACATGTCTAAATCAATTCTTAGAACTAAATTGCTTGAACTCTTCGATGATCAAACTTAAATATTTCCTACTTCATGAATTCTACTTATTCTTAATAGGCTAGTGTTTATGAGAAATGTTGTTTGAGAACGAGGGCTGTATTTTTTCTGCTGAAGTATGTACAAATATCTTAATAACTTTGTAAAATTTTATTGTTACCAAATTTAGGTTTATGAATATAAAAAAAAAGCTTATACATAATACTAGTTTTAATATGAATTGTTAATAATACTTTCAGTTACTTGCTTTCTATTACAATTTATATGTATGTATATATTAATCATATATGGCCCAATGGGCTCGATTAAATAATGAAATAAATAAATAAATAAATAAAATTTCATCTCTGTTTTTAAAGCTACTTTATGTTGTACGGGGACACCTAGTAATTTTCCACTTGTTGTTGTTGTTGTTGTAATTTGCTGTTATAAGGCATCTGGGAATACATACACTGTGCGAATTTCGGCTCTATCTCTTACGGTTCGAGAGTTATAGCTATTACTCTACGTTGTAAAGGGACACCTGGTAGTTGTTTTGTGTTTTTAGCAAGTGTTGTTGTGGAGCATAGGTGAATACACATATTGTGCAAATTTCATCCCTCTATATCTCACGGTACGAGAGTAACGGCTAGTTGTTACTTTACGTTGTATAGGGAAAATTTCAGCTTTCTAGCTCTTACCGTTTCGGAGAATGGACGCTGTGACGGACGGACGGACGGACGTACTTGTCTCGGTAATAGGGTTCCGTTTCACTCTGATGAGTACGGAACCCTAAAAATGAATTGTAAAGTCTGTTAAAATTTTTTAAATATAAATAGGTTTATTTATTAAAGGTTTTATTAAAATTCTGTAGTGAAAAAGCCTTCTGTATAATGTATATTTAAACACGATATATTTTAACAAAAATGTATTGTTTACAAATCGGTTCAAATAAGCCTGTTTTGCTTTTTATTGTGATTTTAAAATTATGGATCAAAAAAATCGTTAAAATCAAAAATTGTTATACTAAAACTTAAAATTTCTCAATTTTAAGATTATTTGTTAAGTACCCATATATGTATATGTATGTGTGCATGTAATTTACAACACTCCTCTAGCTTGCCTCTTTTGCTGAAATAAAACTCTCTTGTTTTCGAACTAAAAGTTTTAATCCTACAAAAAACAGTAAATGTTTGTGTATGCTTGAAAGTTTGACATCTTTAGCCAGTCAATGAACATGAGCATTGTTTTTGGTTCGATCAGTTTTAGTACAATCATACCAAAAAGCGATCTCGAACATTCAACTCAACTACGAAAATTTGTGATTAAAACTGATCGTTCGATATGAACTTTTGCTAAAATGAGACTGTCTCGTTCATGACTTAAAAATTAGAATCATAAAAAATCTGTGTAAAAGATTGTGTATGCTCGAAAATTTGATATCCGTAGCCAGTCTCTAATACAGATATGTATATGCCATTTCTCACACATAAATCTTGCTACTTTTTTGCCCTTTAATAAAAACGATTTTGTGGATTCTTTAATTGCAAATGAAAATAAAACACACTCAGCTATTTTAGTTCAGGTCAACTCTGTTATATAACACTTTCACACTATTACACCACTGCTGTAAAAATCATACTCTCTACCATGATACAATTAATGTATCATGCTCTCTACTTATTTATTGTTGATGGTAACACCAGAGACCGGAAATAAGAGGTTTTTTTTTTCAATTTTTGAAGAAATAAATCATACATAAATGAACATCGTAGAAAACTTTTAATTACACCACCATGATTTTTAGGCGAAATGCATCCAACATATTGCATGATTTTTAAAATTTTTATTTTTATTTTAACAATCAAAAATAAGAGTTATTTTTGATTTTTATTTTTTTAAATGAAAAATAAAAGTTATTTTTGATTTTTATATCAATAATAAAACTCAATTCAAAACTCTTATTTATTTGTTGATCCCGTATGTATTATAATATACTGCTTCATTAAAATTTCTATATGAATATAATATATTATGTGACTTATCCATAAACATGAATGCATAGAAATAGCTTATAAGTTTTGGCTGCCATTCAAGTCACTATTATAACACAACGGAACCTTTCTAGGACCCAAGTGAGCCGGTCTTATGACCGGCGGCCCGCGTAACATAACATAAGTCAGTGTTAAGAGGTCGTTTTCAGGTGTTCAATTTTACCATCATAATTGATTTTAAATGTTCCTCAGATAAATTATATCTCAAATCTCCCAATATTAATCTGAGTGCTGAAAATTACCTTTCTAAACTGACTTGAGTCACAGGTGCAGAATGAACAATTAAAGCTAATTTTCGAAACACAAATTTTTGTGGAAAACAAATTTTTTGCTCTCCCAATATTCCAATAAATTAGCAGAAGTATCGAAACGCTTTTCTTTGTAATTTTCTATTTCAAAATAAGCTTTGGGGACATATCGAGCCATTCCCGCCAAAATAATGTATCCCACACTAACCCAAGAAAATATAACTGTATTGAATTAACTAACAGTGATTTTAAAGACTGGAAGACATTTCACAGGCGTTATTTCCAAATTCAGTGAAAATTCAATTTACACAATTACGCTCTGTTACATTGGACAAAAATATTCCAAATATTACTCTTAAATATGGCTACTTTGATGAATCTGAAACCATAAATTATGATCTAAATTCAATTCCACGATCCAGACGAAACTCCGAAATAGTTTCTAAGGGACCTACTAAATTATATGATGATATATTAAACAGTTCTTCTGCTAATTATAAGGATTTGAAAATGCTTTGCGATAGAAAAACTATACCCGTAAAATTCCAACACGAGTATTTAAATTTAAAATGGGATGGATCTGTTAAAGATTTGCTACCTGAAACCGACCAGGAAGATAGTATTTAGCGTTCTTTATATATTTTTATCTATCGATATTCAAGTTCACAAAATTTTAATATGAATAACATTACTTTGTTAATACAAAACATTAAATATATGAATTACATTCCTTTATTTTTGTTTTATCCAATGTACTATAAAATAATGGCTTTATTCAAACTGATTTCATTTAAAAAAAAAACCTTCCCCTGTAAAATTTTGAGTTTGTGGGATACATTTTTTCGGCGGTTATGGCTCGATATTACCTATGTCACTAATTTTGAATTGATTTTTATTATTGATATAAAAATATAAAAATCAAAAATAACTTTTATTTTCCATTTAAAAATATAAAAATCAAAAATAACTTTTATTTTTAATTTAAAAAAATAAATATCAATAATAACTCTTATTTTCTATCTAAAAATATAAAAATCACAAAATAACTCTTATTTCTTGATTTTTTTGATAAAAGCCATAAAAGTTACGGTCCCTGGTTAAGGGACCGTAACCAGTTAAGACAAGACTCATCCCAAACGCAAATGCGTACTCCAACTTAGCTTGCAGATATTTCTAAGTCGCGACCCATCTACGCTTGACTATTTGCATTGCAGTATCTTTTGTGTTGGTCCAGATCTTTCTATTTCCCTTAACTTACGATATGTCGGTGTTATTGACTTCGTCTGTATGGCAACGTCCTTCGTTATTTAAATTAGAATTCTATACTGACTATGTGAGGCATACTTTTAGGCACTTCATAATTGAACTGAAATTAACTGAGGAGTTGTAAAAACATCAAAATTTTTAACAATCGTAACAATATGTATATACATTGTATATTAAGAAAATATTGTGGACAAATTGGTCAAGTGCATATTACTCATTCTCACGAGTAACATCGTGGGCGTGGCGCAATATGTGTATATACATATGTATGTGTGCAAACATTTTGTAATACATTTGTGGAATACAGATGCAGTCTTTATTATACATATTTTTGATTTTCTTTCAATTAATCTGCATAAATTTAAAATTTGTAGGATATTTCCTAAACAAATTGAGCTTTACTATTTGCTGTCGATTGTTTACATTTAACAAACGTAAAAATTCACCTTTTTCTCTTTATGTGTGTGAAGATAAATTCGAATTTAAGTCCCCGGACACAAACCAAATTTTTTAGCAAAGACAAATTTTGAAGTTAACAGAGCACTGTTAACGACTTAACAGACTATATTTTGGAAAATATGAAATTTCTAAAAAAGATTAGGAAATTTTTGGAAAAACCAGCCCTTCAGCGAACCACACACCATATACAAATGATGGCCTGGAGGGTTCTCTAAGACTCCTGGTGGGTGTGATATCTGAAATAATCTTGGGAATCGAATAAAATGGATTTTAAAAAGACTTTATATTTCAAAATATGAAATTTCTGGAGAAGATTAGGAACATTTTTGGAAAAAGTAGCTCTTCAGCGCACCACACACTATATACAAATGGTGGCCTGAAGGGCCCTCTAAGACCCACACCATTTGTATATAGTGTGTGGTGCGCTGAAGAGCTAGTTTTTCCAAAAATGTTACTAATCTTCTCCAGAAATTTAATATTTTCAAAAATAGAGTCTTTTTAAAATCCATTTTATTCGATTCTTAAGATTATTTCAGATATCACACCCACTAGGAGTCTGGTGTGTGGTGTGTGGTGCGCTGAAGAGCTGGTTTTTCCAACAATTTCCTAATCTTTTTTAGAAATTTCATATTTTCCAAAATATAGTCTGTTAAGTCTGTTAACTTCAAAATTTGTCTTCGCTAAAAAATTATGTGTGTGAAGATAAATTTAAAATTTTTTTTACCACGGGCACAAACCCTCAAAGTTAACAGACCTCTGTTAACGTGATAACATGGCTCTGTTAAGCCCGAAAATTAAAATTTGTATAAAAAAATACATTTAAAAAAAAAATTTAGAAAAAAACGTATTGTTAATTAACACCAACTAATATCTTCAAATTGAATTTTAATGAAACGGAGTCACAAAAGTGTCAAACGAAGTCGCAAAAGAGGAAACTAAAAAAAAAGGACCAAAGTCCTTTTTGAAATTTCTGGGGTCGATTTTTTAAAAAATGCTTATATTTTTCACAAAAACGCACTTTCAAACATTTTGACTATTGGACATTATATTGGATGGGCTCTAAACCGATGTCCAATAATTTTTTTTTGGCCCATCTCCTACCGTTTTCGAGAAAAGGACCAATGCAATTTTTTTTTAGTTTCCTCTTTTGCGACTTCGTTTGACACTTTTGTGACTCCGTTTCATTAAAATTCTATTTGAAGATATTAGTTGGTGTTAAGTAACAATACTTTGTTTCTAAATTTTTGTTTTTAAATGTATTTTTTATAAAAATTTTAATTTTCGGGCTTAACAGAGCCATGTTATCACGTATACAGAGGTCTGTTAACTTTGAGGGTTTGTGTCCGTGGTTAAAAATTTTAAAATTTATCTTCACACACATCCAGAAATGTGCATTCAAAGGTGCGAGATTGAGCATGAGACGATACGAGAGAGGCGCTGCTGTTTCGAAAGAGTTGGCTGTTGCCACTTTAATTTTACTTTACTATCTTATTTTTAAATAAATATTACACACAATCATTAATTTAAATTGTAATCTGCTCAATTAAATTGGAAAAAGTTATTTAGAAATATGTATTTTTTATTTTATTTTCAGGCTGCGAGAAGTTTCTGACAAAGTCAATAAATTTGGGTTTGGAACGCATCGTATATTTGAGCAACTTAAAATCCCAGTCAAAGAAGTTGTTATTGGGCCAAACCACATTGGCGTCCTCTTGGAAGATGGCAAAGCATTTCGTGTTGCATTTTCCATTAACACTGAACGTCTTGATCTAAGTAAAACTGATTCCACTAAAAGGTAAAATTACAAAAATATAATTTTGATCTCATGCTTATTCTTATCAAAAGAATTACGGTATTCAAAGGGTCTTCCTAAAGTCAGAATAAGTTAAAATAATAGCACGAAAATATGTGTACATATGACTGCTGTGAGCAACCTGTCATAAAATAGTGCGCTATTTAAAATATGAGTCAGCTGTTAAAAAAAGAAAGCCATTTAAATATACATAAGTGAAAAAAAAAACTAAAGTAATAGCCAGTTTGTGTGAAAACTAGCTATTAAATGTTTTGATAGCTGATTCAAGTAAATTTGAAATCAAATATGTATGTATGTCCATATTTACGAACATATACATACATATGTATGTAAAGGGTGTTTTTTTAAGCCCGATAGAACTTGAAATTGTAAAAAATAACACAAAAAATTAAATTGTAATCAAAATTTTTTTTTATTCGAAACATCAATACGTGACATTAACATTTGAAAATGATTTCGGGCATATGGGCACCGCGGCTGTTCTTGACGAAGTGTATTCTGGTCGTCCAATTTTGGGCCACTTTTTCGAGCACTGCTGGCCGTATGTCACGAATAACACGAACAATGCTGGCCTCCAAGGCGTCAATTGTTGCTGGTTTATCAGCATAAACCAGTGACTTCACGTAGCCCCACAGGAAATAATCGAGAGGTGTCAAATCGCACGACCTTGGAGGCCAATTGACAGGTCCATTTCTCGAAATCAACTTATCGCCAAATTTTGATTTCAATAAGTCGATGGTTGCGTTCGCCAAATGGCACGTAGTGCCATCCTGTTGAAACCACATCTCCTCCGGATCAATGTCATCCATATTTTCAAACAAAAAATCATTGATCATGGTGCGGTAACGATCTCCATTGATCGTAACGCGAGCTTCGGCCTCATTTTTGAAGAAATAAGGTCCGATGATGCCACCAGCGTGAAAACCGCACCATACGGTGCATTTTTCTGGATGTAATGGAGTCTGTAGGGTATGTTGTGGATTGGTCTCACTCCATATGCGGCAATTTTGCTTATTAACAAACCCGTTAAGCCAAAAATGCGCCTCATCGCTGAACACAATTTTGCGATAATAAGTTGCGCGAATCGACGACTGATTTTCAAAGTAAATTTGGATAAATTCGTAGCGTTGTTCAAGCGTGAGTCTATTCATGATGATTTGTCAGAGTATACTGAAACAAATAAAAAAAAAGTTTCATCAAAATTTAATTTTTTGTGTTACTTTTTACAATTTAAAGTTCTATCTAGCTTAAAAAAAAACACCCGATATATCTGCGCCTCGATGGATGAATTGGTAGAGTGCTCTACCAAGAGTCTTCGAGGTCGCAGGTTCGATTCCTGCCGAAGGCTCTGTGTGTTTCTGCAGGCAAGCAAAAAGCTTCGCAGTTTTGTGTTTGTTAAAAAAAAAAAAAAAAAAAAAAAAAAACACATACATGCGTACATTTATATCGCACACAAACATGTTCAGTCCACACTATCGCACTTTTGAGTACACATTTCATTTTTACAATATCGTACGACTGAGTAGGATAGTAAAACAAGGCCTTCAGCTATTAAACAAATGTATTCTTGTTTGAGTACATACATACATACATATAAGCGTTATACGCATATAAGGGGGTTTTTTAATGTATTTTACCCCCTAATTCATAAAAATTATTACAGGCTTATAAGACTGTTATTTGACATATTTGTATGGAAAATCTGTCAAATAAGAGCTTTATAAACCTGTTATAATTTTTATGAATTAGACGGTTAGAATATAATTTGTGGCAGGTAAACAATATCACCGGCTCGACGAATGCGTTTTAGGATTGAGACAGATTTTTTGTGATAAAATTGTAGTGATCAACATTTTTTAAAGAATACAAATAAAGTAAAGCTGAAGACTTACTAGCAGGAGTATATACCATGGCTATTTCATGACCACCACGTCGCTCATCGGCATCCAAATTTGCCGCTCATATTTGAGGAATTAGAAATTGAACCAGAAAGCCCAATAAAATTATTGACAATGAATGTTTTGCTTTTGGATACATTTTACACTTTTTTATTTTGAGATGTAGAGATTTTTCTAGATAACTATGCACAATGCTAAACCCGTTTTTTATTTTTTGTTTAGTGGCAGCAACAATGTAAATACATCGAATAATTCTAAAGCATCAGCACCGGCATCATCTCGTCAGCTGGCTCGCTCACGGGCCCGAATAATGCGAACAAACGGCAGATCTAGTTCCGGTGGCCAAGGCTCTGGATCTAGAAGCACTGGCGTCATAATTGGAGGGAGCTCTTCAAATCGGCCTCTTGTAACAGTTCCAGCAACATATGTTCCTGAAGAATTGATATCTCAGGCCGAGGTTGTACTTCAAGGGAAAAGCAGAAATTTAATTATAAGAGAACTTCAAGTATGTAATTTAGAAAAAATAATACTTTAAGATAATTTAATATGCGCGCTGATAGCCAGTGCTCTTAAATTGAATTTAATCTTAGAATTAATTTCTATCAGATTAAGTAGAGCAAACTAATAACATTTTGTATAAAAATTTCAGCGTACGAATTTGGATGTCAATTTGGCGGTAAATAATTTGCTTTCACGTGACGATGAGGATGCCGAAGATACTGAAGAGGGCGGCGATAGTTATGTGCCAGAAGACTTGATTTCACTATTAGATAATGGCTTTCATGGGGATAACAATAGTGTTATTATTGATCCATCGGATGGTCTCTTCACGGAAGAAATTTTTAGTAATTACTCGAGTATAAGAAAGTAAGTTTCTATTTGATTTATTTGTTTTAAAGCGAGGAAACTAGTTTCTTATCCATACATATATAATTTTATATTTGAAAATGTTTATAAAAAACTGAACCGATAAGGCATTGTTAATAACAAAAATGTTATGACAAAAACTATTCAGGGCTTCATGTGTTAATTCTGTGTCAACAAAACAAAAATATCATTGCTTTGGTTAATGTTAATTAAGTATACAAACAGAAGGTAAAATTGCGTGAGCTTTTTGGTTGCCGAGTGGTTAAAGCGGCTGTGCCAAAATTGTGAAATTTGACACGTCCAAAGTTCATAGGGTTCTGATGAAGGGTGTTTGCTACCCAGAAACAGCCGGTTGTCCACCTAGCAAATAAATTTTTACTTTTCTTTACTTAATTGATATTGATTAAAAAAGTAGTGACAACCCAAGGGTTGAACTTGAGCCTGAAAAAGTAATTTAATATAAATGTATTACAACACAGAAGTTCAATAACAAAATTAAAATTTACAAAACAAAATTACATTTAGTTCTATTTGTAACTTCGTAGAGGTTGTATAACGGTAAAAGTAGTACCTTAACTCAGGGTCCAAAATAGACCTTTTTGGACCTGAATTAATGCATTTCAATTGGCTCTTAAAGCAAATAAATATTTAAGCGCATTTTTGAGTAGTAGCTTAACATACGGCCATATTGGTAAATACTAGCCTAAAAAACGAGACCAATATTTTCTTGTCATCTTTTATTTTGCGCAAATTACACGCATTGAAACTGCAAAAAAATCATATACATATGTATGTATGTACATTCACATGGAAATACAATACGGAAAAAACGATAAAATTCCATAAGAGTATGAGGGCTTTCACGATGGATAGTGCAAACCGTGCAAATGTGAGCAAAAAACAGATTCCTGTGAATTAAAAGATTATTTTTTTTTCAACAAATGCAAGCATAAACTTTAAATTATCAATAACAAAAGAATAAATTTTAATTTATACGGGTGTCTTTCCAAAAACCAAATAATATCGGCAGAGGCTTGTAACACAGAAACAAAGTCGGCAACGGCTGCCTGCGAACTTCACGCCGATGGACTTCGTCCTCTGGGACATGTCGTGCCTTATATTTATTACCAAGGTACCTCGATATCAGGTAGTCGCATAACTACAATAAATACAACACCAACAAACACTTCATGTATTTTGTTGGTAGAAATCTTTAACATCTGTTCGCGTTTGTGTGTTAGTGTTGTACATTTTGAAAGTTCTTCAGGCTAAAAGCAGTAGTCAGCTGGGCTTGTAAGGCTACCTGGTATCGAGCTGCCCTGATTATTTACGTATTACTTGGGGGTTACACGATCAAGTTTTGCCTTTCAATTTTTAATACATTCACACTTTTTTTACTAATACACTCACAATTTTGAAAACTGATGCAAACTTGATGACAATTTTTGCTTTCCATAGAGAGCATCAAGTTACAATCAAGAAAACAGCTGACAACAATTTTTTTTCGTTCTGTCTGCAAATATTTTTTTGTTTTGTTTGAAAGTTGCAATTAAAAGTTATAAAAATTAAACAGATTCAAGCTTAAAAATAGAAATAAAAATGTTTACGTGCAAAACCAACAAATATAATGATGTGCTGCGATTTATAGAGCATATCTATGTACATTCATTATAATTTTTAAATATTTACCAACCTTCTTACTAATAAGGGCTTCTCACCCAGTATTTCCTTTCTGTCCTCTGGTTTTTTCTACTTCTTTCATTTTCTTGATTTCTGATAGTACATTTAATGAAGCAGCTATTCTTAATTTTCTTCTTGACGGCATCTTGAAAACGAATTGTTATGAAATTGCGTGCAGCCTACATCACAGCTATCAATTTTATTGAATTTTGACAAGCAGTATGTGAAAAAAACTTGATAGCAAAACTTAGTCGTGTAACGGCAGTGTTACAGCAGCGTTACTTAAAATTTTGATATACATAAAGAAATATAATCTTAAAAATAATATAAGGAATTTGTTAACTAAAGCAATGAATTTTCAAACCTTCAACAAACAAAAGCTGCAAGAAAAGACCCAGGGATAAACCAAACAGATTGTGCACATTTGTAGAGAAAAAAAAAAAAAAACGGTGCGCTCACGATCAACCATAAAATGCACTGCAAATTTGCACAAAGTATATTTTTATATAGCTATCATCGCGAAAACCCTTTATATTTTAAGGTTATGTTTGCTCAACGAATAAAAAGAAATCTAAGGTGACCAATAATTTGATCTTACAAAAACTTTGCGAGAGCAAATTCGTTCTGAATGTTGCATTTCGGTGGTCTCTTGTTGAAAGGCCCTAACTCGCATTTATTTTAATATCGCGTTTTTTGCATATTGTTACAACTTTTAGATAAAGGTGTATTTGTAGTTAATCAGTTATTTTCGTTAATCAAATTTGAGTGCTTGATTAGTAATGTCGCAAGCTACTTCTCTTAGTGCATAATGTAAAATAAATAATTAGTGCTGCCAAGTTGTGCATCGATTGCCCTCGAAGGCTCTCAAATTGTCTCAAGCTTTGAAACAAATAACGAAGGTTCTTGTCTAATGTCCAATTTTTGACTTGATATTTAAATGTGAAATTAGTTATTTTTCAGGGGACATTTTGGACTAAGTAGCGAGGCTTTGAAAGAAATGAGTTTCATAGGTTTGTAGAGGGGGAGTATGTTAATAATTCGATGTTGAAGTTGCGGAATTTACTACGAAAAATATGAAAATGTTGATAAAAGAGTGCTGCCAGAGCAAAGTTTTGCCACAGAACATAAAATCGCGAATTCATAAACGGTTTCAAGCATTCAAAATCGTATTTCTTTTACATTTAATTTAATAAATTATTTCATAGATATGCAAAATTTGTTCTTGACAACTTGGCTGAGGGATTTACTCCTCCATGGTTTAGCCAACACAGGCTTCGCGTACAAAATCTGTAAGCATCTGGCAGCACACTTTTTCATATTATGACCATTATACTAAAGCCGACCCAGTTTTCACATCAATTTAAGATGTATTGAAATGCAGTGTCAGTTTTTCAGTCGTGAATAAAAAGTGTTCGCATTATTACCAAATTTTATGGAAATCTTTCCATACAACGGCTGTTTTTTATTGGAGGCAAAAAAATTTATTTTTAATGAAAACAATTAATTTATTAGCGGCGATAAAAAACCTTCTAAAATAAGGCCGTTTATTATGATTATATTATTAGTATATCATGGCATGCTATTGCTTTTCACAATATTAACAGTTTATTTTGGAAATGCTGCTTGAGGCGAAATCTCATACATGCGTCTGTGTGTGTGTGTTTTGTTTACTTTTTAAGCACAACAGCAACAAGAACCATATGATTAATCTATAAAACATAAATTAGCTTTAATTGGCCAGAGTTGTTGATTTAAGTTGCAATCAAATAAGTGCTGAAAAAATAAATTTTGTGCTTAAATGCAAATTAAAGCTAAATAAATTTTGATTATTAACTCAAAAATTGGCCATAAGAACTTTCTAGATTAGTTTTTCTAATTGGACGGTATATTACTGCAGTGCAAAAGTCGATAGTACTGGCATCAGGTGTTGTAGATGGTTTTCGAGATCAGTGGTGGTGAAACGAGTTCGTTATCGAATGCTGTTTGTTGTTTCTTGCCTATTTTGTTTTTGTTTTAAATTGTTTTTATTATCGAGTATATGCGATCACGAATTACAGAATTCGGCCCCAGTATTGTTTTAACTGTGCTACAGTTAAGAAAAAGCTCTGCTATTCACGGCCATGGTGTAACAGTGTTAAGTGTTCAAGTAAAGTGATTTTAACAGATACAACTCTGTTAATAAAGCTTTGTATCATAAAGTGCTGTAAATAAAAGAATTGACTGTGTTTTATTTTCATTTGCAATTAAGAATCTGGCGAACCGTTTTTATTAAAGTGTAAAATCATAACAATATTTTATTAATTTAAGGGTCTTATATTGAAATATGCAAAAAACCCGAGATTGAAAAGAAATATGAGTTAGGGCTTTTCTACATAAGACCAACAATTTGTTGGTTAAGCAAACATAACCTTAGCATATAACCTCATCAAATGTTTTTACGTTTTTTTCTCTTTTCATTGCTGTTTCTTATTGTTGCGTCCTTCATAAATTTTCAAAATTGTTAATTACACATTAATTAATAGACTTCCTAATTTAATAAATCGTATTATATTAAAATTTTTAAAGAACACTGCAAGAGTAAATTTGGAAACTTATTAGGTAGGTACAACTATGGCTGTTTCACGTTCACTACAACGATCAGCAGCAGCCATTTTTTTTTTTTGCGCGGTTTGGTTACATTTTGAGAGTGTAATTTTGATTTATGCACTTTTTCATAAGAAGTTACCCACCATTTTTGTATGGAAATATATTATATTTATGCGTTTTATATGCTGTTTACTTTAGAGCGCATAAAAATGCCGAACCTTGAATGTTAATCGGGCTGTAGTATTAAGTTATATTCCTCGCTTAAAATTATTGAACGTTTTTAAGAAATTACCCCTTCTTAGTTTATTATTTGATCGCATACGTAGCGAACGGAATCAATCAAATGCCGGAACCACTGACAATAATCCATCAAGAGCATCTGGCTCGGGCAGTAGTGTTTTAAGTGGTGGAAGTTTGTCAGCACAAATATCATCAGTAAGTGCAGAAAGAGAAGCTTTCAGTCGCTGGCGAGATCGCCAGTGCTATGTTCCCCGACGTTGGCTGAACAAAGACGACTATGTGTGGGACAAAGAAGGAGGTATTTAGTAATACGTCGCTCATTTATTGCAACGGCTTCAAAGTTTAAACAACAAAAAACTTTTTTTTTTGTGTTTTAGGTATTTTGCAAATTTTGTGCTTCTCATAAATCCGATTTCCGTTTAAATGCCTACAAAAGGGATAAGCATATTTATAAACTTAATTAAATATGAATGCATCCTTTTATCCTAGATTAGGAATTTTCAATTTTCTGAAATTACTTGTTTATTAATACAGAATTACAATTCATTCCATCGATGTTCATTTTAGCTGATTCTTCTTACGATAAATTTGATAATTATTAGGTCTGTTCCACAAGATTTTGTACTAATTCGGGTTAATGCGAGTAAAAAGATAATTACTCTCTAAATTTCTGAAAGCTTAATTAAATAGTCCAAAACCACAATTATACATTTTCAAAAAATTGTTTTATAAAAACAAATATTTTACGACAAAAGAAAACGTCAGGATTATGACAGCTAAATTTATTTTAAAAAATATTAATATATTTTATTTAATTTGTGTTAAAAAAGTTTTCTCAAAACAATTAAAAGGGTTGAAATGCATAAAACTTTTTACGAACACAGCAGAACTCATAAATTCATATATGTATGTAAATAAATAAATTTGTAAATATATATATATATATATATATATATATATATATATATATATATATATATATATATATATATATATATATATATATATATATAATATTTATTTGATCTTTTTAATTATTTGAAAAACTATTTAATACAGCTTCAGATCGTTTTTATATAAAAATTTTATTAACAATATTATTCAATATTTCGATAACAATTTGTTATCATCTTCAGGATAATATTTGTAATTGAATTACAAATATTGAATAATATTGTTAATATTGAATAATATTGTTAATAAAATTTTTATATAAAAACGATCTGAAGCTGTATTAAATAGGTTTTCAAATTTGTAAATATAAATAACAATATAACAATCAACAATTTTTTAGAGAATGCTTTAAAATATTTTTTTCACACTAATTTCCAATTTTTCTTTTAGTTTCCCCAAAACATTTATTTCTTCTATGTTAGTTATTGTTTATTCTTTCAAACAGCTGACGGCTGAACTTCCTGCCCAAACTAGCCCGAAGAAAAAGTACGGGCTGTTTCGCGCAAGAAGAAGAATGTTCTCTCACAAAGACTCTCATTTGCCCAATTTTTAAGTACGGGAACGCTTTTCGTGCAAATTGGGATCCCACATGAGAGTAAAAAAACAGAGCTATTATAAAATCAAATGTCAGTGAAGATAAATATGCCTGGCTAATTATGAAATGACATAAACCCCTTACGGCGACACATATTTGGAAATATGTTCTACGTGACATCTTGAGTGAAAGATGTTTCAAAATATGTTTTTCGTATTTGTGACATATACATACATATAAAAAATATGTATGTAGCTTTTGTGACAGAAATAATTTCTCCTTTTAGGGACAGTTTTACGGAATGAATTAATTTTCTAAATAGAATGCATGGCAAAGGTGAATCCTTTGAATTATTATTTACTGGAAAAGTATACACAAATTTGAAATGTAAAAGGAATCATCTTTAAAATGGGCTGCATCTCATGTTGGCATCTATCATCGCTTTTCCAGGAAGGCCACTCATTCCTCCAAGAAATTTCTATACAAAATATGAAAATTTGTGAACATTTTTAAAAATATACAAAACTTCTTCTGTGGAAAAACGTCGACAGATTTGAAGTGAGAAAGGAATCATGTTTAGAATGTGGTGTATCTCATATCGGCATATATCATAGTTTTTCCAGAAATGATGCCACACATCCCTCAAGGAATTTCTATACAATGAAGTGTGTCCACAACAATGTGGATTCCACACTTCAAAGATTCGTTAAGCTATAACTTAAAATTAAATTAATAAATAAATGCGTTATGATGAAATATATATGTATGTACATAATGTACATACAGTGGTGGCCACAAAATTAAAACAATCGGGGGTAATTAACGTTAAACATCAAAATTAAAATAGCCATATCTTTTGATCGAAATAGAGTCTTGCACAAAAACTAAATAGCGTTTTGCAGATAATTTATCAGCCTTTAATTTTAATCCAACTAGTACATTGTTATGTAAGTAACAAAGGAGTTACAGGGTAGAACTTAAAAGTCATATTATTTTAAGACATTTTTACATATTGGCTTATAAATATTTATATCTCGATTTTTATCGGGCTCCTAGTTTTGTGTTTTTAGTATTCATATAAGTTATCACTTTCAGCTGTAACATAATTTTTTTTTAATGACGAACAAAAAAGTTACAGCGCAGCATTATGTTGCCAGATAACCCTGATTTTCAATTGCTTTGATTATGGACCTTCAACAATTTTATGAACCAATAAAATATTTCATTTCCCATTTTTTTTTTGTTAATGCATGCAAATATATAATAAAATAATACACAATAAATTGTTTCTGCTAAACGAAAAATTTTACGGTCAAAAATTAAAAGGTCTTATAAAGCGGGTTGTTCTAGCAACAAAATTCTGCTCTGTGACTTTTTTGTTCGTCAGCACAAAAATTATTTTATGGCTAAATGTAATGTCCGAGATTAGTATTCGATAAATCGAGATATAAGTCGATAAAAATCGAGATATAAATATTGATTAGCCACTATATAAAAAATGTATTAAAATGATAAGATTTTCCAGCTCTACCCTCGTAACTGATTTATTATTTGCATAACCTGGTCTTGGTTGGAAGAGAATAAGAGATATATAAATTATCAGCAAACCACTTGTTAGCTTTTGGCAATATTATATTTCGATCAAATGATATGTCTATTTTAATTTTGATGTTTAGTGTTAATTACCCCCGATTGTTTTAATTTTGTGGCCACCACTGCATGTATATGCAGGGCTGGGCAGTATTTCAAATACATGTATTTGAAATACGTATATAAAATACAAATACGTATTTTGTATTTGTATTTTAAATACCACTCATAAATGTATTTTGAATACTGGGTGCTTGAGTATTTGGATTTCAAATACTTGTGCTCTCAAAATACATTTCTCCAAATACATTTTTAATTTATGTTGGAAAATATCTGCTAAAAATTATTTCATTCACACATCAACTAAAAACGCAAAATTTTTCTACTGTTTTATTTGCAAAAAAAAATGACAGTTCTACAATTTAATTACCAAACGCAAAGCACCTGTGTCCAGTAGAAAGAACTGAATGCATACACATTGTGACAGTCGCCAAGCTGTCAGAAAGTTAAACAATGAGAAAATAAATTACAAGGGAAAAACAGCGTTTAACATTCGGATCTAAAGCAAATGTTTTTTAATTGTCACCTATTTTCTTCATTCCGTCGTTTCTCTTTCAATAAAATATCGGTTTTTAATAAGAAATCAGCGGTATTCACTCTTGATACTAATTTTACCACTCTGCTATATTCACTACGATTTTTACCACAAAGCTCGAGTGACTTTCTTACCTCAAAGTCTGCATGTTCTTGCATATATTCTAAAACTTGCTGAATTTCTTTATCTGTCCACCTTTTGATGTGAATTTTGTCACGTTTTCTCTTCACCAGTATATTTTTATTTGTTTTTTCCATATTTTTTATTTTCTCAACACAAAATTAAGTTTTGCCGGCAAAACGATTCACAGCACAGAATATCTGTGATTCCCAGTAATTTTTTTTTTTAAATGTTTACTAAAGCTTTTTGTTTGATTTTTTAATCACAGCGTAGTAAATAAAAGTTCAGTACATTTTGTTGCTGCAGTGATGTAAACACTAGTACTTTAACCAAATGTGCAACCGAGTTTACTATCAAGAGTGAGAACCGCTATTGAGATTTTGTCGTTAGCTGGTTTTATTCATTCGCTATCAGGAGGTTGTTTGTCTGATACCACATTTGAAAAGCTGGTGTTTATGAATGGAAATAAAAACTTTTTTGATTAAAAGTATTTGGTATTTTAAATACATTTTTTTTGATACGCTGTATTTTGTATTTCAAATACTTCCTTTTAGAATGCAGTATTTTGTATTTCAAATATTTTAAATATATGTATGTATTATATGTATCTGTCACAAAGGCTGCATATTTTTGAAATAATATCACAAATACGAAAAACATTTAACAAAATTTAAAAATGCCATTCTTTCTCTATGACAAGTAGTTCAACCTAAAAATTTGTGCGACAAATGTTTTATTGTCGCATCCATTTTGTATGGAATAGGTTGGTTCAGTAGTCGGCAAAAATACGCTTGACGCGCTAATTAAGATTGGCCTGAAAGTGAGGTTAAAAGAAGAAAAATTTCCATTTAGGTTTTAATAAGTATGTACTTTACTTTTGCGTAACTACGGACTAGTTTAGATGCTTCGGGGTGCATCTATTAGAGAATGTATCTTTTCTTTTTCGGAGTTTTTTTTAGAGTTATTGTACACTAGTAGGCAATTTAAAATATAATTTTGTGAATATTTTGGTAGCTATAGATAAATTATGATCGGAATAAAAGACGAGATATCGTCTAAACTGATACCAGTCAATTATTGCTCCTAATATTTTGCAAATATTAGGACAGGATGGAAATATGGAAGCTAAATATGAGTGTAGCTAAAATGAAAGTGTGTTTTTCTCAAATTTGGTTTGTTTTTGAGTCTGGAAGACGTTGCATCAAATGAGCGATTTATATACATATGTACATTTTACACGACGTACTCACGTCATTGATTATTGTATATACATATGTATGTATGTATGTATGTAAACATGTATTTATACGTTTTTTTTTTTGCTAGATGCGAAAAAGAAAGACCCCGTATCCATGAGCTCTCCAATTTGGATTTCCGAAGAGCTACAACCATGGCCAGATAAAAATAATACGTTGAAATTTAAACGGATTGCTGCTATATATTCCGAATTTATTGGCATTTCAGAAAACGGTGAATTACATCAGTGGCGTTGGACCGATCCAGAACCCTTTAAATCAGAAGTAAATAACCCGTTTTTTTCTGTCTTATTTTTATTTGAAAAAAATAAATGTATTTCACTATAGGTAGAGAACGTTTTTCATCCAAAAACTGTTAGTCTCAATTTAACGGAAAAAATTGAACTGATATCTGCAAACTTCATTCGTTGTACGGTAGTTACTGAGAACAGCAGAGTTGCAACATGGATGGACGAACAACTGGGTTATATAGGAGCTAAACTGGAACATCCAGCAACGTCATTTAATGAATTCATAATGGATCCAATTGTTTCAGTTAACGTCTGCTCCTTATACACAGCTGTAAGAACTGAAAATAATAATGTGTATTGGTGGGGTGTTCTTCCGTTCGATCAACGTAGATACTTGTGGGATAAACATCGCAACAAAGCAAAAAAGCCATTCAAAGTAGTTGCGTCAGATATTAACGTAGGAACTCAGGTCATTATGAAAAAATGTCCGAAATACCAGATTGGTTCAATTGGATTCACATGTGCAAATGGTGTGCCAAAAGTTGGACAGCTTCTAAACTCTATTTGGGACTCGAACGATGTTTGTCGCTTCAAAATAATTAATGTGACGTCCACAAGCAGTGAAAAATCTCAAGCATCGAGTAGCAGTACAACAACAAGTAGCGTTAGCTTTACTTTGGACAAAGAAATAACCAAACCAGTAACCGGACAAAGTTCGAGTTCTTCAAAAGGCAGTTCTTCTAATAAAGAAACAACAGATAGAATCGATATGCCACCGCCACCGTCTCCTGCTTCCAGTACCTGCAGTGACACAGGAAGCGTGACATCCCACAAACGAACAAAACGGATGGCTGCTAAAGATGATAATGTCGATCCGAAAAAAGACGAAGAATTGTGGCAACTTAAAGATGTTGTATTTGTAGAAGATAAAATTGGTCCTATAGGAAAAGTTCTTAAAGTAGATGGTGACTTTGTTGCCGTAAGATTCCCTGTGACAACACCATCATCGCCTTTACCTTCAACACCGACAACATCAACTGCTGCAGGGGTTTCGGTACCAACTGATGGCAAGGAGGACGATTGGCAGCAATGTCGTCTGCTGCGCCGTGAAGATGTTCAGATATATAAGACAGCAATGACCTCAAGAGGTCCAG
Source organism: Sturmia bella (assembly GCA_963662145.1). Classification (NCBI taxonomy): domain Eukaryota; kingdom Metazoa; phylum Arthropoda; class Insecta; order Diptera; family Tachinidae; genus Sturmia; species Sturmia bella. Next base: position 88,610,703 of record OY759168.1, on the reverse strand, counting down.
ATTGGCTGCAAAAACAACCGAAAAAGATAAATATAAGCCATGGAAGCGATCTATCTGCGCTCCAGCTCCTTTCGCTGGCAGTAGACTTGAGAGGTATACATGTTGTAAAAAAGCTCGGATCTAAACTGCATTATAGTCTTTATAACCTATACAATAGTAAACAAGAACAGAATTGTCAATTTCCAACTGACAGCAACTCATTTACTGGCGCATCTTGCAGCAATATTTCCATGATTTGTAACAATGATTCTAGTGGCAGTTCAAGCACAATTATATTACGTGACGGAAATCGTGCTCTCTACCCAATGGCCAAAGATTGTGTTGGCTCTATTAAAGATCCTCAATGGCTTGATTTACCACCGGTTAAAGCTGTGGCAATGACAACCATTTCGCTAGCTTCATCATTAAATAACAGCAACCAAAAATCAAAAGTTTGCATGACAGCACTTTTGTTTGAGTCCCAAAAACTAATGCCACATATTTTGCGTTGTGATGTTAAAAATGCTTTTGCAGCATTAAACCGCTTGGAAAAAGAAGATCGCTCCGATGTTTTAGCAGTTTTAGAAGAACGTTGTGATGGTGCACGCAATATATTTCATGCATGTACAATAATGTGTTCTCCTACTACGAACAAAGATACCGACGACAAAAAAGCTACGAACTTTACTGGCATAGCATCCCGTTCATCACCAGGAGTAACATCGGTGTTTACATCAAATGTCTCAGCGGTCATAGAAAATGCTTCAACTGCTTCTGCTGGATCAAACGTTGCTGCCTCAACTTCCGCTTTTCCCAGTGTTTCCTCGGCAATGACTAGTTCTTCAAGTGCTTCTTCGGCGCGTGAGGGCAGAACAGTAAGTCTCCGTGAGATGATGAATCGTCTCATAAACACCGATATGGAACAATCAGCATCAAACGCTGGCAACTCGGCCTCATTGAGTGTAAGTGCCGAAGAAAATAATGTATACATGGCCCCATGGACTATAGAATCCAACACAAACTCATCAAGTGCCAGCATAAATGATGTAGTTATGGGAAACAGTGCTGAAGAAGATATATCTAAAATCATTGCCGGTTGCTCCAGTTCAAACTCATTGAAACTTTCTTCACCGAACTACGTGTTCGATCCCATACAGCGTCGTGAAAATGCTACATTGATTTTACAGCATATGTGCTCTAGTCCTTCTTTAAGACCTTATCTCTATCAGCTACTGAGCAGCAAAGATGCCCAAGGACAAACACCTTTCATGCTGGCGGTCTTCAGTCGCGCCTATGAGGCGGGTCTGATTATCCTCAATACTATACTTACGCTTTGGGAGAAAGACACTGCAATAAAAGACGCAATGATTTTTCCGACTGGCTCTCCACCTGACCAGTCACCATTGCACGTAATCTGTTACAACGATACTTGCTCTTTCACATGGACGGGTGCAGACCACATTAATCAGAATATTTTCGAATGCAAAACCTGCGGTTTAACTGACTCGCTTTGCTGTTGCACAGAATGTGCTCGAGTTTGTCATAAAGGACATGACTGTAAATTGAAGCGGACATCACCTACAGCGTATTGTGATTGTTGGGAGAAGTGTAAGTGTAAAGCACTTATAGCCGGAAACCAGAACAAACGTTTCGCACTTCTTTGCAAATTGTCATCCTGCACTGATCTCGTAACAAAATTTAACGCTAAAGGCGAGTCGATTTTACTTTTCCTTATTCAAACAGTTGGTCGCCAGGCTGTTGAACAGCGTCAGTATAGAGCAAATGCAAGAGTGCGGAATGTAGGTGGAAGCGCTGGAAGTTCCAGCAACGGTAATACATCAGCCAGGAAGGCATCAACATCCATTGATTTGGATGTCAATATGCCAGACCATGATCTTGAGCCGCCGAAGTTTGCACGAAGAGCTTTAGAACGTCTGCTTATTGATTGGCATGCAGTGCGGGCAATGATAATGACTGGTGCAGAAAAATGTGAGAATACTCCGCAGCAACCACCAAACTCAACTGATGGCTCAAGTGCTGAAAATTATAACATCTACTTGCAAAATCAAAGTGGATCAACTCTTCTAGATAAATTTACGCACAATTTATTTGTCAAGTGCTCTGCCGATCACCTCGATACTCTGCTAATGACTTTAGTTAGGGAAATGCAAAATGATTCCGTGCCCGATCGCATGGAGGATGCTGAAATTGTGGCTCGCCGGTTTGTGCGTTCGGTTGCTCGAGTATTTGTTATCTTTAATATGGAAAAGTTTCCTAATCCTGAACGTCGCAAATCTTTGTCAGTACCTCACAAGCATATTCAAAGCTGTGTTAAGGTGTTTCAGACTTTGCACAAACTTGCCATTCAAGAACTGTGCGAAGTATCTGAAGCCTTAATTGCTCCAGTACGCCTGGGTGTTGTTCGTCCAACTGCGCCTTTCATATCCTCATCTAGCATGGATGTAAGATATTTTCGTTGCTTTTGTATATGTACATGCATACTAATGCATAAATTGTTTGCTTTTTAGAACTCGGACGATCTATTTAGCGTGGAGCCGTTGGCACCTTCATCTGCCGTAGAGACAGTAATTGAAGCTTCTACAGTTCATGAAGCTAATAGTGAACAAGCAGCTGGATTTAATTTTCAGCCAAATTATGGAATTGATGGGATCGGTATTATCGGTAGAACTAATAACTGTAATCAAGTGGTTTTAGTGTACAACAATTTTTTTTAATCTCATTTTTAGCTTTGCGTGATGCGTCTGAAAGTGAAGAGAACCCTAATCGAGAGGGCAGTGCTCATAACCAGGACGAAGATATTTTAGAAACCAGTCGCAATGAAGAAGGTATTCAAGACGACGAAAGTGACAATGAGTACACGTTTAACGAACCGGAAACAGAATCAGACTCAGATGACAATCAAAGCAATCAAGATGCACAGCGGAGTGTACAAACGGGTGCTACTGTTGGATCTGAAACAGGTTTGGAAATCGTTTCCATTTTTCATTTTAAAATATCTACATGAATATATTCAGGACTTTTTATTAAAATGAAATTTCTAGTTGAAACCTTTATTATTACCGTGTGTTGCGGCCGACTAATACTATGTATACAAATCTAGTCTACAGTCTAGTCTCACCTTTTTATGTTTTCCTTTTTTCCGAGTGAAGGAACAACAAATTAACCAGCATATGTTTTATAGTCATATTTATTGAATACCCCTTTTCCGTCTTCTTCAATTTCAACTAATATTTAAGAAAAAATTACCCTTTACGAGCAGCACGCATTTCTTGTTACTTTATGTATGTACAAATAGATGTGTTGGTACCAATTGCCCTAAAATGAAAAAGTGTGCTGCCAGATGCATGCAGATTTCGTACGCGAAGCCGGTGTTGGTCATACCACGGAGGGGAAAATCCCCTATGTCCTATGAAAAAATTTATTGAATTAAATGTAAAAAATACGATTTTGAATGCTTGCAATCGTTTATGAATTCGCGATTTTATGCTCTGTGCAAAAACTTTCCTCTGGCAGCACTGTTTTACCAACATTTTCATATTTTTCTTAGAAAATTCCGCACCTTTAACATCGAATTATTATTAATGAACTAATAGCCTCCGGCAGACTTTGACTTCAGTTTTGGGAGGTCCACGACCCCCTCTACAAACCTATAAACTCATTTCTTTCAAAACCTGGCTCCTTATTCTAAAGTTTCCCCTAAAAAAAATGTCCAGATGAATAACTGATGCAGTTGTAGATTCCCTGGAAAGAAAATAAATGAATTAAAGTTTTTTTAGAGTGGAATAAAAACAAAATCCAATTGGAATTTCACTTACCTTTTTGTGGTTTTAATTGGAAGCACATACACAGTTGTTGATCGAGCCACATCTGTATGTAAGGGAATAGCTAACAAATCTTAAGAGCAGTTCGGCCAATTGGTCACCTTTAAAATTTTTCACAATTTCCGCAATTTTTTGTCTAGTTTAATTAATATCAATCACAAGGATAATATAGAAAGAACTTGAGCCTGATAAACTTAATACAGAAATAATTATATAAGTAAAAGTTGGAATAATAGAAATTAATTAGTTTTATAATAAAATTAAATCCAAATTAATGGTTATAGCCGCACATTAAAAAAAAGAAGAAAAAAACACTTTAGTAATCAACGATTACGTTTAAGCCGTATGAGATAAAGGCCGTAAATTTACACAGCACAAGTAGTTGTCTGACCTGTACAACAACAACGATAACAAACATTAAACATTTAAAACTAGAGGGTACACTTTTTCTAGAACTTGCACGGTACTGCGGAACCCTCGTTATTGCTCTCTTTTTAACTCTGTAAATTCTATAAATGTGTTGGGCTTTCTTTCTTTGAGAAAAATGGATGGCCATAAGTTAATAGGGCATAACAAAAAACATTTTAATAACCAACCGCCTGTTATTAAATTCTTCGTGTATAAATTCCCGTAAAGAAAAGTCGGCCGAACGTAAGCACAAAGTGTCGTATTCTACTTGATTACTGTATTGTTTTAAGTATTTTGTTTAGACATACATACATATTTACATATGTATGTGGTGTATAAACAGATATAATGCATTCTGACATTTATTTAGTGTTTAAGAGTTAAAGTTCTCTACCCTTGCAGATATTGGTGTGCTCTTTCTTGAAGATGAATCCGGAGATTCTTCACCTCAGGAAGAAGAGGCTTCTGAAGATGGAGAAACGGATGATCATGACGATGATGAGTTTACCTACGCCGATCATCAGTTGGAACGCCGTAGTGCTAACTCCAATAATCGTAACGACTTAGCCCCTCAATCAATGCAGTGGGCAATACGTAGTCGTGAAACTGCTCGATCGTCTGTACGAATGCCAGCAGGCTCCAGTCTAGTGTTTATAGATCCCATGGCGTTACGGCGCTCAACAGTACCAGCGAGTACAGCTGTAGCAGCACCACCACAAGAACAACATACAATGGCCACGACATCCAGCAACTTAGCTCGAGCTTTTGGAATTATCGTCCGCCAAATTTCCGAACTCCTAAGTAGTCTAGCATACAATATATTAAATGACATTGAAATCACATTAAAGATACAACCTGAAGAAGCAACCCAGTTACAGGTTTGTTTTTTATGCTTGTTTTTAATTACTAGCTGAAAAAATCATACGGTCTTGATTTTTCATCTATTATAATTGAAACTTATAAACTTGTAGGGATTAGCAAAAAAAAAAAAAAAAAATTTGTATATTCTGTGACGACTTCGTTGTCCCTATATTTCTTAGGGGCTGTTCACAAATTACGTAACGCAATTTTTGCAGTTCTGTGAAGGAAATCACCAAAAATTTCATGAACTAAGCCCATGCGAACGAAAGCTTTCGTCATAGAGGAATCCAAATTGATTCGAAATCGAGCGACTACATTTCGATCGTTTACATTTTTTTGCGACATTGCGGAACCGGCAGTAAATATCTTAAAGGAAATTCGTTTTAAAAAAAATTTTATGTGAATTTTTTAACCCAATAATAATTTATTTAACTCAGAATTGTTCGAAGTCTGCCCATTTTAGTTTTTTTCAAAGAAATTGTTCTACATCAACGAAACTACGTTGGCAGACTTGCGTGATATCGCTTGCTACCACAAACATATTGCTTCTTCTTCGAAATAAAATAGCAGTCCAACTATGAGTCTTAGTTAATGTATGAGTGGAATAATTTTTAGCGCATATTTTCTAAGGTACATTAGAAATGTATTTTGAGAGCACAATTATTTGACTCAAGAATAGCCTTCGGTTTATACATTTGTTAAAATACACTTGCTGCGATTTACCAATAAATTGCAGCATACGTCTTTGTATGCAAATTCGTACATAATACTATCGGACTCAACAACATCCGCCACCTGGAGTAAAAATCAGCAATAATTGAAAAAAAAAACAAAAACATTGAGCACAACATTTTCAAAATATCATCCTACCATATCGGCTTTATTTTCTTTAGACAGACGCTCCACAGTTTATATTTGCTCTTCATTTCGTAAAGAATAAAAACTTTTTTCCTTTAGCATTTTCGTTTTTCTTTTAACTGTATTTGCCACACTGCTACACATTGTATTTACGCTATTTATTATTATATTATTATTATGTTCCCATAAACTTCCTGACGATGCGTGTAGTTGCAATCACCACTGCCTTGTGCATTTTTTGCCACAGATGTTCTGGCATTTCAAGCTCTCTCAGCCAATCGTGTAGTATTGATTCCGATCCGGTGCTTGAAATCACTATTGGAATTGTTCTCATGATGTCTATATTCCACTGCCTTTTAATAGGATCTATGACAGTGCTATATTTTGTTATTTTTTCATGATGTTTTGCACGAAGGTTGTTGTTGTTTGGTATTGCTACATCAATTAGCCATACCATGCGCCGTTGCTTATCCATTAGCATTATATCTGGCCTGTTTGCTGATATACTCCGATCTGTTTGTTGTTATTGTTATATACAGTTTTCCTCTTAGCCTGTGTTTTTGACTCATGTCGTCCACAACTTAATTAGTAATTAACGGCAGTAAATAATTTTTAGTAGTGCTCTTGATTTAATATCATGTGTTTTCGCTTTCTAGACTTGAAAAATGATTCTTAAATGAATAAAAACAGATATTAATTAATAACTTTACACCTTTTTAGGAGTACGTTGAAAAGTGTTTAAAGCCTACATGGGATTGGATGTTTTCCGTAATGGATAGTACTGAAGCTCAACTGAAATTTGGAGCCTATTTAACTAATTATACAGATCCTAGCCATCCTTTGCATCCTTTGAATTTGACAGCACAAAATAATTCTAATCAGCAAAATAGTACCAGCAGCAGCAGTGGAACATCTGTAGGAATCAATATAATGGGTATGTAAACAGACATTTTTCTAAAATCTTAAATCTTGTTAGATTCATCGATTAAATGCGTTTAAATTGTAAGCGCTGCTCTCATCAGTCGAAATAATTGCGGTTTTCACGCTTCGTATTAAAGTACTATTGTAGATTTTGGAGATATTGAAAATTTAATAAATCTTGATAAATTTAAAACTCGGCAACAACAAATCTCATACATTTTTAATTTACTAAATTAAAACCTCTGCAATGTCAAAAACAGTAGTAGATTTACTAAATGGTAGTAAGTGGATTTACTTACAATTATGAAACAGCTGACAGATTTGGCGCCACATTGTTTTTTGCTTGCATATGTATAATAAAGTGAATTGTAAACATTTCTTAAACTTGCAATGGAAAAGACCAAAAAAGTAGAAAATATTAAAAAAGTTATAAAAAGAAATGGCGAAAAAAACTGGAACAGAAGATGGCTAGAATTTTTACAGGAACCTCTCCACTACCATCATCAACTCCGAAAAAAGCGGTAATTATTTTGATAGATGATCCAAGTCTGTACACAACAATTGCCAATTGGTACTCAACTGGGAATTGTTCACATGAATGAGGTTGGTTAAATTCAAAATAATCCGAAATTAAAAGAACAAGAGAATGGAATTGAATTCTCCTCACTCGTAGTATTTGTAAAAATCTGTTGTCATCTAGTCCAGTTAAAATATCTAAGGACCCGTTCATTGACTTCGGAACTGAACTAAACATTCCGCGGCGATACGATGCTACTAAAATAACGTTATCGCTAACCTCGTCCAAGATATGATCAACAATATCGTTCTTGTAACTATCTATTGAGAGATTGGTTATGCATATATTTACTTTTTATTAGGGTTCCGTACTCATCAGAGTGAAACGGAACCCTATTACCGAGACAACTACGTCCGTCCGTCCGTCACAGCGTCCATTCTCTGAAACGATAAGAGCTAGAGAGCTGAAATTTTCACAGGATATTGCTGTACCTCGCCGCTACAACAACAAATACTAACAACAAGTCGAAAACTACCAGGTGTCCCCATACAACGTAAAGTAACAACTGGCCGTTACTCTCGAACCGTGAGAGACAGAGGGATGAAATTTGCACAATATGTGTATTCACATATGCTCCACAACAACACTTGCTAAAAACAACAACAACTGTAAAACTACAAGGTGTCCCTTTACAACGTAGAGTAATAGCTATAACTCTCGAACCGTAAGAGATAGAGAACCGAAAATCGCACAGTGTATGTATTTCCAGATGCCTTACAGCAATTACAACAACAACAACAAGTCGAAAATTACTAGGTGTCCCTATACAACATAAAGTAGCTGTAAAAACAGAGAGATGAAATTTTTACAATATATGTATGTATTCACATATGCCATTCCATACGTACATTATACACACATACGTACGGAACCCTAAGAGTGCGAGCCAGCCTCGTACTTGACTAAATTTATTAATAAATAAATAAATAGATGTACCTTTGCACTTCGATTTGATCAATGGAATTTTGGACCAAATAGTTAATCATTTTTCTTTCACGGTTTCCTTAGGCATTTCTTTTAGATTTCATTTCTTTTAAGATTTTACGAAACGCCAATTGAAAAATTCTTTTGCGTACTTTTGTCGCTAAAATATCTAAGCAAAAGTTAGCTGTTTCAACTTTTTTACAATACCAAACAAAAAGTCGCTCACACTTAGAAGTTTGTTATGCGGGCCGCCGGTAGTGAAACCGGCCCACTTGGGTCCTAGAAAGGTCCCGTTGTGATAGTAACCACTTAGAAGCTTAAAATAGTATATATAAGAGTATTTTAAATATAATACGAAGTGTGAAAACCGCTAATATAAAACTGTGAACATATGTACGTGCTATTGAGAATATCAAAAAAAAAGTAACTTAAAAAATATACAGGTGAAAAATTTTATAAATCAGTTTATTATTCGCTTTAAGATCCAACTTTACGATAATGCAATACAAAAACATGCTTGAGCGAAAAAAGATCTGCCCTATTCATTTTTAGGGTTCCGTACTTATAGAGTACAAACGGAACCCTATTACTGAGATTTCTACGTCCGACCGTCACAGGCGCCACGGGAGTATAGAATATAGATTCAATGTTTTGTAAATCTCTGTAAAATACATGACTTATTACGATAACAAACAAGAAATAAATAAAAATAAAAACATTTAAGTATGCTGACGAGTTGCGAACAAGCTTTGACGAAATATGGGCGGCATATAGACGGCTGAGAAAGTCAGAAAATGCAAAAATTATTGTTTAAAAAAATACTTTCCTTTCTTTTAGCTTCGACCTCTCGACGAGATTTCTTTACATACTGTTTGTCCCTGATGAGGGCACATACTTCAGAACATCGTGATGCACTCCCAGTACTGGATATCACAGCTTTACGTCATATAGCTTACGTGTTGGATGGATTCATTTATTATATGCGCAATGACTCCAACTTTTATGAAAAAAATGAGGGAATCCAAAGTAGCGCCGTTAATGCAAATGAGAACGACGACACTGACGATGAACTGTCTAATATAACGAGCGACGAACCATTTGGTGATATCGGAGGGGTTGCGTCATCACTTAATGTGGCAGGATCAATAGGAACATCCCGGCGACACACATTTTTCGCAAGATCTGATTCAACCTTAAGTTTAGGTTGTCTAGCGCCCGATGGATTTGATTTGCCTCTGGATGTGTCCATACCGTTGGCAGACAAACCGCATCTTCTGCAACCCAACTCAAAGCGCCAGGATTTGTTTGCCAATTTACCTTTAATTGTAACGCCAACAGAAAACGTTGCCCAGAATACAGGCGAATACGCATCAAATACGATTGATTATCCTCCAACTAAACTCGGATTTTCGTCCTACAGTTCACGCAGGTCTGAGCAGACCTCCGCCAGCAAAACTGCGGACATAAATTCCGCTATGGAAGAAGATGAGATTGAAGATGAAAACGTTGAAGTGAATAGTGCACATCAATTGTCGAAAGCCATGTGTTCGACGGCAGGTTATCGTGTTATTAATGACTTGGCACCTGACACAAGCTCCGCGGATACAAGTTGTAGTGCGGGTGGAAACGTATATTTGCAATTGAAAAAGAAGCAGTATTCAGATGATCCAAAATCACTCAACGACAATCAAGAGAAATTAGATGATCAGAATAATATGGATGTTGAACTCGGAAATGTTAACGATATTGCAGAAAAGTCTGAAAATTCAAACTCAAATCAAGCAGGTGTAATAGCAACAAGACCCGACGTTATAATTGTGCCGCAAAAAAATCAACGCATCAATGAGTCTGAAATAATGATACATTCAAATAACTCTGCATTTTTGTCATCCTCGATTGTAAGAAGTGTTATTGTTCGAGCTGGGGCACCAAGTGGATCCTCGTCCAAAACCCAAGAAGAAGCATCAACTTCTCAAAAATGTAAAATACCTTATATGTCGATGGATGATTCAGCAAAGAACTTGATAATAGGCCGATCTGCGCGTATAACATCTTTCATGTTTCCAGCTCGCGGTCAACACTTTTGCCAGAAACTTGACTCCAATGACACATCGCCATCATGGAACTTTCTGCTTGGCCGTTGGAAGCTTTCCTTAGATTTGTTTGGTAGGGTCTTCATGGACGACGTAGGCATGGAACATGGTTCTGTTTTGCCGGAATTGCGCGGATTTCCCGTGAAAGAGATGCGCTTTCGGCGTCATATGGAAAAATTACGTAATGGCCAACAGCGGGATTTGATCTTTTGTAAACTGGAACGTAATCGCGATAGTTTAATTATTCAAACGTTCAAGGAATTGAATTCTCAGTTTGGCAGTCAAAATCGCAGAGTTCATCCACCTTTGACATTTAATAGAGTTAAGGTAACATTTAAGGATGAACCCGGCGAAGGTTCTGGCGTTGCTCGTAGTTTTTACACTTCAATATCGGAGGCGCTGCTAGCCAGTTCAAAGATGCCAAATTTGGAATCAGTTCAAGTAGGCAATACTAGCAGCAAGTATGGTGTTCCTTTTTCAAGCATTTTGCGCAACCGTAGTGCGTCCAGCCGCGATGGGCCAACATTGCAGCGAAGGGGTACTGGCAGTAAGATTCTTTGGCGCACTGCACGAGAAAGGAAGGCTCTAAACTACGACGCCAGGCCTTATATTCCAGTATCAAACAGTTCAGGTACAGGTTATTCCAAATTTTAATTTACGTTTATGTGAATAAATTTATTATTAATACTTGTGTGTAATTAGATATCGCAGGAGACAACCCTAACGAACACCTGTCAATCCATTTGCAACAACTGGGAGAACGTCTTTATCCTAAGGTATGTTTCAAAGCTCCTTAAAAATTCGGTACTGTAATCAATACAATATTTTCGTTTAGATATATTCATTAAATACAACAAATGCATCTAAAATTACTGGCATGCTGTTAGAAATTCCAACGCCTCAGCTGCTTTCTATACTATCGTCGGAGGAAATGCTGCGTCAAAAAGTCAATGAAGCTTTAGATATTATTACATTCAAACAAAAGTCGGAAACAAGCAGCTCTTCGTCTGCTTCTGGTCAATCGAAAAAAATGAATCCTGTTGTCTTGCTGGAGCCATGTCATGTAGAAGATAATGAGCCACTCTTTTACATGCCAGGTAAAAGAGGGTTCTACACACCCCGCCAAGGCTATGGATCATTCGAACGCATAAACGCTTTTAGAAATATCGGAAGGTATGTACTGCACTCTATAACACTTCGAAAGTACTCAGGCATACTAATTTTATGCATTCTCTCTTTGAACAGACTTATTGGACTTTGTCTATTGCAAAATGAATTGCTGCCATTGTTCTTGCAGCGGCACGTTTTAAAGTATATTTT